>JAROYE020000010.1:11800000-12173962 GCA_029619315.2 Dynastes maya
GTAGGCCGCATTCGCCAAGTTTATGTGCTGTCGTAATTATTTTATTAACATACGTCTCTACTGTATCACATTCTTCCAATTTGGTGCCTAATAAGGTTCGCAATAAAGCTATTCTTCGTGTCAACCCTGTATCACTGAACACTTCTTTAAGCTTTGCCCAAATATCTTTGGCAGTAACTGCTTCGAGGATGTGATGGTGATTTGTCTTATCCACTAATAAAATTAATTTTGACCTTGCCTGTATTAGTTTCGTTGCGTCTGTCTCTTCAGCTTCTACACATTCCCACAACCCCTCATGTTGTAGGTAAGCTTTCACTTCAAATGACCAGGACGCGTAATTTTCTACACCTTTGAGTTTATCAATAGCTGCTAACAACGCCATTTTATATAGAAAATTGTTTATATATTCACCACTAACACAAATGCAAACATTCGTTCATGTATCTGGGCCCATAACCTGTTGTTAGATTAAATAAAATGAACACTTCTGTAACGTGCAATGCTTTATTGTCACCACTCTTCTATTGACACTGGATAAAACCTTACATAAACTACCACCACCTGGCACGTGGGGTCCAATCCTCTACTAACCAAAACACTACTCCTTAAAAGCTACCAACCTCATACAAATATTGCCAACTTAAATATATAAAATTATTTTCCATTTTTAACAATATGTCAGTGATCCTCAACTTGTGGAGCGACGAAAAAGCTGGTTGGTTTCCCCTTCTGCCAACCAGATTTTCGTCGCACAAGTTTCGCATTAGTTCGGAAACGAATTAAGCAAACTAAACGTGATCTGAACTCCGTTTCTATCAAACTTTTTCACTTACACTTCAGGGCTATCATTCATCTTATAACCATCTGATTGGAATAGCCTAGATCGCATCACTTATCATCAAGCCGAAAAAACTCATTCACTTACTACCGCACGACAAACCCGAAAATTTGATTCCCTTGTCCCTAGACCATCCCAGAATTCAGTCATGTCACACACTGTCATAAACCTTTTTAGTCAACCTCTATCTTCTGATGAGGTTGCTGTACTCTCCAAAGGCCCCAACTTTGCCAATATGCCTAAACTTATTCCTACCGAAGACATCATTACTGACATAAAGTCTGCTCTTGTCGGTCTTCCATTTGAAACCGCTGATCCCATTCGCTTTGAAACATCCAAAATCATACCGCGTGCTAAACCTCCGAAATCTAACCTTTCAAAGTTAGAAACCCGGGCCTTAAGAAACCGGAAATCTGACTCTAAAAGTGCTGTACTAAGAGCTGATAAGGGAAATGCTGCTGTGATCCTGGTCAGCGAAGAGTATGAGCAAAATGTTTTGTCCTTACTGCAAGACGGCACCTATCAACTTCCCGAATTAAGCGTTCCATTATTAACTCCATCAAAACGTCGTCTATCCCTACCGATATTCAGAGGTCACTTCTCACTAGTGATTCTTCAGCCCCTAAGTTATACGGTCCCCCTAAAATTCACAAACTCAATATTCAATTACGTCCAATTGTCAACACAATCAATGGCCCTAGCTACAAATTATAGAAGTACCTTACTAACCTTCTGAAACCTTACGCTGGTCGCAGCGACTCTTTCATTCAAAATTCCCAACATTTCGACCAACGACTGAAAGAGTTGACGGTACTGGCGACTTACTAGTCAGCTTTGATGTCGAATCCTTATTCACCGAGGTTCCCATACCGGATACAGTATCCATTATTAGAGAGTTGGCTGAAGCTTGTCTTTCTTCTACCTATTCCTAGATTCGGGTTGAATACTACGGCAAGTCTCAGGCGCAGCCATGGGATCTCCTCCGTCTCCTGTGGTCGCCAACATCTTTATGGAAGCATTCGAACAACAAGCCCTATTATCTTACAACCTTAAGCCAAAGTGTTGGTACAGGTACGTTGATGACACCTTTGTCATCTGGCCCCATGGACACGAGTTTTTAAACAATTTCCTATAATTTTTGAATTCCCGACACGATTCCATACGCTTCACCATGGAGATCGAATTGGACGGCTGCCTTCCTTTCCTATATGTTCTCGTACACCGGCGTCCTGACGGTGCACTGGGACATTCCGTTTACCGAAAACCCACGCACATGGGTAGATATCTCAATGGCCTCTCACACCATCATCCAGCCCAAACATGCGGTGTTATCAATTATCTATCCAACGGGCCATTTCCATATCTGAACTCAATGCGCTTCCTCAAGCACGCAGCAGCTCCCCTCATCTAACCCTAATTTCCGCAAGCAAGCATATCTACCCTACATTCATGGTGTCACCAAGAGTATAGTTTAATAAACCTACTTCACAAATTGGAAAATCCTTAAAAAAATTTTCTTAATACTTGTATTACTTGTTTAAAATACCATAAATTAATCAACCGATACATTTAGGAGTAATTAGTAGAGTTGCTCAATTTGCGCCAACAGCCAGTGGCGGGCGCATAAAAGTTTACACAAAATAAATGCTCAGAAATAAAATATAATACGTGCTCAAACACTTACCGTCTTAAGAGTCTTCCGTGGAATCACAAAGTGAATAATGTCTGTTAAATATCTGCAACATTAGATATGTTCCCACAGCTGTGTCGGCAAACCGAGTGCGGCGTGAGAAAAAAGTGTGTTTATATGCAGAAAACAAACGTTCTACATGTAGTGACGCTATATTTGCGTAATTAAAATAATCTTTGGAACAATTTAACGGTTCTGTTGACGCACCTTCACAAATTTGTCTTAATGTGCCTAAATCAGAAATTTTCTCTAAAACACTTTCAAACCTTTCTAGAACACAGACATTTTTTGCGTTTTCTACCGCGCATAGCTGTGCGTGAACATGTTGCACTATTTGCAGAGATTCCACAAATGACACCGAAGGATTTTGTAATTTTTCTATTGCCTCCACTAGTCTGAAGTAATTGTTCTGAATAGTTTTTAAATCCGTTTTAACCTGACTATCTTGAAATTTCGACTGGCTTTCCTTGATAGCCGCAGCTTCCTTTCGATCGAATTGTAAAACCACGTTCTTAATATTCTCATAATATTTACGATAATAAAACGCGGCCTGTAACCATGTTCCCCAACGTGTAAGAATAGGTTCTGGTGGCTCAGGCATACGGAGGCACAGTCTGTGAAATTTGCGAACACGTTTTGGGAATTTGACAAACACTGCTTTTGTATGCGCTATTAAAGCGTCTACCTCAGGATAACATTTTCTAATACTATCTGCCACATGATTGAAAGCATGAATTTTACACGTAATATGTAACAAATTAGCACAATGTTTTTTAAGAGCCCGGCCTACAGAAAGCATGTTTGCGGCACCATCACTCACAAACATCAACAGTTGGTTTGTTGAAAGTTCAAACTTTTCCAATGTATTTAACACTAACTTTGAAATTACTTCGGCAGTACTTGTTGTACTCATCTGGAAGCTAATAGAATTGAAGGTGACGATTGATGTGGTTCCATTGTACGTAGCATTACATTAACCACAGAATGTATTTTACGATCTATCGTTTCGTCCACACATAACCACAGTTTTTTATCTTTCAACACCGATTTAATTCTTTTTTCAACATGTTCACGAGCAGATGGCACAATTCTTTGTAACGATGCCCGACTTGGTAATTTGCGGTCCGAATATTTATTCCAAAAGAAGACATATGCTTCCTTGTCTAGTAAATTGAACGGTATATTACATGCAATAACGGTAACACATAAATTAAATTTAAATTAGTCATATTGTCGTGTGCAATTTTTTTGAAGAATGCTGTTTACTATCTACATGACGTAAACAATCCCTTTTGGACCAACACATTATGGGGATATTACAAACTACACATTGAATTTTAACGCCATCATGATTTAGGTCAGGCGTTTCTGCTATAAATTCTGTAGCTTTGTCCAACATTGGTCGTTTTCGCGACCTAGGCAACATTTTTAAAACAAACGTAGAACTACGAAATAGTATTTACGGCAGCGTACATGTATACACAACAGATCTGGTTGAGACTCACAGTTATACTGAGGGTTGTATCGAACCTCCGCCACTGCCCGTTGGCGCTAGTGAGCAACTCTAGTAATTAGACTACAGAAATAATTTTGGCCGCCTAGTCTGTCTAAATACCCGACGCGACGCGTTGTTTAGACATCATACTATAACAAATCACTTTACGATGCCATATCCTGTGTATTAGGATAATAGATCAGTTTTCTCCGTCAAAACTTTGATTCAAATTAACGATCCGTAAGCGTGAAAGAATTTTTTGTATCGCTTAATTTTTAGGTCAAAAGCTTTTGGTTTTAGGTATAAAAATTACGTTTGTTGCAATTTTACTAAAACTGGTTGCACCATTAAATAAATATGTGACTAATTTACTACATACTGTATTAGTAAATTTCTTTTGTTTATTTTTTAATAAAGTGTATTTAGCAGACTGGATCCTCGAATTTGATATGTTCCAAAGAAATAACAATATGTGTATTGAAACTAGAAGATTATATGCAACTAAATATAATATATTTGAGCTTGTACAAAGTTGTAGGTTAAAAGATAAACTAAAAATACATGTGTATTTTTAAATTTTCAAAACCGAACAGGTAATATAACATTAGTCTCTTATTATCGTGAAATGACAATTATATAATAAATTATGCTAAGATATACTTTGAAAATCAAAATCTCAAAATCTTCTCACTTAGCACCTAATAGTTCTACATACAATTATGTAGTACTAAACCATTCCTTACTATACCAATAATAAAAAAAATAGAAAATATGTTGAATAAAATGAAAATTTACTAATAATAATTAATAGTAATTTATGAAATTTTTTCGGAAGTATCTAAGTAAAGGTAAGCATTGCAATTGCATATTAAAAACCAATAATCCTGTATAAAAGCGCAATGACATACATCCATACACAAATACTGATCCCTATTCCCCTCCTTCAACATGTCCATAACCTTGGTATTCGATCTATTTGATTCTGTTTTACGCAATCGCAACCTTTTGAAGCTTCACAATACGTCGAGTATTTACCTTTTACAATCACCTTTGTTGCGATCCTAACTACATATCTTTAAATGCGGCGATGTTAAAGGAACTTTTTAATGCTTTTATGATTTATTAAACTATAATAATTCGCAAAGAAACGACAGACGATTCTGCAGTTCAAACATTCTAAAATTAATTAAGATAACTTTAAAAGTTTATTTTCGTTTTAAGTGGTGGAATAGAAAAACAAAATGGCCAATATTTTAATTTAGCTCGAAAAAATAATTTTTGATTGAAGTATAAGCGTGTCCACCTAGTGCGTAGGCGAACGATAATTCCATTCCTGAGCAGCTTAGAGAAAAGGTTTTCAAATAAAAAATATTCGGAGACATGCTGCATAACGTGAAATTACATCAAACTATACAGAGTGTTCAGTTTCCACGGCGCACGATACTTGTTCAATTTTTCAAATGGAACACTCTGTATATTATTACGAATTTAGATGCCTCTCTTCAATTTATGTCAACTTTCATCAATATTCCCTATACCTAATTGACATAGTTTGAGATTTTTAGAAAATGTCGCTGCTTTTAACGGCCAGTATCTTAAACACCTTACACGCTGGAGTGGTGATTCAAATTTTATTTGATTGAATATTTCTCAGGGTTTCAGGTAATACATCGGAAAGTTTTTTTTGTATCAAGTGGAGTGTTCTACCGCGCATAGCTGTGCGTGAACATGTTGCACTATTTGCAGAGATTCCGCTAACGACACCGAAGGATTTTGTAATTTTTCTATTGCCTCCACTGGCCCGAAGTAATTGTTCTGAAGTTTTTAAATCCGTTTTTACCTGACTATCTTGAAATTTCGACTGGCTTTCCTTGATAGCCGCAGCTTCCTTTGGATCGAATTGCAAAACCACGTTCTTAATATTCTCAAAATATTTATGATAATAAATATATAAGACATAATTTGAGCTTTTTGGGAAATGTCGCTGCTTTTTTAACGGCCGGTATCTTAAACAGCCTACACGCTGGAGTGGTGATTCAAATTTTATTTGATTGAATATTTCTCGGAGTTTCAGGTAATACATCGGAAAATCTTTTTTGTATCAAGTGGAGTCTACAAGATGGCCATCGCAATCATTGCCTTGTTTGATTCATGCTATTTCAATGTCTTTTAATGGAACATCCTGTATATTTGTCCTCCATCTGATAGAGAAACTCCAATAGAATCTTTTTTGTAAACATTTCCCTTTAAGTATAGGGAAATGTTTATAAAAAAATGTGTCGTTCCTTAGTAAATTAAATATGAAACTATGCAGATAAGTTTTTGATTAAAATTCTTAGAGTGCTGTAAAAACTGCAAAATTTAATTTATGCATACAATTTCATATCTATGCGAAGTGAACACCATATTGCTTCGTACAAACTACAATGCAATTTTATTGAACATTTACTAATATCTCGGAAGTATTATTTCATGTAATGTCCATGTTATGCATTCCCTTAAGAAATTCATCCGGGAAATTTTTTCATAAACATTTCTATTTAGCAAATTACGAATTTTTTTTAACGATTTTTAATATATTATTATATTTCTTACTGTTGAAAAAACTTAGTGTACGATGCTAAATAAATCTATTTCTTTTATGTTGAACTCTAACATATGTCTACTTTCCGCTATTTGTTATTTGTACATGCTGGTTCATTTAATAGACAATGTATACAGGAAAATGATGGTTACTTCGAGTAGGTGATGAAACTGTACCAAAAGATATAACGTTTACATATTTGCTTTAGTGAGTATCTTTAGCGAAACAAAAGTTTATGGTAGTTCATCACTAGAGTAACCAAAACTTGCGGACTAGCATAGGCGTCGGCATTACGGGTTAATATAAGAATACGAAAAATTCATAAATAAACTTACTTGCTAATTATTCAACAAATTAGAGGCATCAGGATGTGAACTACTGTAAACTTGCATCATTGCATATGTGTCCACAGTTACTTCTTTAAACCTTGTGCGTCGACAACAACAAATATTCTTATACATAGAAAACGATTTCTCCACATCTAAGGAAGTTACATTTGCATGTAGAAACTGTTTTTCAAAATCACTTAAAAGTTCACTATTCTTACACTTATTATAAACGGCCTCTAAAGTATTAAAATCGGGATTTTTCTTAAAACATCTGCCAACTTTTGACTAGCGCATAATCCTGGCGTATCATTTAATGTGTGTAATTTATTTTTTACACTCTCCACTATGTCTAATGATTCCTGCAATGACAATTCAGTACATTGTAGTTTTCTGATGGCATCTAGTAATACTGTATAATTGGTACATATTGTTGTTAAATCTTCTAAAAGTTGAGGAATTTGAAATTCTCTAATTGCTTTGGATTCATTCCGATTAAATCGCATTATAACTGATTGAATTTGTTGAAAATGGATCAAATAGTAAGAAGCTGCTGTTAGCCAAGTACCCCATCGCGTTAAAATTGGTTCTGGAGGTTCTGGAATACCTCGACAAAATTTACGAAATTCTTTTAAACGTTTAGGAGATTTACGAAACACTGCTTTAGTACTTCCAATCATCCGATCAACGTTTCCGTAATGTTGTCGAACAACTTCACCAACTAAATGCAAAGCATGCAGCACGCAGGTTATATGTATTAAGTTAGGAAATATATGTTTTAAGGATCGCCCAACACTTAACATCGTTGCTGCACTATCTGTCACAATCATCACAACTTGATCTTGGGCAATTTTAAATTTTTTCAAAGCGTTCATTATCACTTTTTGAATATTTTTCGCGGTACATTGTTGAACACGTTTGCAAGCTAACAAATATCGAGATGCTGTGTTCTCGCTAGATAAAACGCGAGCTATTACATTCACAATACTGTTTTTCTTTATATCGGTCGTCTCATCCACGGTAATCCATACTTTTTTGGAACACAAATCACGTTTACACACATTTTCTAGCATCTCTTTCATTCGCGGCAAATGATTCTGTAATTGTGTTTGTGAGGGTAATGGGTACTTTGGAACGTATTGTCGCCAAAACGTTTTAAAAGCTGCTTTTCTCACCAACGACAACGGAAGATTACAAGAGGTAAACATAATTAATAAGTGTTTGAGGAATAGTGTATAAGGTATTTCAGTTCTTGCATTTCTCATATGCTTAATACCATTGACATGCCTCTGGCAATCAGTTCTGTCCAATGCAGCCAAACGAACATTGCATATTAAGCAAAAAACTGCACTACCGTCATATTTTAAATGGGGAAAAAATGACACATACTTATGTACATTAGTAGCAAATCTATTACGAGGCATTGTTTTCTTAGGTATGTATATATTAGTTCTATATGAAACGATACACTAATTATGTACTTGGTATAATACTACAACACACAAAAAACACCAGCTATATTTTCAAAAGCGACACGCAAGTACATAACCTTGACCGTTCGACTAATCTCTGCAACAGCTCAACCGGTACTAAAACGAAATCTCTCTCAGCGCGGTTTAACATGATTTATATTCAAGGTCGACACTACATGCCTGCTTCTCTACCGGTTTAGTTTATTTATGAATTTTTCGTATTCTTATATTAACCCGTAATACCGATGCCTATGCGAGTCCGCAAGTTTAGGTTACTCTATTCATCACAGACTCTTTTTAAACGAAAAACTTATCTGCAGAGCTTCATAAGCTTCATATTTAATTTACTAAAGAATGACCCATTTTATGCATAGGGAAATGTTTACAAAAAAGATTCTAGAAGAGCTTCTCTATTATATTTTGTGAAAATATGCAGGATGTTCCATTTAATAAAAATTGAAACATGAATCAAACTTGACAACGATATCGATAACCTTAAAGAAATTGATTGATATAAAGAGATCTTCGATATTTTACCAAAAACTCCAATCGAATAAAATTTGAGTCACCACACTAACGTGTAAGGCGTTCAAGATATCGGCCGTTAAAGAAACAGCGACATTTCGCAAAAATCTCAAATCATGTCAATTATCTCAAAAACTAAGGTAGATAGGTATAGGGAATATTAATGAAAGTTGCCATGAATTGAAGAGAGGTATCTAAAGTCGTAATAATATACAGAATGTTCCATTTATAAAACCAAACTTGTATCGTGCGCATCGGAAGTTGAACATCCTATATCCTTGAATATAATTTTATGTTGTGCAGCATTTGTCTCCGAATATTTTTTATTTGAAAACTTTTTCTGTAATTTGCTCAGGAAATGAATTATCTTCCGTCCACACACCAGATGGACACGCTGTAGAAGGATTACTGATTTACTGTATATTTTTGCCATTTAGTGAACTTCATGTTTCGGAAATTAAATTCCTTGCTTTACAATAGCTATTTAGAGAGGAATAGCAACAATAGACGGGTGCATGTCGCCAGCCGCGCCACTCCATTTTTTAATTTCCCATGCACTACCACATTGTGTCCCAAAAAGAAAATGTGATTTAATATCAATCCAGCCACAGCGCTTTCTTTTTAACTGGACTGGCTATATGCCAGCACCGCCATCCCAACATTTTGAAATTTCATATACGCTATCATTTTGTGCTCATTCTATGCCCTTTTTGTGCCGCAAAATGGAAATATGCCTCAATGTTAAGCAATTTGTAGCATATTAAATTCACGGCCTGGCATCTACCCACCCTTGCCGCCACTAGATTTTTAAATTTTGTATACGCTATTATTTTGTGCCACAAAAGAAAATTTTTGTGCTTCAATATAAATGGACTTATAACGCTTTCTTTTTGGCGGGGTTGGGTAAATTATTAGGCATTTTCGATAATTGGAGCGGTTTACACCACTATGGATCAACAACGTTCGATAATGGTCCGATACCTGTATTGAGTGTACTGGAGTATATGAAGGAATGTATCGGCATATGTATCAAATGGATCCACCGCTCCAATTATCGAAAATGCTCATTATTATTCATATTGTAGTCGGGCCGTGGCACAGATGCCTTTAATCACTGCGATCTTAATAGGTTTATTTTAACAAAATGCCCTTATGTGTGTTAGAATAGTTAGAGGCTTTTAATAAACCTTAGTACTACTCTAGGATCTGCTTCCTTCAGTTCAATAAGTGCAAGAAATGGCCCACTGAAATATTGGTATCGTGTGCGACTAATGGCAACAGATTTACATAGGATGTGTTCTGCCGTCTCCAGACCTTCTTGGCAAAGACGACAGATTTGACCTTCAGCTCTTCCTAGTTTAAATAAGTGATATTTTAAGGCTACAGGGCCTGTCAGAAATCCTGCCAGTAATCTAAGATCCCCTTTGCTGAACGATAGCGCTATTTTTGCTGTCTTTGGCGACCCTGATATAAGTGCTTTCGCCTGTTTTTGTCCTGGAACATTTCCCCAGTACGAGACCTTTTGATTGTCCTCCCATGTCTAAATTGCTTGTTTTATGTGGATCTTTTAGAGACCACAGAATGGGTTAGGACCAATGAATGGTATGTTCGCTGCTTCTTTGGCGAGCTAATCTGCCTTCATTTCCTTCGATCCGTTGGTGGCTTGGGACCACCACAAAGTGACGTGGTTATTACGTCGCAATTGTCTTAGATTGCGTACACATTCGTGGATCAGAGCAGATTGGTATGAGTAGGCCTTAATAGCCTTTAGAACTGCCTGACTGTCGCTGAATATATTTATAGTTGCATCTCGTATACCTTTTTTGAGGTTCTTTATGGCACACAGGTTTAAAGCAGAAATCTATGTTGGTGGGCTGTAGGCATATTTAGGTGGTAGCTAAGACCACTAATGCTTACACCTGCTCCGACACCTTCTATTCTCGAGCCGTCCGTATATCATTCTACGGTACCTCTTCTGCATTGAGGCTCACCGGATGCCCACTCAGTACGGCTTTCAATGGTCACCTTATAAGTTTGATCAAAATTGTATTGCATAGGGATCGTGTCCTTTGCAATACACATCGGATAGTTTATGTTGGGATTTTCAAGGATTTTGAGATGCCTTCTAAGATCTTCAAGCTGTAATCCCTTGCTTCTACTAAAAGTGAAGGCATTCGATATAGCCTGCTTCTGAATATGGATGTGAAGCGGCGTTATTATGTTGCACACTCGTCTGAGCTGTTTTTAGCCACCAAACCAGAGAGGCGTAGGTGATCATGGGTCTGATTATTGCTGTATAGGACCAGAAGGCCATTTGAGGCTTGAGACCCCAGTTCTTACCAAGCAAGTTTCGGCATACTAGTGATGCCGTAATGTACTGTACTTTTGGTCTGCATTTGTTTCAATTAAAATTTTAGAAAATTTGAATTTGAATTGAAATTTAATGGCGGATTCAAGTCGAGTTGCGAGTATCGTGATCCCAGCCTAGAACGCAAACGATACCTAAGATCAGACACCGTGCATTAGGAAAGAAAGGGTATCCTGTAATGCAATCATAGTACCAGCCAATCAGAGTTCGTAAATTGCAAACGACACTGCGCTATTGCTGTTCCTATTCACGACATGCGTGCGTAGAGCAGGGTGATCTTATGTGCTGTCCGCACTCTGTATGTATATGTATATAAAAAATACTATTTCTGTTTATGCAATACCCCATATCATAACATACCATTAGGTATGGAGTTCGTGTACAACTTTTATGGAATACCCAGGATATTAAGCAATGGACTTTAGTTTTTACTTCAATTACAGTTGTTATTGGGTTTATATCCAAAATGTAATTGTTATAAGTACAAATTATTAATAAAATAATAATGGAAGTGTTATTAATGCAATTCAAAACGTTCTACCTAAAAGGCGATTCACCAAAATTCTTCAGCCATAAAATATTATTATTAGGATCACTATAAAAATAACTACTTAGTTTTCGTTTTTAGTTTCTGAAATATTGTTACATGTACTATGTAGGTACATCAGTCTTACGCATATAAGAATACAATGTACCATGAAACCGGATTAAACATTATATTGGGGATTATTGCATTGCACTTCTTTAAAAAATTGATGATAAATTAAAATGTTCATCGACCAAGACGTTCACATCGTTTTCTTCGCAACCTCATTCCGTATACATATCTAACACTACGAGTACCGTTGGAGGCTTATACTACTGCAGATGCTCAAAACGTAAACAGCTGAGCGATTGTGAATGTATACGGGAAGTAAGTGTTTTCCTTTTGTGCATACTTTTGCTATGTAGACGCATTCGAAACAAACAGTGAAGTGGTTTATCTAATCTATCTATGTTCATCCAAATGGTACACCGGAATGAACAAATTTTGTACTTTCGGTAGAAGTGATAATAAAAATAAGGATACTCAAAACGCGCTTTTACTTCCAGATATATCACTATCGCAGGTATGTATATATAGGTACTTAAGAAAATGCAATATTTTGTTCAGCCCAATCTCTTAGATGTCTATTTATCAAATAGTAGCATACTTCAAATAGTAAAAATAATTATGCGGCTCATATCAGTTTCTCTAATTGTGAAAGTTTCTAATGAATTTTCTCCGCAAGAACGTACGGCCAAAAATTTTTTACTTTCTATTTATTAATTACTACTTATGGCCAATACACATTAAATTAAACATATGAAAGCATAACAATTGTCACGACGTTCGTCACATCATTCTCCGCAGTTCGCATTCCAAAAATTTTTAATATAACTCGGGAAATCACAAAAATAATGACGTCCGACTAATTAAAACAAGGGTAACATGTGTAACAACCTTCAAACTGCTTTAAACGTATTTGTCATTTTGCCTAACTCATCTAATAACGTACATCTAAGTATTGAAAAGCCAGTGTATTTTTTTCTACTTTTGGAATTAGAAAAGAAAGTAATGGAATTAAGTAGCCGTATTAACATCAACGTCAACTGCATACTTAAGGGCGTCACCTTTATTGCATAAAACTTAACCCAGTATACAATATACTCTCAACTAATCTTTTTCGGCAACCGTTACTTTTTATTATGTTTTAACATTGAGAGGACATCGTCTGGATTGAATATTTACGAGATTCGGATGCTATATTTGTCGACACAAAAAGCAAGAGAATTCAATTCAATCTAAATCTCTGATATGCAAAATATAAATGCAAAGATTTACTTAACAAATTTTAATAGAACCACGCCATACAAATACAAATGACGAATGCTAGAATTAGATCTAGGTATAAAAACTAAAAATTAGGTATGCAAAAACATAAGTAAATTTTCAAAGAAATTTAATTGACATAAAATGTTACAAAAAGAAAAACGTTTTACGTACAACTTATTAAGTCCTTACTTTATTCGTTATTAATAAAATTCAGTGGCGTTCGTGGGGGAAATTCAAGAAAAGCAGTATAGCATGATACAACGCGGTACACTCAAAAAATAGATAATACCAGGTATAAGAAATATCATACCTAGTAATATAATTTATTGTACCTTTCATTGTATGGGGACGCCCAGATTTCTTAAGAAGGAGCATAACAGTATATATTAAGAAACACGTACCAGATATGAAAAGGTAACATAATTGTAATCAAGCTTATTAACATGGTATAAAGGTTATTCATTCAGTTTTATTATCTGCATTATCTATTTTTTGAGTATACTTATATGACCCGATTTAGAAATTGTCTCTTTCTGTTACTTCTTGTGGCACATTTTCACCCCCGTGACCGAAAATTGTCGTTGCGCAAATATTAGTATGTAATACCAAAAATAAAGGACTCCGACATTACCGGAATAAATTCATTGTTCACGCATAAACTGTATATTATGTGCAATTAAATATACAATTTTTAATTTTCATAACCTTGAACGAATAGAATAGGTACATTAAAAATTTGAACGAACCTGAACGCTATGGTATCGCATTTGATTCATATTGTTAGGTACTAGACAATAAAAAAATAAAAATGTATACCTCTAGAATTTTGTTTTGTACTTACAATCATCATGAGAAATAACACACATTGCATAATTGTATACAAAACGCCAAACAACATCGAAACTAAAAATCAAATTTTTGGCTCAAATGAATTTTATTTATCTATTTTATGACCGTTACAAACAGACATAATATACTGCTAGGTTTTTAGTTATATGAACTGTTTGCTTTGTTGTAATTAATAATAATTTAGAGCAAATACTTTGAGTTCGATTGGCTTTGTTTTGTTATTTAGTAGTATCAGTACCCTTTCCAGTAATTTATTTTCTTCTTGATTAAAAATCTCCAAAGTCAGATCTCCATAACGTCCCGCGAATTTGAAAAATCTTGTAATGACGTCCCTGAGTCGCATCACACCTGATGAAAATGTTTTAGTTTATTCTTATAAGTATAATGCTAGCCGTTACAACATTTTTCAAATTCGCGGGACGTTATAGGAGTCTGACTTCGGAAATTTTTAATCAAGAAGAAAAGAAAGCACAGGAAAGGGCACTGATACTGCTTAAATAACAAAACAAGATCAATCGAACTCAAAATATTTGCTCTAAATTATTATTAATTACAACAAAGCAAACAGTTCATATAACTAAAAACCTAGCAGTATATATTATGCATGTAACATACGTGCACTTCAACTTTCCAAGGACATCGGATTGCGTTACATGATATGGTAAATAAAATGCAAATTCTTTATATACACGTGACGAGCGCATCAGCCTTCCTAGTGAATGCACTAATCCGTTCTTCATTCTTTAATAATTCCCAACGATTGGAACTAAATGTAATACGTCAGTGAACTACGGTGCGGTGGCAAAAAAGTAGTATCCCGTTACTTGACTCACCGTAAACGAGGAAGTGCTCAGAGAACCCGTTCGTAAATATTTTTATCAGAATAGTTCTCTTTCCTTGTAATGATTCCCATTTGAAGTTTAAACATACGCGCCGTGACCTCTAAGGATGCTGCAAATTAGTCCAAAAGATTCACATCAAACTATTTTTTTTACGCAGAGCTATCGCAGAATATATATATTAACAAACGATTTCCGGGGGTTTATATGATGATTCCGTCATACATATCCACCTGTTTGCTCGTAAAAGCCATAATATAATGTAGCGGACAGAAAGAGAACCATGCAGACCCACATTTTTATATGCCTACAGCACATATATGTATAAGGTGTCAACTACAAGCATCGATAAGAGTATAGAGGTCAGGGAAATTTGAAAATTTCGTGATTAACTTAGGTTAGTACGGTCAACTTTATTTTAAACTGGACACCTGTTTATTACTGCATTTTTGAATTCTACTTAAAATATTAAGTTAAATTTGGCTCAGGTCCCCTATGTACAGTACCGTTCATGGAAGTTCGGGCAAGCTGACAAACTATATTAACTGTTTAGGAAAAAATTTTAAAATTATATAATATACATTTCTGTAAGGAATTATTAAAACTAACCTTTCCTGGAAGCTTTTTACCAATTTTCAGGTAGTATTTGTCTATTATAAGACCGTTATCATAAAATATATAATTATGTTGGAAATCCCCAATAATTACAGTGACAATAAAGCTTTATAATAATCCCTAGGAGGGTTAGCTGATTCACTCGTGTTACCTGGAAATATTCGTATACCCTTTATAACATTTGTAAACGCAGTAGTTCTGAAGAGATTGTTATTGTGAAAGTATCTGTGGTTGTGCAAGTGAAAAATAAAATAATTTCGGTTTGACTGCTTAAAATGCCCCGTGGAAAGCCTCTAACTATTTCAAAACGATCTGCTATTATTACCTTGCATCAGGAAGGGTACGCAGAAAGACGGATTGCGGATAAATTAAAAATAAAAAAATCTACAGTATATGATACTATAGTTCGATTTAAGACAACCGATGACGTGCAAGATCGTAATCGGCCAGGAACGTCAAGAAAAACTACTCCTGCGGAAGATTTACGAATAAAAATAATTAGTAAGCGCAATAGAAGACTAACTAGAAATTGCTGCAGAATTCAATAATGAGCGAAATTCCAAAGTTTCTGTGAGTACTGTGAAACGTCGGGTGAAAGAGGCTGGGTTGCATGGGCGAGTGGCTTGTCGAAAACCGTTACTCCGAAGAGGTAATAGGCTGAAACGACTGAAATGGGCACAAGCTCATAGAGATTGGACAGTGGACGATTTTAAAAACGTTTTGTAGACGGAGAGTTTTCGTACGCAGATCAAGAGGGGAAAGAATGTTACGGGAGTGTATAGTTCCTACGGTGAAGCATGGAGGCGGATCTGTAATGGTTTGGAGTTGTTTTTCCTTAATCGGTACAGGAGACTTGCTCAAAATTGAGAGCATAATGAAAAAAGAAGAATATCGGAAAATCCCGGAGGAAAATGCCATACCGTCAGGAGTTCGATTAATTGGTCGTGGATTTGAATTTATGCAGGACAATGAACCCAAACATAAATCTACACACAGATACACAGATTACCTGCAGCAAGAAGAAAATGAAAGAACCCTAAAAATTATGGAATGGCCGCCACAGTCCCCTGATCTGAACCCGAGTTTTTATGGGAAGAATTAGACCGATGTGTTAAGAAAAAGTGTCCAAAATCGAAGGAACATTTGTGGACCATTCTCCAGAAGGTATGAACAAGCTTGCCCAATGAAACATTAGCAAAATTAGTGAATCGGATGCCGAGAATAGTGGCAGCAGTCCTAAAGGCATTTTTCGATGAAAATCGGATTTAAATTATTTGTATTACATTAACTTTTTTTTTTTTTAATTTGTGTTTGAAAATATGTAAAAAGCGTCAGTATCTTAAGCCTGTTTTACACGCCGCGATTATCTGAACACTTTCGGGACGCTTTTGAGCGTAAGGAAACGATCGGGGCGTTTTCTTTTGGATGTATCGAGAGCGTTCGATACTGTTTGGCACCGCGGTTTGCCGAGAAAATTGGGAGTGATTCTTGCAGGGAGAAGTTTTTCTGTTAAAACAGGCAATACGATCTCGTCTAGGAGGCCAATTCTGGTAGGGGTACCGCAGGGCTTCCTGCTTGTCCCTGAATTATTTATCCTTTATACAAGTGATATCCCCAGGACCCCACAAGTTCATTTATCCATCTACGCCGATGATACGGCAATACGTCGTCAGGGAGCACGAATCTGATAGTTGAACGGATTCAGAGAGCCACAGATAATATTATCCATTGGATGGAAAGGTGGGGGCTGAAGGTCAACGGAAAGAAGAGTGTCGTTGTTCGTTTCACAAGAAGACGAAGACCTGCCCCACTGCCCCCACTTGTAGCACTACGGTGAGGTATTTGGGCGTCGTGTTCGGTCAGGGGCTGACGTGGAGATTTCACACTGACTACGTGCGCAAGAAGTTCTTTAAAGCCAGGAACGCACTAATAGCGCTTTTTCACGGGAGCTCTGCGATGGATCTGAAGACTAAACTATTGATATACATAACATGTCTCAGACCAGTTATCACCTACGGAGCGTTGGCCTGGGTGACAGCCGCCACCAGCAATTTGAAGAGAATCGAGGCCCTACAAAGCAAGACCTTGAGGATGATCGCGAAGTAGCCGTGATTTTCAGTTACGTCCAAATTCCATCCATCGAGGAACATATCCACAAACACAAAAATCATCAAACTCGCTTCTGATGTAGGGGGCAGTGGAACCCCAGGACCGTCCTCCACCTCGGTCTACAGTGATTAGAGTGACCGACAGAATTTCCTGAGTGGCTGATCCATTTGCAAAGATCACAACAACGGATTTCCTCCCTGGTAATATCTAGGACAGAATGAGAGGATCTGTCAAAAAGTGTTAAGAGGGCTAAAGGGCCCTGGCCCAGCCCTAGTTAAGAGGTGCAGATCACAGTGTAGTCAAATCATTTTAATTATTAACGGCCCTGGTAGCGCAATCCCTAGTGCACTCAGCGATCGATCTTGGAGTACTAACAATAAGTTCAAGTCCCTGGCTCGCAACTCTCTTCAGAGTTTAAAGTCTTTTCCCATACTTTATCTTACTGCTCCAAATTTTGGTGAATACTTGAGGAATTAACTCCTTAAGATGCTCTTCCAGCACAGACGTAATATTCTCATAGCCAACCAATTCTCCTTGTAAATGGCGAAAGCTGTTGGAGACACGAAAACATGAATTAATTATTGTTATTTCGTTTACTCGTTCTTTTAGCCGTTGTTATATAACGACATGGCCACGACTGGCCGTGACGTTAGTTGAGCAATGAACATCCCTTCCCCCGCTCCGAATACATCCGATCAGGATAGATATGACCATTAGACCTACTCACAATCTGCATACAACACGATGATTGTTAAGTTTGGAAAATGCTTTATGTAACTCTGAATGTAGCTTCTACGTCGAAGACCAATAAAGAATTAGGTTTTTTGCTACGCTACTAAACTGTTCATAAAATCGTAAAGCATATACTGAGCGAAAGAAACACTTGATTATTTGTTTGAATACGCTGTTGAATTGAGTAAATTAATAGTCTGTAATTAATAATCAAACCAATATTCCAAAGACTTCAAATCGAAATGAAGTTAGATTGATATCTATTTTTTTCAGTGATAAAATATAATAATAACTCGTGCGAAGGGTGTCCAATCCGCGGTTCGTGGATCACATACGATCCAAAATAAATATTAATGCGGTCCAACAAGCGCGAAGCAAAACAACGTCAACGTCGTTAGTATTAGGTATATTTTGTGTGGCCCAAAACAACTCCTCTTCTGTGTGGCCCCAGGAACTTATAAGGTTGGACACACTTGATTCATACTTTTTAACTTCTAATTCTCCAACAGCTTTCGCCAATTATAGGGGACATCGGCCAGCCATGATCTTATGGCTGAAGTTAGATACGAATTTTCTGACAGTGTTTTTCGACTGATACATCTAGAAATTGTATTTTAAAACCTAAACGTTGCTGAAATTATCAGCTCTATACGCCTACACTCGTAGAGCATCTTAAGATGTTCACCCTCAGCATTCATCAAATTTGGAATAAGAAGAATTACGGAAAACCTTACACTGAGAGTTGCGAACCCGAGGTTCGAGTCTGGTACCTCAAGGGCACTGCGCCACTGGCATAATATAGTATTATTATGTAAAACAAAGTGCGTTTCAATCTTATTCAAGCATAAATTTGTTAATAATATGCAATTCATCATTCTTTAATGAATTTCCGCAATTTACTTCTCCGACGGTATAAACGAAAATGTGACGCAAATAATATTTATAGATTATGTAATGCAACCTCAATTGTATTGGTAATATTTGGTGTAGTAAGCTTCCTTAAAACAGCCGTAAATTAATATACAAGACATGTTATATAAGTAAATGACTACAATATATATTTCTGAACTAATAGAAAAAAACATAATCGAAGCAAATTAGTATAGTTTAAAATTAGGTTGACTAAATAATTTCCTCTAAAGTATTATTGAAAGGCTTGCTCCAAATCTTTAAGAACATTATTAAATTTTAGTTAAATGACAAATCATTAGATAAATAGTTTATTACATCATTTTTATTGACGTGAAATTGTTTCATATGGCCGTTATCAATTTTCTATTTTCTTTACTAAAGAGCGGGATTCACTGCCATTAGCTTTTTAGCAAATTTCTTGTTCCTAAACTTAACAGTCGATTCTTATTCGCATTGTATTGTATCTGCAAAACTTGTAATACTGACAAACGTAATCGATGTCTAACACATATTAATAAGGTAAGATTAGGGCCCGGCGAAATGGGGTAGAGAACTACACACTTCCCTAAAAATAGCGGTATCTCTAAAAGATAGTTTTTGAAGACTTCAACGACAAAATGAAAATTGCTGTCCCATGCATTTTTTGTTTGGCATTCGGGAACAAAAAGAAATCAATGGGCAAGAAATCGGGTGAATACTAGCAATGAGACATACTTGGCGTGCTGTATGAGAGCTGGCATTGTCATGAAAAAGGATGAGCCGTCGTTGTCAATTCTTTTTTTCTGATTTCATCGGTGTTTTCTGGTATATAAATTGTCGTATATTCAACATTAACTATTCTTCGATCCTCCAAAGCAATACTTGCGACATGTCCGGTACAACGAAAGAAATAAGCAATAATTTGGAAGTGGTTCGTGAACGGATAACATTTATTGAATTCGATTCGTCTGAGAACACCCAGTTGATTGTTGCTTGCTCGTACGAATATATCCAAGTTTCGTCACCTGATACGGATTTTGTTCATCTGCCGATTTTTTTTGACATTTCCTACACCAGTTGGCACCAGCCTTGAGCTTGAGTCAAATTATGTGGAATCAATCGGGAACAGATCTTTTTTACACATGAATGTTCATGCAAAATCGAATGTACTGTAGTTTTCGATATGCCTAAGGATGTCTCTTTAATCATGTTGCGCACAGCATCGATGCTTTTTAGAACAACAATCGATTTTGGTCGACCTTCACGAAATTCTTCACTGACGGAAGCATGAGCACGACGAAATTCTGTAAACCAATTATAAACAGTCTTTTCTGATGGTGCTTCGTTACGAAAAGTTGAACGAAGGGTTTCGAAGCATTGTTGTTGTATTAAGCTTTTACTAAAATCGTAAAAATCATCCAATAAAAACATTCACGTAAAATTGCCATTTTTTCACAAAATTGCTTCTTTAAACGCTCACTATAAACAAACTACACGGCCGATTTCTATGCTGTCACTGTTTCAACAGTAACAAATGTAAAATTTTACGAAAATAATATTGTAAAATCTCAATAGCGCCATCTAGTGGTCATTTGTAAAACTTAAGGCACTACCCTCGTAATTAATTTTCAAAACGACTGACATTACAAAACTGTTGGAGAAGTGTTTTGCAAGCTAGTGGAATTATAGAACAACATTTTCATTACAAGATTTAAGATAGCTGTTGAGCATGCTATCAAAATAAAAAAGGCGGAAATTAAATTTCGCTAGCAACACCTTGATTTCATTAAAAAATGCCGAGAATGTAATGTTTATAAAGCATAAAAAGTAACAAGTACAAAAGACTTCATTTAAAACAAAAGCATTATGCCCGGAGGGTGTTATGGTTATTAAAGAAGCTATAGCTTAACTTGTTTTCCAGGTAATACCATTTTTAAAATCTTCAGGCGAACAGTTATAGCAAACACAATGCGAAAATATTGTCAGGATAGTGACATTCTCATGCTTCTGCCAGCACTAGTAATATTTTTCTATGTAAACACCGTGTAAGTGCCAATAATCAATCGTGTCTTTTTTTAACTTATTAAACATTTCTTTTATTTGAGTAGATGGGCAATATTGTTTGGAAATTCTGCTTCAAAAATGACAAATGTAACCAATTTATCCCTTACCTGGTACGGTGGTTTATAATAGCGTTTAAGGTATGACAGGGTCAAATTTGCATCAATTTTTATACAAAAAAAATCAAATATATGTTTGCATATGACATATAACTTTATCCCAAATAATTCATGCAGATTATTATCCTACTGTAATATTTTACTACAATTGACGTTGGGTGAAAGATAAAGAGCAATTTTTCTCAATTTCATAATTTTCCAGGAAAGAAAGCGAAAGATACTGAATACATATAATACTACAAATAACAAAATTAAAACTAAATAAACAAAGAAAAGAAATCGGGTACTCTAAATCTGTGGCATTGGAACACTGAAACAGTTCACTAAAACCCTTATCACAACTCGTAAAACTGAATTTTACTGCCGATGATGATAGCTTGGCTGTCGAAACGTGGGTCCAGTACGAGTTAAGTATCGCGGTAACATTTTAATGATTTGCAATGATCCTAATTAGATTATCTATGTAATGTGACTAACAGAGTAACCAAAACTGTTTAGAATCTAGGAAGAACACCTAGCACATGATGTTCCTAGATCTAATGATAGTTTTTGCGCAATTTTTAAATTGATTTACCATAGGGTCAAAATTAAGCAATATTGGGGAATTTATATCAAAGGTCGTCTTATTTATCCATTTCCAGATGTATACAGGGTGTCTCAATTTTCTGGAATTGTAGAATTGTGCTGTGTAAATGATACGACTGTGCAAATGATGGGACGTCAAAATTTTTAAATAATGTAATAGACACCATAAGGTATCTTTCAAAGATATGTCCATATATACAGGCTGAGCGACAAGTAGCGAACCAGGCACTTACTTTGTTATTTTCAACGGATCACTCTGTACATTATTATATATTTGGCTTCTCCATCTAGAAGTAAACCAAGGTAATATAGGTTTCATATCTCTATTTCTAACAGGTTCCGAGATACTATTGATTTTCTCCCTAAAAGCATAAATTTAGATACATCTATTTCTTTAAAAAAAAACCGAAATACAAACACATCTGCAAACATTGCATTAGAATAGCAAACAACACTAAAGTATCGGCCCACTCCGCACCGTACAAGTTATGAATTAATTCGGACACAGCCATTTCAAGGACTCGTGGATCCCCATCCTCAACCATATGAACGAATTCGGTCATACAATTGATCCTTCAACATGAATATACTTAACTTAAGTAAATAACAGAGCTGCCTATAAATTTTGTTATACATGGTTTCAGATGTTCCACTTCTTCCTTATCGTCTCTAAAAATGTAAGAATTTCTTTGATAGTTCAATAAAAATTTGATTAATAAGGGTAATAACCACAGTATCCGCTATGCCTCATATTTGTAATTGGAAATAATGACTAAATTGTTACTCCCTATGTCCCAAATTATGATATACATTTACATTTTTATTTTGTCCTAAATTATGGTATACAAACAAATGAATTAATTTTTCTTCCATAAATTTTATTTAAACTCAACTTTAACTTAACTTTAACGAATTATTACATTATTTAAACAAATTTCTATTTGATAGTTATAAACTTAAACTAAATTAAATTACAGGCTATATCACAAGCCTCGTTACTACACATTATCGACACAGGCAAGCGTCCTTCACGACGAAGCTTTTCTTTGTCCATACGTTCAATTTTGTAATTGTTGCCACCAGAAGCCATCATACACTTTTGAAGTGTCAAAAAGACATTATCAAATTTCTCCCTACTTAATGCTTTGAAAGCATTTTGCACACATTCGATTAATTCGTCTATAGTTTTTGGCGATTCTTGATGTTGGAGCGATTGAATCGAATTAAAAAAACCAAGATCTAAAACATTTAAATCTGGACTATTTGGTGGCTGTGATTTGAATTGTATGTTCCATCCCTCTTTTGCTCCTTCAGTAAGCAGAACAACATCGTTATCAGAAGAATGCAGTTTGGCATTGTCTTGTTGAATGTAGATGGGTTTGGAAAACTTAGATCTAATAGCTAGCAAAATATTTTCAATGATCATTCTTTTACATTCGACGGCGTTAATAGATTGGATGGGTTTGGTTATTAATGTTCTTCTTTCTCGATTCTTACTGTTTCGTTTGGTAGGTTCTTGATAAACAAATGGCCACACAGTCGTACCTTTCCGTCAAAGTATTGCTTTTTAGCAGAATCATACCTCGGTCTGGCTACTGCAGCCATGAATATAACCTTCGTAATAAAGCGCTTACTTTTACAAGATCTTTAAGGCTCTTGTTCATAAAACAGAACATAATACGATCGTTTTATTTGAATCATGTAATACCATTTTTCGTCAATATGTACGTAATCATACATGTCATGAAAAGATCCATTTCCCTTTACCTTCGACAAGCAAACTGATAGTCAAGCTAGTTTGTTTTCTTCTGTTGACATTGGTTTCACTGTTGAAGATATCCGCTTTAACTGTTTACCTTCTTTAAATATGCAGAAAATGGTTTATTTTGGAATTTCAGCTGCAAATAATAAACTGCGGATTGCACCACGACGATTAAACGGGATATCCCGGATTTTACTCAAAATTTCCGAGTAGTTTTTGGGTTTCCGACCACGCTTTCCCTTTTGTTTTAGCTGAGACATCGGCACAAAGAGTTCCTTTATCATATTGTTCTTTGGCCCGGTGCCAAATTTGCGATACAGTTAATCGAGTAACGTCAAATTTGGTGGCAGCTTCGTTAACAGCACCGCGGCTCAATTTGTTTCCGGCTTTACGTTGCAGTAAGAATTGTAAAATGGCATTACGCTGGTTACAAGTCAATTGCTTAGTTTTTCGGTCTCTTATATACGCACCACTACTTTCTTCAAGTATACCTTCCATATTTTCGTCGCAACGGGTGTAATTTTGATTTTCTGCCCTTTTTGACTTTTCAACTTAGTTTTTTGACACAGCCATCTATATAATTATTAAGAATCAATTAATTTCTCAACATAAAATGATTAAATACATAAACTCCACTAAATTTCTATAATTGGAGATTTTTTAAGAAATGTATACCATAATTTGGGACAGAGGGAGTATTATAAAACGTTACCCAACGTTTTAGTATTTACGATCCATTTTTTCAAGTCAATTTTAATCGCGCCCCTTACTGACACCATACTAAAATACCTATATCTATTGGAATGTATTTTACTGTGGAGTAAAATTTTCTATTTAATGTTTCAATGGATGTTATTTTAATTCCAATAAACAGGTTTTCTTTTTGTTTTTTTTCTACTCTTTTCGAGAACCTCACTTTTCGCTTGAATTGTCTCCCTAGAAAAGGGCACCCCACAGGTTAAGAATTGGTGGTTTAATGCTACAAGTCACTTAATTATCAACTCTATTAAACTAAATAATGGTGACACAACAAAACAATTTGGACCTGTTAACAATATATAAAAATTCGTAAATACAAAAATGTCTAAGTTTTAGAGCTAGTACTAATTTCTGATTACCTTGCTTTATCTCGTTACAGGGATCCGATCCAAGAATAGCTACCTGTCGAGCCAAATTGCAAAACAAACGTTCTAAACTCAATCACGAAATAAATAAAGAATTAAGACTACGAGCAGGAGCGGAAAATCTGTTTAAAGCAACTACCAACAAGAAACTTAGAGAAACAGTTGCTTTAGAATTAAGTTTTGTTAATTCTAACTTACAGCTCTTGAAGGAACAATTAGCAGAATTGAATTCGTCGGTGGAACTATACCAACATGAAAAGTAAGCGATATTAATTAATCCCTGGGCTTAATTATACAAAAACTAACATTTTCTTTTGGTTTCGTCACTTTAATCAAACGATATTTAGGTGAGAAAAAGAGATATATATTTTATTTGAGATAAAATTACTATAATGTTCATCACGCATACTAGGGTACGTATGGATTCAATTATAGGCGCGAGTCCCATACATATAGCGAATAATGTTGTCGCCTGTGCTAGGAACGTCCTTGATTCGCTTCGCGCGCTTCCCATCTTATACTTTCATAGCGGGCAAACGCTATAACACTGTCCATATATTTTAGCGGTTCACTTTACTGCGGAACCTACTAACGCGGTATATATTGAAGCTCATTTGATAAATAACGAAGATATCCAGCAAAATGTAATTATTTAAATATCAAGTTATCGTTAATATCCTCTTACAATAAGTGGATTTTTTATTTTCCCATAAGTTGACATGGTCGTAGAATGGGTCACAGTTGCCGCATTTAAGCTCATTCCGACTATTAATCAAACGAACTTTTGAACTTTCCTTGTAAAAGTCAATACAAGAGTAAGTTTCAAGAAATTAATCTGAGCGTGTAACGAACTCAAGCAATACTCAAAATGTTAAATTTCAAAAAAAAAATCTAAGAGCACTTCATATATTTCTCGTATACATATACAGGATTGGTACAAAGTCCCAGAACGGTTGAATAGCTTTGCTATTTGAGAAGTATTTTTTAAATTTGGTATGGATTTATAGTTAAAAAAAAAATGAATTTATTTTAACATTTTCACACTTTTCTGCTTTCAGTTTGACAGGAAATGCTCTCTACTTATTTTCTTAATAGAACACCTAGTATATTGTTCCATTTTCGAAAGTAGACTGAAAATTACTTTCAGAAATATCAACATGCTTATTTTATATATAGAGATTACCACTTCGTAAACTAAATTAAATATATCTAATGTATTTTTAGAATAGAAAGTAATAGTAATAATGATATCATAAACTTAGTAAGTTTAAGGGAACATTCGAAATACATATATCTTTAAAGCCCTCTACGGAAAACTGTACTTACAAGCAAATCATTATTTATTGTTTTTAATATTGCTTCCATACGAAACTATTTTAAAAAGTTGATATTTTTGGTCATATTTTTTATCAACTTCGATCCTGGTGCGCCGCAACATCGGGAAGGTGCGGAGCAGAAGAGCGCGTTTTCATTTTATCATTAAAGCTGCCGACGTGAGTGCTACAACATTATCGACGCCGCCGATAAGCCACTACATGTAAGTTATAATAATTCGTGTAATATGGAACAATATGGAAAACAACAGCTGTACTCACAAACGGCAAAAGAGCACTGAATCGCTTACACATATGTTAAGGTTACACAACAGCATATCGGTTGTGTTCGATTTCCCCAGCTGCTGCGGCACTCACTGGTGGCAGCTGTAGTCATCATTTAGGATGAAAAGTTCTGTCCAAAAAATACTAAGAAGAAATAAATAGTCGGTGTAAATAAATAGACATTTAGTGACAGTACTATGCCAAGTAACATAAATTGCTAGTTTAGGTAGTAAATAAATCATTTTAATTAGATATCGCCTGATTAAGTTGAGCCCCGAAAAGAACGTACCAGTATAACATAAAGCAGCCCGAAGTACATTAATTATAGTAACTACATAAATAGTTATAAGTTCGTCATAAGTAGAGTTGGCCACGCGCGCCAACGGGCAGCGGCGTTGTTTCGATTAGGCCTCGGGTTCCACTAGAGCTATTGTGTGTAGATGTTTGCTGTCGTAAATACTTTCGCGTAGTTGTTAAATAAAAATAAAATAATGCGTGCTCAAACACTTACCATTTTAAGAGTCCTCCGTGAAATCGCAAAGTGAATAATATCTGTTAAATATCTGCAACATTAGATATGTTTCAACAGTTGTTTCGACAGACCGATTGCGGCGCGAGGAAAAAATGTGTTTATATGCAGAGAACGAACGTTCTACATCTAGTGGCGTTATATTTGCGTAATTAAAATATTCTTTGAAACAACTTAACGGTTCTGTTGACGCACCTTCTCAAATGTGTCTTAATGTGCCGAAATCAGAATCTTTCTCTAAAACACTTTCAAATTTTTCTAGAACACAAACATTTTTTGCGTCTTCTATCGCGCATAACTGTGCGTGAACATGTTGCACTATTTGCACAGATTCCACTAACGACACCGAAGGATCCTGTAACTTTTCTATTGCCTCCGCTAGTCCGAAGTAATTGTTGTGAATAATTCTTAAATCCGTTTTAACCCGACTATCTTGAAATTTCGACTGGCTTTTCTTGATAGCGGCAACTTCCTTTGGATCGAATTGTAAAACCACGTTCTTAATATTCTCATAATATTTATGATAATAAAACGCAGCATTTAACCAACTTCCCCAACGTGTAAGAATAGGTTCTGGTAGCTCAGGTATACGGGGACACAGTCTGTGAAATTCGCGAATACGTTTCGGGGATGTGTAATAAGTTGTTATACATTACGTGTAAAATTCATGCTCTCAATCTTGTGGCAGGTGATATCAGAAAATGTTATCCTGAGGTAGACGCTTTAATAGCGCATACAAAAGCAGTGTTTGTCAAATCCCCGAAACGTATTCGCGAATTTCGCAGACTGTGCCCCCGTATACCTGAGCCACCAGAACCTACTCTTACACGTTGGGGAACTTGGTTAAATGCTGCGTTTTATCATCATAAATATTATGAGAATATTAAGAACGTGGTTTAACAATTTGATCCAAAGGAAGTTGCCGCTATCAAGAAAAGCCCGTCGAAATTTCAAGATAGTCGGTTTAAAACGGATTTAAAAATTATTCGCAACAATTACTTCGGACTAGCGGAGGCAATAGAAAAGTTACAAGATCATTCGGTGTCGTTAGTGGAATCTGTGCAAATAGTGCAACATGTTCACGCACAGCTATGTGCGATAGAAGACGCAAAAAATGTTTGTGTTCTAGAAAAATGTAAAAGTGTTTTAGAGAAATATTCTGATTTTGGCACACTAAGACACATTTGTGAAGGTGCGTCAACAGAACTGTTAAGTTGTTTCAAAGAATATTTTAATTACGCAAATATAACGTCACTAGATGTAGAACGTTCGTTTTCTGCATATAAACACATTTTTCCTCGCGCCGCACTCGGTCTGTCGAAACAACTGTTGAAACATATCTAATGTTGCAGATATTTAACAGACATTATTCACCTTGCGATTTCACGGAAGACTCTTAAAATGGTAAGTGTTTGAGCACGCATTATTTTATTTTTATTTAACAACTACGCGAAAGTATTTACGACAGCATCTACACACAATAGCTCTAGTGGAATCCGAGGCCTAATCGGAACAACGCCGCTGCCCGTTGGCGCGCATGGCCAACTCTACTCATAAGACACGTTTTAATGTCCGTTTTCTTTATTACAGTACTAAAGATGTTATGCCAATGATCCCGTTAGGATTAAAGGAAACAAAGGAAATAGACTTTAGAGAATCTTTTAAAGACTTTATATTAGAACACTATAGTGAAGATGCCAACCAATATGAAGATGCCATAGCTGACTTCATGGATACTAGACAAGTTAGTCTAATATTGTTATAGAATAATCACGTCACATAAATCAAACAATATTTATTTTTACATACAGATCTATTGAAAATAATAATTTTTAGACAAAATAAAATGGATATCTGGTTTATAAGAATATATTTAAGTCAGCGTTACCTATATTGTCGCAATTTTAAACAATATTGAAATAATAGAGTTTCAAACTTTCACGGCCTTTAATTATCGTCGTATCGGTTGTTGAATTCCGCCGCGTCGTTATTTGATTTACACCAGAAGTTTCACCTACTCCTGTGGTTGACATTTTCGAAAGTACTACGCTTCTCGATCGCGTCAGTTGTCTGGATCCTGGTTCATCTCCTTCCAGTACCATTTCTTAGTGAAGTCTTGCTAGGATCCTCTTAGTTGCGTTCTGTGTTGGTATCGGAGTCTTCGTCCTGGGCTCCCTTCTCTGCTGTTTGTCTGAAAAACAGGTAGCATTAATATACTTACATTATATTAAATAAATATGGAGATACTAGGTTATAATAGCCTGCTTAGGTAATCGTAAGTGCCCGGCGGGGGTCTTCTGGACGATAGCGTTCTGCATGGCAGAGTTATCGCTCCTTAGTGTCATCTCGAAGAAGGCTTTGTTGAATCTAGCCAGAAATTCTGTTAGATCCTCAGTTTCGCTCAGATATATCAATGTGTTCAGTGAGGTGAAGCGGCAGACATAGAGTACTAGTGGCAATTTTGTACTTGTGCGAGGGAGCTGATGTGGGTAGGAGCCGCCGTGATCCAGATAGAACTGGCGTAGGTCAGGATTGGATGTATATGTGACTTGTACAGCATAACGACCGTTTTAGAATTTAGTCGGGAGTCGGAGAGGATGGGATACAGCTGTCTGGCTGCACCGAGTGCCCTGTTCCGAACACTTCCGACGTGCTCTGAAAAATATAGCCTTCTGTCTAGGACAATCCCAAGGTACTCGATCTCGCTGTTCTAGTCGATCTCTGTCGCAGTGACTTTAATCTTTGGAAGTGAACCGTGTTGCTTGCGTCTTCCTGGGGTTGATCATGAAGCTCTGGGCATCGAAGAAGTATGAGATCTTGGTCAAATGTGCCTGTACAAGTTTGACCGCTAACTCAGCATTCCCGGAAGTTTCTAGGATCGCGGTGTCATACGCATAGATGGCGTTTAGCACTCGGGAATCATCTGGTTTTAGAATGTCCATGATGTAGATTGTGAACAGAACTGGTCCTAGCGTCGATCCTTGTAGGACTCCGGACGGCATACACCTCTCTGAAGATGCCGTTCCATTCACGACAGTAGTCCTTCATGACGGATCATGTCGAATGCCTTCTTCAGGTCTAGGGACACCATAACGGTCGTCTGGTTCCTGTTGGAGGCAGTAGCATGGTTGCAATCCATGAACTGGTTATCTTCAAGATGTTCGTTAATTCTGGCCAAGAACAGCGCTTCTAGAACTTTGCTAGTGGTTCCGACTAACAATACCGGTCGATAACTATTGGATTTCAAAGCTGGGATAATCCTGGCAGATTTCTACTGCGTCGTGTAGTACGTTAGTCGAAGCACGGCGTTAAGGATCTGAGTCAAGTTGACCAGTAACTTGAGCAGTAGATTCTTCAGTGTTCCTTCCAGTATACCATCCTCCCCAGAGGCCTTTCTGCCCAGCATTTGCTTGATCACTTGCATGACCTCCTCGGGCGGGATCACAACGGAAGGACCAGCCTCTATATTGTCTATCTCTTCCAGTGTAGACCGGAACTTTCTCTCCTGCTCTAGGTCATTGTGATCTGTAGGTATGAGATGACTCAGAAAGGTGGACGCTAATGCTCTCGCATTTTCTGAGTATTTGATCTCTGTTATAGACTTTCTGCCCCTTTAGGACTCTGGGGATCCTGTGGGGGGTCTTCTATGCCTGTTCTCAACAAAGTAGTTCCATTTCTGCAGTTTATGCAGTCTGCGCCTCGATGTCTCCCTGCTAACGCAAGAATTCTTTCTGGATTCGATTTCGCTTCTTGATCTCATCAATAATTTCCCTAGACAGAGTCTCCGCCTCAGGGAATTTTGACTTGACTTCTTCAAGGCCTATTGAATCTGCCACGTAGTGCTGCAGACTTCGTCCTCTAGGTCAGTCACAATTTCAATACTGGGATTTGCTTTTATCGTCCCCGAAACCAGTTTCTTGTTCAGATCCCAGTTATGTTTCCTGATCACTGTACTCGGTGAGCAAATGGCCAATGTACAGTATAACTCGGTAGTCACTGGGTAGTGATCTGAGCATAGTTCCCGCACTGTGTGACACCGTAAAGGGAACGTCAAAATCTTGAGAATCGTGATGTCCAGCACATCCGGGTCGTAATACCCCTGGCTGGAGTAATGGGTTGGTTTTCTCGACAAAGCTACTCTCATCTTTTTGGTCGAACCATACTCTAAGGAGAGCGTCATTCCTGTTGCCCTCTCTAGCCGGAGATAAAGACATGTTCGACGAGGTCCGCGATTCTTTCCAGATCTAGGACGTTCATGGTTTGTTGTAGCAGGCTACAAATAACACGCTCGCACCGGCTCTTTTCATGGCAATCGCACATGCCTCCATGCTGTTGTCAGGGAGGCAGATTTGCGAGTACTTGATACACCGCTGCACCAGAACAGTAGTTCCTCCTCCTTGTGTGAGCCTGTCAGTTCTATAGACGTGGTAGTTCGGTATCTTAATTTTATTGCTGGTTTTAGCCATGTTCTGAAAATCAGAACGGTATCAATCCTATGGTCAACAAAGAACTGAGTGAACACAAGCTTCTTACTGAAGATTCCTGCTGAAGCATTCTAGGTGACGATTTTGAGACTTCTTGGCCTGGAGGTCATGGTGCGAGGATGGATTCCGCCAATTCCATAAGAACCGTAAGTTTCTCCATGGGGTTTGCGATCTTCTGTAGCTGTCTGAGCCCAATGACAGCTTTTCTCGCTGCTTACTGCAGGAGTCCGTAGCAGTGTAGAGAATTCTATGAGGAGACCGTCGGTTTCGCTACTCGTAGCTCGTAGCAACGCGTAGCAAGTTCCGAGACCCCTCTTTCTGGTTTGGCTGACTTCCTTCTACGGAGTAGAGCTTGCCCCTGCTTCTCGCTCTTCTTGATCATCTTTTTCCTCTTCCTAAACGTTTTAGAGGGAGCTGCCTTTGTAGGAGTGACCTTGGCCTGCCTTTGCGTTGTGCTGACCACCAAAGAGTAGGTCGCTGTAGTAACCACCGACCCCTCCTTTTCTTGTTCCCATTTGTGAACATTCTGGAAGCTCAGAAACTCATCGTCCTGCATACTTTGCAGTATACGTTGGCAGCTGCACCGGCTTGGGAGCCTGTTACGTTCGCTGAGAAACTGACTGGGGCTTGTCTGCTTTTGGTAAATTTTTCCTCTGATATAAGCATGGTTGTCACCTTCTTCCAGTCATCCTCTTTGGCAATTTTCATTACCATTTTGCCGACGTCTTGCGACGATCAGCGGTCTGTGGTGCTTGGGAGTTGCCAACAGCGGGCAGGAATTCTCTTCATCTCTTCATCCATACTCCTGGGTTGAAGGTCTCGTCGACGTCCATTTCCGGCTTGGAAGCGCTGAAAAGCAACCCCTCGTCGGTAAGCGTCCTCTTCTGGATGCCGACGGAGACTCCGCCGGAACCGGAGGATCCCGGGGCGGCCGACGAATCGGACATTCCGGGTTCCGTGACTATTTTGCTCATCGTTTTCCTTTTCTTTCGATTTCTACTGGGGACCTATAAGAAAATTCTAACAAACGATAATTGTGCCAACACACAGGGAATTGCGGACCGGTACGTCAGTATCGGTCGAGTGTTAATAATAATATAATATTTATTTACACATGGATATACAAAATGTACATATATGGGAAATACGTCAAAAATACAATAAATAAACTTACAATTAAAAAAAATCTTGAATAGAATAGCAGCTAATATTTAACAAATATTCTTTGGCTTGAATTTACAGTAATTGGCGATACTTTTAATTATTGTAGGCAATTTTTTAAAGAGTTTGGAACCCATAAACAACAATTGTTTTTGAAAACAGGTCGTTCTATGTTGAGGTGGTAGTAAGTAATCTAAATTCCGCTCGTTCTCTGTCTGTGCGCGAGCCAATGGCGTGGTTGGGTTTCTCTAGCGCTGTTGTTCAGATACGGTTTAGTCTCAACCCATCGTCCCTGTTGATGTTGTCTCTGTGTTTGCATATTTCAATTGCCTCCCTGTTTAAGGGTCTGTAGGGGCAGAGACCATGACCGCGAGAAGCATGTCATGGTCGGCGGCGTTCGTCTGCTCTGGGCAGAAAAGGTTAAGTATCTTGGCCTCGTACTCGACAAGAGGCTGACGTGGGTAAGGCATGTTCAAGAAGTCAAAAGAAAGTTGGCCATGTCAAGCAACGCCCTGTATCCCATCTGGGTGGGAACAGTACATTAGACCTGCGAAACAAGGTCAAGATTTACAACTCCACGCTAACATCAGTAATAACATATGGCTCTATCGCCTAGAGCACTGTGGTAGAATACCAGCTGAAAACTCTAGAAGCTGAATAGAACAAAATGTGAAGATTAATAACCTTAGTCTCATGGTATGACAAGAACTCCAGGTGCCAACTCTTAACGACCATTTCAAAGAACTGACCCGTACGAAAGGGCTCGGGAATCCACCAACCCACTCGTTAGAGAAACAGTAGAGCCACAAGATCGACCACTACCACCGAGGGTAAAAATCAGACGAGTCCAAGACACCATACAATAAATACAGGAAAGGGCAGCAGCTCGACTGGATGAAACCAAACACACATAAACGAGACATCTATCTGACGGACACATCCACACAACAGTCCCTTCTGCAAGACCGGCAAAATAAAAGAAGAAAAAATAGAACAGAGACTTCAAGTCTACCCTAGGGAGTGATTGCAGATCACTGAGATGCGTATTACCTTTGAAAATGCCAACCACAGTAGTAGGCGAAACGTCAGGTATAAACCAAACAACGACACGGCGGAACCCGACAACCGCTAGAACAATATTGAAATATGTTCTGTAAAAACATACTTGAATATTCGATATGATATATAAGAACTTTTTGTAGTATTTAAATATTTTTGGGTATCGTACGTATGAAATTATTTATAATTATCTGATCTGCATTTCTTAACTTTCGAGTAAACATTTTTGCAAATCTTTTTTACTTGGAAAAGGAACGGCTTCCTTCACTTCACGTTGTATGTCGTTCTAAACGTGCTTGATCAGGTTCGTATCTATTAATAAGTTTATGGAAAGTCCTTCCTTGTCCATTTTATTATGTCCTTATACGGTATATATACACCTGCATACCTACTTGAAAATATGTACTATAACATTGTAGGCAATGCGTACGCCACTACGGGATAACTCAGGTATTGGCTTGCTCTCTAGGTATTACAATCAATTATATTATGTGGAAAGAAGATTTTTCTCACCAAGCCGATCATTAGGAATATACTTCGAATGGTTCGATTCACTAACAGGTATGACTTTTTCGTTTCTTCTATAGGGAACTCTGATCGAGAAGTTATGTAACAAACTTTAGGCGTTCCTTCATGTCAAAGAACAGTAGCGTTTGAGAAAACATGCGTTCTATTTAACATAGCAGCTCTATATACTCAAATAGGTGCTAAGCAAGATAGACTGACTGCAAAAGGCCTTGATGCAGCAGTTGATAGTTTTCTACGAGCAGCTGGTACATTTAGATACATAAACGACAATTTTACGAACGCACCCTCAATGGATCTAAGGGCAGATATGTTGGAGATGCTTATACAATTAATGTTGGTAGGTACAGTTTAAGTTATTGCTATAAACAAATAGTACTATACAAGTGTCCCGTATCGTTATGTTCAAACTTTGGGAGCGTAAAGTAAATTTGACTTTAAGAAAAAACACAAAAATTATACGTCGATTCGTTATTTGTTTCAAAGTTATAGGCCTTTTCAATCTTTCAACAGAAAATAAAAAATAAAATTCGTCAAGTAAATAAACACTTATTACTAGGGCAACGCAAACTGCGCTGAAAGCCAGTGGCTGACGCATAAAAGTTTACACAAAATAAACACGGCCGGGACAATTCGGTATAAGCGTCTGTATAACTGCGACTCGAAAGCCGATCTGTTGTGTATGCATCTACGCTGTCGTATACTATATCGTAGTTCTACGTTTGTTTTGAAAATGTTTCCTACGTCGCGAAAACGACCAAAGTTGGACACAATAAGAGAATTTATTGCAGAAATGCCTGATTTAAAGTGTGATGGCGCTAAAATTCAATGTGTAGTGTGTAAAATTGATTTAATGTGTTGGTTGAAAAGTGATTGTCTACGGCACGTAAATAGTGCAAGGCATGTTTCAAAAAAAAATTCCACACGAGATTATGACAAATTTAAATTTAATTTATGTGTTACCTTTATTGCATGTAATTTACCATTACTAAGGAAGAAAGCATACGTCTCGTTTTGGAATGAATATTCGGATTTTAAGTTACCAAGTGAGAGAACATTATAGAGAGTTGTGCCGTCTGCTCGTGAACATGTCGAGAAAAGAATTAAGTCGGAGTTGCAAGATAAAAGACTGTGGTTATGTGTGGACGAAACAATAGATCGTAAAAAACATTCTGTGGTTAATGTAATGTTACGCACAATGGAACCACATCGACCGTCACCCTCAATTTTACTAGCTTCCAGACGAATACAACAATGCACTGCCGAAGTAATTTCAACGTTGGTGTTAAATACATTGGAAAAGTTTGAACTTTCAACAAATCAACTGTTGATGTTTATGAGTGATGGTGCCGCAAACATGCTTGCTGTAGGCCGATCTCTTAAAAAACATTGTGCTAACTTGTTGCATATTACACGTAAAATTCATACTCTCAGTCTCGTAGCAGATAGTATCAGAAAATGTTATCCCGAGGTAGACGCTCTAATAGCACATACAAAAGTTGTGTTTGTAAAATCCCCAAAACGTATTCGGGAATTTCATAAACTATGCCCCGGTATTCCTGAACCACCACAACCTATTCTTACTCGTTGGGGAACATGGTTAGAGGCTGCATTTTATTATCTTAAATATTTTGAGAATATAAAGAACGTGATTTTAAAATTCGACCCAAAGGAAGCTGCGGCTGTCAAGGTAAGCCGCTTGAAATTTCAGGATAGTCAAGTTAAAACAGATTTGGAAATCATTCAGAACAATTACGTGGGACTAGCGGATGAGATAGAAAAACTACAAAATTCTTCGGTGTCGTTAGTGGAATCTTTGCAAATAGTGCAACATGTTCACGCACAGCTATGCGCGATCGAAGACGCAAGAAATGTTTGTGTTTTAGAAAGGTTTGAAAGTGTTTTAGATAAAGACTCTGATTTGGGCACATTAAGACAAATTTGTAAAAGTGCGTCAACAGAACCGTTAAGTTATTTGAAAGATTATTTTACTTACGCAAATATAACGTCACTAGATGTAGAACGTTCGTTTTCGGCATACAAAAACACTTTTTCTTCACGCCACACTCACTTTGCCGAAACAACTTTGGAAACATATCTAATGTTACAAATATTAAATACACATTATCCACTTTGTGATTTCACGGAGGACTCTTAAAACGGTAAGTGTTTGAGCACGTACCACATTTAATTTATTTTATGTAAACTTTTGTGCGTCCGCCACTGGCTTTCAGCGCAGTTGCGTTGCTCTACTTATTACTTAAAAAAGTTCAATTAATAATATTTTCAAAATGTTCACCTGCTTGTTGAATGCAAGCTTGTGCCTGTAAGCCTACAGATGCAGTAGCCATTCGTATTTCACGCCTCTTTTATCGTATGTGTTGTCTAGCCTGCTGAATGCGCTCCAATAATTTTTCCCTAGTGTTTGAAACTTGGACGTATACTAAATCTTTCATATACCGCCATAAATAAGGTAAGGTCTGGTGATCTAGGTGGCCATGCAACAGGACCACCTCGACCAATTAATCTTGGATAATTGCTGTTAATGAAATTCCGGGTGGAAATTCCAAAACGTGTTGATGCACCGCCCATTTGAGACCACATGTCTCGCCTTACAATCAATGAAACGTTCTCTAAAAGTAGCCTAATTATCGATTAGGCTATCCCAATCTTTAATAGAAAATTTATGTGGAAATCTAGATGTGCGTATTGCCTTCGGATTTTCTCCGACCTATGCAGGTTTCTCGTATTTATGACGCCAGTTCTTGTGAACGTAGCTTCATCTGTCCAAAGAACTGTTCTGCAGAAAATAAAATCAAGACGAGACTGTCTTAAAATCCAGTTAGGACAAACTAGACGAAGATAGTGGTCTGCCTCAAGCAAATCTTACACCTTACGACAATGATATGGATGTACATAGACCCTCACGTTTTAAAATTCGCCAAATAGTTGTTTGTGGTACTCCAAGTTGCCTAGAAATTCGACGTATACTAATAGTTGGATCCCTTGCAACAGGGAAAAGATAATCGCATAGTCCGCTTTCCCTAAATTATCCACGTACTTCCATTAACGTTCTGTAATGAGGAATGCGCCTACTTCGAAACCGATGATGCCATAAACAAAATGCATAGTCGCATACTCTTCGGAAGAAAATCGAAAAGGCATTTTAAATAAGTAAAACGTTTACTTTTAATAACACATCAACTTATTCTTCAAAACGAAATAAATTTCTCTTTTTAAAAAGGCCAACAAAAATGACATTTGCACATTATCAATAGTACTTTATCAACGTTACCATGACTATCGTTAAACCGCCTGCAACTTTGAAACAAATAACAATCGACCTACAACTTTTGCGTTTTTTCTTTACGATCCCAAAAGTTGAACATAACGATACGGGACACCTTTTATAAGCTTCGCCTTTCTTGTCCTAGAATATTTTTAAGGTCTTCACTTAATATAAATATATATCGCATATAAACATGCAATATTTATATTAAATCCTCAAATCCAGAGTTGTTTCAATACAAATTTACGTAATTAATTCGACCATAGTTAAACAATCTTGAGTTCGAAAGTTATTCATTACATAAGCACTTCGCATTATTATACAGTGAAATTTAAATACCTTTGAAAAATCGTACATAGTTAAAATAATCATTGAAATTGTAATAAATGCAAACCAGTAACACTGAAAGGTATACCCGTTTATTGTAGGCTCAAGCTCGTGAATGCCTCTTGGAAAAGTTAGATTTGCAATCAATCGAAAACAGATCAATAGATGTATGCTGCGATTTAGCTCAAGAGGCATCACAATTGTCCGAATGTTACAGTAATGTGCATAAGCTAATTACAAACCCCTCAGTGAAAGATTACGTGCCATATAGTTGGTTGTCTTTAATCCAAGTCAAAAGAGAGTTCTACGCAGCTATGGCTCATTTCTACGGTGCAAAAGGACTTTTAGAAAGCGATGAAGTAACGTCACCAACAACGCAAACGTTAGAGTTTTTAAATGTATCTACTCGAGTAGATTCTAAAATTGAAAACGATTGTGAAAGAAGAAGGCTGTATGGTATGTATCAAAAGAATTTTACTTTTTTCTTTTCGTGTTTTTAAATTCTATGCCTGTGTCGCAACACTACCTTCTGTAATACTTTGATGTAGGTATATTGAATTGTCTTAAAGAAATAAAATTCATATTCAGGTAAGATTCAATTTTCTAAAAAAAAATTATTTATCTACTGCTTGTATATTTGAGCGTAAAAATGTAAAAAGAAAAACAAAGACAGCTGTTACAATTTGTCTATTTAATTTCTAAGACAGTTTTCAAGATACCGCAAAAATACATGGGTGTAGTGAAATAGTTTTTCATTTAGAAGCTTTGTTTAAAACGCATATTTCTAAGCAGATTGTTATCATTTGTGAGATAAATAAAATTAACTTTACGATAGTTCCACATTCAAAAAATTGTAGGCCTTATATTACACGAACGACTTTAATAATACATTTCAACAATCTCTGCTCTATCTTATTGTGCCATATATTTTTCGTATATGACACTAGTATTACAATATTCTGACATCTCATTTTGCAAGGCATGAATTATTATTATTATTAATTATTTACTTTTTCAAACGTTAGACACAGCAGATATTCTTTTTTGATTTTGAAGCGAATTACAATGTATAACAGCGGACTTCGATTTCACTCAACATATTAAATATACCACACACTATAATTTTAAAGTTTTTCAGCAGTAACTCCGTACACTGCGGTACAATAAGCAGACACATATATACGTATATATACATATATATACCGATTGGGAAAATGCAAAATTAGCCATATCGCTAATTTTCGCGGAGTTAGCGGCAGTAGATCGCTCAAGGTTACCGATGTGGTTAGTTACGAGGCAAACTGCAGTATGTGCGGACGATCTTAGAGAGAATTTTTGGAGTATTTATTTTTCTTTTCTTTTATTTCATTAGAATCCGTTTTTATTTTCGTCGTTAGAATTTCTTATTAATTTCGTCTAAGCTTCGTAGCAACAACAAAATAAATATACGAAACTCTCATTTCCAGGCGACTATGACTTCAAATTATTACGTGCGCTCTTCACACAGTAGCTCTACATCCCGACATTGTTCGAAGTGTACTAGCACGACGTCCCGCAACGAATTGCTCGGATTTCACTCAGTCCCCTCCACACTCTCTCGCATGTACGGCGAAAGAGCGAGGAGGGGATACCGATATAGCTAATTTCTCATTTTCCCAATCGGTATATATATAGTTCACCGAAGTACATACTTACTAGTGGACAATGTAATTGGAATAGGCACAGCAAATAATTAGCTGTTATATTGAATACACATATTAATGTCATATTCTTTCTTGGTTAAAGGTAAGGCACATTTACGAGAAGCTCTAGTTGTTCATGAAGAATGCCAAAGGCTTCATAGAATGTGCAGAGAACTGAAAGGGAAACAAGCCTTAATAAACGTCTTAAGAAGTGCGCACAGAAACGTGCTACAAATTTATACTGGTATAGACCACGAAGATTACTTTCGGGAAGTTTTAGATCCGTTAAAAATTCAGCGTAAGTACGTTGTTTAATAATCGTATATTTCATGAACCGCAAAGATTTTAAACTATACGCCTAGGATAAAGGCATTCAATATCAGAGTTCAAAAAATTTTACTCACGATTGAAAAATGTGCGAAATATTATGAACAATGAAAAATATCACTCGCGAGCGAAAAAAATAACACCTTTGCTTTTAAATTCCATTCCGAAAAAATAATATTCACGAACAAATTTTATGAAAAGAATTAAAATAGTTTTTGTCATTCATGAATTTTATTTTCAGTTCTCGGATAGGATGTGTATCGTTCATGAAGGCCTAACAAGAAAAATATGTCTTTCACGGATGAGGGCATGGAAGATATCACTCGAAAGTGAAAAATAATATTCATGAATAATAAAAATAAAGTTCTTTTTATAAGAATTAATCACAAATGAATATTCTTCTAGCCTCGCTTTTTAACATCCAAATATTTCAGGTTTTCACGGCCGTGGGCGGAACCGTCAATTCCATTTGACTCTATAATCTTGTTCAGTGCCATTCAGGCGCGTTTGACTTAATTGCAACATACAGGACGGAAGTATTAATTCATAATCGTAAATTTTAATATACAGGGTGTGATTTTAATTCATAATCGTAAATTTTAATATACAAGGTGTGATTTTAATTCATAATCGTAAATTTTAGTACATACGGTGTGGTTTTAATCCGTAATCGTAATTTTTTACGATTGTACATCCAAACTACAGACTGCAAATTAAAATCACACCCCGTATACTAAAATTTACAATTGCCAGTTAAAATCACACCCTGTATATTAAAATTTACTGTTGCCAACTAATTACGTCAAAATGGTTGTACAACATGCAATACAAAAATAAAAAACCACATTCTAGCAGTATTCTAACAATATTTAACTGCTTCTAATTATTATTTTACTTACTAATCGTTCGCGAGCGATAAATGTCCTATCCCACAATTGAAAATAAAATTCATGAATGATAAAAACTATTTTATTTCTTTTCATAAAAGTCGCTCGCGAACATTATAGAATATTCCTAATATTATTTTCAGAATGGAATTTAAAAATAAAGACCTTATTATTTTCGCTCGCCAGTTTGTACTTTATATTTATCCTTCATTAGCGAAAGATATATATTTTGCTTATTATTCGTTCAGGAGTGACAAATATTCCATTCGAGATTTGAAAATAAAATTCAGGTGACATAAAAATAATTATTTATAATGATAATAATGATAGTAGGGACTGTGGGGTAGTATGGCAAACAACAATAAGTCTTGACACACTCCGCACAAAAATTAATAATTAACGAGGAGTCGTAGGTCATCATCGTCAGCCGCGTGACCGAATGATGTGAGAAAATATTTTAATTCTAACAAACCGCTCTATCCCTACTCTCAAGAAAAATACATACACGTATCTGCTTTTGCCGCTTAGGACTAAACCATGCGAAATAAGGATAAATAGACGAAAGGGTCTTGTCACCACGAAGCACATGTGGGTCCCACCCTAATAAAAATGGAATGAGACAGCGGTTATGTTCTTTCTATCTGTCAAATTTGTGTTCCTTTCGCCTATACACCCTCAAACTAAAATCATGCGGAATATACGGAAAGATAGACGAAAGGGTCTCCTGTTATTGTAGCACGGACTATAAACCAAATGACCGCCTTACCATAATAAATTTAAAAGACAGGAGTAATGTAATGGTCCGTTCTAATTATTTATGTCACAAAGGACGAAAGTGCGGTTTTGCGGTCGAGGATGTTGTTTGCAGACCGAGTCGAGGTCTGCATTTCATCCGAAAAAATCAGCATCTTACGAAAATATGTGACATTTGCTTATGTACTTCATAACTGTCAACATTGTCAATTTCTGTTAGATATTGACACCTATCGCTATATTAATGTATTATTACTTTACGTCCCTAGGGACGTAAAATTCCATTACATCCTACACGACAACCAAGATAAATAACCCGTAAATCGCCCGTATTCAAACGTAGATTTTAGTTGAAGTAACTATAATTTGGTTTTCTAAACTACCCCTTTCCAATGATGAAAATGTGTTAAATCTCGTTCAATAAAATTACGGTCGTTTTCATTTGTTCCTCAACATCACTTTAAAATATTGAAATGGTCACTTCAAAACATCAATAGGGATTAAATTTTGGTAAATATTGCCGAATAAAGGAATACACGGATATAGTTAGACAACTTGTAGAAATGCACAAAATTTCTTCAAAATTGAGAAAAAGCAATTTGGGAACTTTGTAACACACTCAAACATGTTTATTTGTAACACTGCATTTTATTTTTTCAGCATCTACAAAATTTCAATTGTCATTAACACCTCCTGATTTTACTGTGCACAGAGTGAATGATTTATTCAAAGACTTAGGACCAGTTGCAATTTTTTCCGCTAAAAGGTATTGGACGGCGCCACGTTTAGTTCAATTACATCGCGGAAAACAAACGGAAGGATTTGGATTTTCCGTACGAGGAGATGCACCTGTAATTGTGATGTTCGTTGAACCTAATTCATTAGCAGACTACGGTGGAGTAAAAGAAGGAGATTTTATCGTAGCAATCGGGGACAAGGATGTGAAATGGTCGTGTCATGAAGACGTAGTGTCCTTAATTAAAAATTCCGGTGATACTCTTAATATGAAATTAGTAACGCCAATGGATGGTAATTGTTCAAAGGTAATACAATTATACTTAGTAAATAAAGTGTTACTTCCAAAAACAGCCCTGGTCAAAAGATTTTCATTTTTTCAATAACTGATTATACGAGTATATCAGACGTATCTACCAGTACATGGATCAATTTCTGGAAAAATCAACTATGGTATACCTATCCTGACGCAAAATAGCCGCAATTTATATTTTTATAAGATTTATTAATTAAAATAACTATGCCACAATAGTACCACAGAATAGTAAAGCAACCAGAAGTAAAACTCTTGTCGGAACTTTTCATCTTTCTCAGACGAAATCGGTCACCTTTGTCTGGTTACAACTTTCAAACTCTGAGGTGCGAAACGTAGTTTAGCAAGTCCCGTTTCCTAAACGCCTCTAAAATCTGTTCAGCTTTTCGGATTCTATGTAGACTGCGTTTACTTTCGGAAGACCCAAGCTGCGCGAAAATTGTCAGCTGATATGTATTGACCGTCTTAAATATGTTGACCAAAATACGCGCGCTTTTTAAAAGTATGCGAGAAGGTTAAACGTGTATTAAATTGTATATAATTGTAATTTTTTATACAAAACAAATTTAGATTCTGATAGTATTAACAGTTTTATAATTTATAGTATTTAGTAATAGCATAAATCTTATGTGTATATTAATGTATTTTCTCTTATTTTTTCATGTCACTTTATGTATTAAATAATTTCTTTAAAAGAAAAGTAGGAATATTCAGTGCTCAAAAAAAAATATAGGTGAGAAATGTTTGGTCTGTTGTTTATAATAATTAATACTTTTACTCAATAAAAAAGAGTAATCGGAATGTAATTACACCTTTATTTATTATACATTTAAAGATAATATATACATATTTAAATTAACTATATCAAATACAATTTTAATTTAATCATCATCAGCACAAAAATCAAAATCGCTCTCTGTCATCATCAAGGTTTATAATAAGTTCATCGGTAAGCTTATCCATTATGTATTCTTTTTGTATATAATTTTCCTCAATATTCACTGCATGCCGACAAACATGTGACCATTCATCTTTTGTGATTTTTCCAAATTCTTCTTTAGCGGATTCCTCGACATCATTTAGTTTAAAAGTTATATTTTTAGATGCTATCCTGTCCTTTAAAATTACCCATATCTTTTCAATAGGGTTGAGTTCCGGATGATATAGGGGCAATCTCAACACTGTATGTCCATCTTTTGCAAATATAGAATCTATAGTGTAATTCTTGTAACTTGGTTTATGCATATGTACTAATCTAAACAATTCAACTTTTGTCAAATTTTCATTAAATATGATGCCACGTTCACTTAGCCATTTTATCATTTCTGATTTTTTGCTGTTAGTAGTTGGATGTTTAACTGAGAGAACGTTGCGGTAGCTTGCATTATCCATCACAACAACAGATTTAGGTGGCAAATTTGGAATCAACTGTTTTTCTAACCACCTTTTATAATTTATGAAGTTCATATCGTCATGATAATCTCTACTTTTTTGGCCGGACTTATAGATCAACAAGGCATTATCAATAAATCCTTGTTCACTACCTAAAACAATAAATATACAGTACATGCTAAAAATTTTAGAAGAAACTTTACTAATGTACCTGCATGTACAATTATTAAACGTTTCCCTTTTGATATAGGGCACTTAAGTCCATTGTTAGAGTTATCAACCCATTCATATGGAGTTGTGTGACTGGCATGGAGGTATGTTTCGTCTAAAATACAATACTTTAGTTTTTCAACATCAAATAAAAATTTATTTTGCTTCACCTGTATACACGATTAGTCGACCTTGTAACCGATAATTTGTAGCATTTCGGATATATGAGGATCTTAGCTCACGTATATTTGATCTTTCCATCAAAAGCTTTCGGTTATCAGTAGTCTTCTTCCACCTGTTATTTGATAAATATATTAATTACTAAAATAATAATAAATTTGAATATTAGTACGTACCTAAATCCTAATTTTAATACTAACTTTCTTAAAGAGCTGCGCTTGCCTACAAACCAATGGTATCATCTGACTGTATTTTATTATATACAGCATTTAATGTAGGCCTCTGTTTGTCAGTTATGTGAAAATTGTGAATAACCTGACGTAAAACTGCTTCCCCAGCATTATCCACAGTAGATTTTGGTGAATGTCTTACAACATTGTCTTTTGAAGAACTGCCACTTTGCTCTGCTTCAACAGAATTACTCTTTCGAATAATTCTGACAACAGTACTTTTAAATATTCCCGTAGCTTCACTAACAATATCTAAAATGTTACCTGTAAACAAACATAATGACTTCACTGATATATGAATTTAGTAAATAGTTGTAGACATTAAAAACAATGTTTCGTGATTGCTCATGCAAAACTTGTCTCTTCTTAACGATGTTCAATGATTCGGACATTCTCACCTGTAACTTAATTATTTAATACAACTTAATTAAAATCTGTTTAAAACAAAATACTTACAATAGAATATTACCCCTAATTCAAAATAGTTTTGAGAAAAAAAAAACTTAATAAATAGTACGCCAATAACAATATTAAAAGTAGAGAGCACGAAACGAATTCAACGACAACACTGACGCCGAAATGAGGTAAATGTTTGTTGGTCTTACTGTAGGTAAGAAATACATAGCTATTTCTCTCGGTTAGCACCAACTTCTCTTTCTAATCCTAAAATGGGTCTTTGCGCTGGTGTCTTCCGAAAGTAAACGGACTCTATGTACAGTTAAAATAACAATACTATGAAGTCAATACAACAGTAAATAGCTTTGAAAATACATAATAATAGCAATTTCAGTAAATATATTACGTAAAAAACAATTTTAACAGAGTAAGATTTGCTACATTAAAGCTCATATTCGTTTCAAAGAAAGTTTATTCACATGGATGTTTATCATTTATAGAAAAAAGAAATAAAACGGAAACAATTTATTATGTAAATAGTTTTATTCATGTTTCCATACAATTATTTTGGTTTTATTTTCCATTAATATTTTTCAACGTATAAAATAATTTTAGTCTGCAATATAATCGAATAAAATACTCATATGAAAATTGTTCGCAAGGTAGCGTGTAGGGAATAGTGTTTAGTGCTATTCCTACAATGTCTTGCAGCATAAGTGCGCCTCAATTTTCCTTCTTTTTACGAAAAAAGAAGAAAAATTACTAATTAATATGTACTGCGATCACAAAAAAAAAATAATTGTAGTAAAAATAAAACAGAAAAAAAGCATTTCTCATAGAAAGTAGAACAAAAAAAAAACAATATCCCTTAAAATAAAAAAATAAAAAAAAACATTTAAAGTCCGATAAAAGGAAAGTAGATATTGTCCAATAAAATTAAAAAACAGTATCTCCTAAAAAATTCAACCTCACATCACATATTATCAACAGCAAGGGCAAATCGCTGCTGACGCCAATTGCATCCTGAGAACATGGCGGCACGGCTTGTGCGAGCAGGGTTATTTTACTATTCTGTGGTAATACATTCACGGTAGATATTTAAGCAGCGAATGAGCTGCTCGATAGGTGGCGGGCATCTGTACTCCGATTTGTATCGCTACTTTCTAGGACGGCATGACTGTGTCTCTTGGCGCTAGGTGGCACCGGGAGATATTTTCAGTGCTGGTTTAGAGGTTGGTGGTATAAACTGAAAGGTGAACAGAATGTAGACAACAGAAAATAGCGCTCGAAACCACGCTGATGACGCCGGGTAGGCAGAGGCATGTTCGTGTGTTAGTGCTTTTTTCTGTGCTCGCATTGTTTTTGCCGGGAATAATTCCACTAATACTATGAGCTATATTAGCATTAATTTTGGTTATTGTTACTAGGTATTTTTATATGTACTCACTAACGTTCGACGGCGATCCATACCGATAAACATTGCATCCACTTGTACTTTACTTGCTACTACACTGCCCACCGTTGAAGTTAGGGCAACTAGTGAACTATTGTAAACCTGAGTATAAACGGTGATAATGCAAAAGAAAATAAAAAATTATTACTAGAAATAAAAACAAACAAATAATAAAAAAAAATAACATAAAAAAATAAAACAAAACATTCTCATTCAAATATTAAGCTATCTTTTTTGCTCATCGAAATAGCCCCCACTATCTTGTAATACTCCCCGGACCACTTGCGGCGTACGTTCTGTTAGTTTGGTTAGAGTTTCACCGGAAATGTTGTTCCACTCCGTTTGGAAAGGTTGCCACAGGTGCTCTTTCGAAGTTGGACAGATTTCGTATTCGTCTGTCGAACTCATCTCACAGTAATTCGATGGGATTCCAATCCAAACTCTGCGGGGATCAGGGCATGATTTGCAAAACGTTCTCTTCTGCTTGAGACGTTAGATAATCTTTACAAATTCGTGCTGTATATTTGCGGTTGTTATCAAGCGCAAACACAAAGTTCTCCCCAATTAACCGCAATCCGGATGTCACTGCATTCTCTTCTAGTATTCGTCTATAATTTTCTTTGTGTATAATATCGCCGTTTTTTACTAGTTCTCCATTCCCCGCACTGCTAAAACGACCCCAAATCATTCAGGAACCACCACCGTGTTTTAACGCGTCGTTAAAACACGGTGGTGGTGCGTTTGGTTTGCGTCAAACGCACATCCTTTCGTCTTTCGTTCGTCTCACGAAAACGCTGCGCTTCTGATCAAACACTTCGAACTTAGATTCGTCAGTCCAAAGAACGTTTCTCAAATTTTCTTCTATCCAATTCCTATAATTCTCGGCCCATTGTAGTTGTTTTTGGCGGTTTCCATAATGCAGCAACGGCATTCTTACCGCAACGCGACCGTAAAGACCGGCTTCTCTCAAGCAGCGTTTAGTGGTGATCACAGATCAGTCGATCGCGTCCCCTGTTGATTTCTGCTGCGGTTTTGAGCACCGTCAATCGCCAGTTTCGTTTGCTTAACACTGTAAGGTGTCGATCTTCTGCACTCGCTGTCACTCTTAACCGATCTCTACGATTACAGTCTTCTATGCCCCGGTGGTTCGGTACCGGCGAATAGTATAATGCACAGTTGGTTTTGCAATTTTTCCGCAATCGCATGGAATATCCTTCCTCGTGTAATGTGAAAATAGCCGATCCCTTCTCTACAGTTATAGTCTTCCTTTCGGCGTTTCTTAAATATTACTAATATACTTCCACAAACACTGCAACCGATCATCCGTATCGAAATTAATTTTCTAACAGACTGATTCACAACGAGCATGATAAGAATTACTCCGCATTATAATCGAACACACGCAGGTAAAATTTTACGACCCCCCTCGTTTGTAAACATGTTTATAGACCATTCATTAAATACCGTTTCTAATGATTTGATTACATGCTATTGTGATAAACTGAAATTTCTCTCTGTAACATCTATTCTAATAGTTCTAATAGTTGATTTTTTAAAATTCTAGTAGTTGTCCTAACTTCAATGACCGGTAGTATACACATAAACGTATACTCGACAAACACTTACCACTCTCCCCTCTTTTACCTCTACCGTATAATCCAATTTATAAGATGTACGAGCATCTCAGTTCTATCAAAGTAACAGTTATTATTAACGCTGGCCACGAGCGGTACCGCGCATCGGCGTAGAATCAGTTCGGACCGAGAGGAACGGTAGTATTACTTCGTCTGCGGAGCAGTACGGACATTTTCACTGCCGGTCATTTGCGCAATTGTTTATCTGTCCTAGAAAAATTATGATTTCGTCAGCAAAACGACCGCGGTCGGACAAACTTCGAAAATTTATTGCAGAAATTCCAGACTTAATATATGAAGGTGCTAAAATTAAATGTGTAACCTGTAAAATCCCGTTAATGTGTTGGTCCAGACAACATTGTCTACGACACGTAAATAGTGAAAAGCATGTCTCAAAAAGAAATTGCGCACGAGACAATGAAAAATTTATATTTAATTTATGCGTTACGTTTATCGCATGTAATATACCGTTTAATTTACTAGACAAGGAACCATTTATCTGCTTTTGGAATAACTATTCGGAGTGCAAATTACCAAATCGAACATCGTTACGAAGAATTGTGCTATCTGCGCGCGAACATATTAAACAAAAAATAAAATCGGAGTTGAAAGATCAAAAATTGTGGTTATGTATCGACGAAACAACAGATCGGAAGAAACATTCTGTTCTTAATATAATGGCACGCAGATTGGAACCTCATCAATCGGCACCTTCAATTCTATTAGTCTCCAAACGAATATAACAGTGTACTGCCGAAGTAATTTCAAAGTTAGTGTTAAATACATTGGACAATTTTGAACTTTCAACAAACCAACTCTTGATGTTAGTGAGTGATGGTGCTGCAAACATGCTTTCTGTAGGCCGGTCTCTTAAAAAGCATTCTGCTAATTTGTTACACATTACGTGTAAAATTCATGCTCTCAATCTTGTGGCGGATAGTATCAGAAAATGTTATCCTTTAATAGCGCATACCAAAGCAGTATTTGTCAAATCACCGAAACGTATTCGCGAATTTCACAGACTGTGCCCCCGTATACCAGAGCCACCAGAACCTGTTCTAACTCGTTGGGGAACATGGTTGCAGGCCGCGTTTTATTATCATAAATATTTTGACAATATTAAGAACGTGGTTTTACAATTCGATACAAAGGAAGCTGCCGCTATCCAGAAAAGCCAGTCGAAATTTCAAGATAGTCAGGTTAAAATGGATTTAAAAATCATTCACGACAATTACTTCGGGCTAGCAGATGCAATAGAAAAATTACAAAATCCTGCGGTGCCGTTAGAAGAATCTCTACAAATAGTACAACATGTTCACGCACAGCTATGCGCGATTGGAGACGCAAAAAATGTTTCTGTTCTAGAAAAATTTGAAAGTGTTTTTGAGAAAAATTCTGATTTTGGCACATTAAGACACATTTGTGAAGGTGCGTCAACAGAATCGTTAAGTTATTTAAAAGATTATTTTACTTACGCAAATATTACGTCACTAGATGTAGAACGTTCGTTCTCTGCATATAAACGCATTTTTCCTCATGCCGTACTAGTTTTGCCGAAACAACAGTTGAAACATATCTAATGTTGCAGATATTTAACAGACATTATTCACTTTGTGATTTCATGGAGGACTCTTAAATGGTAAGTGTTTGAGCACGTGTTATTTAATTTTTATTTAAAAGATGAGCGAAATTATTTGCGGCAGCAAACATCTCTATTAGCAGAATAACTCTGGTGGAACGCGAGGCCTGGTGGACTCTACGCTACTGCGCGGTACCGCTCGTGTCCAGTTTTAGTTATTATGAATAAAGTCCCCTATATACGCTGTCACCCATACCATGCGCTTTCTGTACTGCACAAGAGCACGGCTATACGTCTCTGAACACATTAACTTTGCCAGCAATTTTTACATGAGACTACCCTATAAGCTGCTTTTTCATCCCTTAATTCTAGCCTTCACACAAAACTTGGGAACTGGTATGTATGTGTTTCGATATACTAGGTATTGCACGTTACTGGGTTTTAAACATTTTCTTATGATATTTAAATACTTATATGTACATTATATAATATTATGAGCTATCAACTTTTAAAAGATATGTAACAATACTAAAACTATACTAATTTAGTAATGAAATTTCAAAAACGCACAACTTTTCTTTCGTCAATGATACAAATACTGCACTTTTTATATTTTAGGCATCAAAGATGACTAAAGAAACTGCTTCAACACATAGCAGCAGTTCAGGAATCTCCAGTGAAATATCAAGCTCGTCTGGCTCAATTGCTCAACATATGAACCACAACAAGCGCTTATCCTGGAACCTATTTAAACGAAACCTTTCTTATAAAAGTAACAAAGATGTATACAACAATGTTATCTTTAAATAAAATTAGTAAATACAAATGTTTATTATTTCCACTTAGAAATAACAGTAAAGTTATTGCTGCAACACTAAAATTATTTACTAGCTGGTTGACAGATATAGTTTTACAAAAGAATTATTAAAAACTCGCAGTTTTCCACAAATATAGCATTCGTAATTCGTATTGAATCTCAGGTAATCAAAAATGCAAAATCAGTTAAATTTTTTTACAGGGAATCTGTTTCGCGAAAATGTTAATTTATTTTTTTTGTGTTGGTTTGTTATTTAAATTCTTGCCATGCCTGTATATATATTTCATTTGTATCGGTTTGACTGCGTACCCCTTGAGTTGGAATTGCTGCGTCGTCGGTTCTTCGGGGTGCGTGGAATGTGCTACGATCGAGACCAACTTTGTTTATTTCAACTTCCGATATCTTCATTTGTTGTATATATAAGAGTCTAGACGAAAACACTTAAGAACCAGTCACTTGTTTGCTGTTACACATATATGTTACATTATTAAAGTTTTAGAGGTTCGAAGATTAGTTTCATTTAGTGCGGAAATGCATTTAATAACTGTCGCCGAATAAGTTTAGCAATAATACCTATACGGCTTTACAACCCGTGGGTGGCGAAATAGCGGAGCTTAGTGCGAGTGAATAATTAGTTTCAACAACTTTCATTTTCGTACTAAGTTCTCAACATATTTATGGTCCTTCGAGCCGGATATCAGTGACGTTCTCTAAAATACTACAGAGCTACGGCGCAAACGGTAAGTCTCCATATCCTCTACTTTCCTAATCTCGTGCAATTGCTCATTATTCATTTCAAATAGCTGACATGGAGTTGAAGGTGTCAAAAAACAAAAAGACTGCCTGTATGACTAGAATAAGTAATCACTTAGACTCGCTCAAAGACACCTTTGATTTAATTGATCTCAAAAATCGATTAACTACGCTTACGCCTGTTCTTGATCAATTTGAAGACGTTCAATCTAAAATCGAATGTTTAGAAGATATCGAATTACAAGAAGATGAACGTGCTATGTTTGAAATTAAATATTATGAACTTATGAAAAGAATACAGCAGGAAATAGTAAAACTAGAAGACGGCGGTAATGAATCAAACAATGGCTCATCGCTTCAAGGTTCGAATTCAAATATTCGTTTGCCTAGAATCAATCTTCCTTCTTTTTCTGGCTGTTACGATGAATGGATTCCTTTCTACGATACATTTAATTCTCCGATTCATTCAGATAGCTCACTTCCAGATATATAGAAACTTCATTATTTAAAATCTGCCTTATCTAGTGATGCTGCTACAATTCTACACTCTTTAAGTATTTCTGCCGAAAATTACACCGTTGCATGGGATACTTTGAAATCCAGATATAACAATAAGCGGTTAATAATTCATCAACACATCAAAAGCATTTTCAACCTTCCTTCCCTCACAAAGGAAAATCACACAGCACTTAGACAAATTCTCGATGGTGTTCTTAAACATGTAAGGGCACTAAAATCATTAAATAGACCGGTGGATCAATGGGATGATTTACTCATTTATATAATCACTAATAAACTGGATTCCCTTACCATCAAAGAATGGGAAAGCAGTTTAGAGAAACCCTCATCTATTCCAGAATTCAGTACGCTAACGAACTTTCTGAATTCAAAATGTCAAGCCTTGAAACAATTGCTAACAAATCATCCATTACTGACAAGAATCCAAAAACATCGTCCAACGTTGTTACCTCAAATGTCAGTTGTCCCATTTGCTCCAAGGGACATACAATTTATCACTGCGAAAGCTTCATGAAATCATCCGCGGATAAAAGAAGCGACACTGCAAAATTGCGCAAGTTATGCCTAAATTACTTAAAAACTGGTCATCGTGCCACAGAATGCAAAAATACGCATACCTGCAAAACATGTAAACGAAAGCATCACACTCTATTACATATTGAAAGCGTCCCAAGTCAATCAACATCAGTATCGACACCAAATTTAAATGTGACTCTCAACAATCATGCATGCCACACATCCGAGGAGTCGCAAACCTTACTTTCGACGGCCCTTGTTCTGATATGTGACGCAAGAGGCCACTTTCATGAATGCAGAGCGTTATTAGACTCTGGTTCGCAATCGAACTTTATAACAATATCTTTTGCCGACCGCTTACATCTCAAACAGGAAGCCATATCAATTCCTGTTATGGGAATCAATCAAGCACCAACGAATATTGATAAAGCAGTAGATATTAGAATATCGTCACGAATGAACGCATTTCAAACCAATCTCAAATGTTTGATAATAAACAGAATCACAAACTGCTTACCTCCATTATCAATCAACATGTCTGTTTTCGATATTCCTAAAAACATAAAGCTAGCCGATCCCGAGTTCAACATCTCTAAGCCTATCGATATGTTAATAGGAGTAGATCTTTTGTGGAAGTTAATGTGCGTAGGACAAATCAAACCATCCGATTCTCAGCCTTGCCTTCAAAAGACGCACTTCGGTTGGATAGTCGCAGGAACTATTTTAGCACCCTCATCTCATTCACGTCAAACAGTTTGTAATTTTGTAACAAACGAATCCCTAGATAGACGACTTACACTATTTTGGGAAATGGAAAATTGCTCATTGAAAACTTCCTATACTTCCGATGAGGCAGAGTGCGAGGATCATTTTGTCAAAACATTTCAAAGAATTGCTGACGGTCGCTTTATTGTAAGGCTTCCGTTTAAAAACACTACCAGCGATTTAGGCGAATCGTATACATTGGCATTAAAGCGATTCCTCAACCTAGAAAAACGCCTAAAGAAAAACCCAAATCTGAGAGAGGAATATACTCAATTTTTAGAAGAGTACGAAAGCTTAGGCCATATTAAGGAATGTGTCGTTGATCCCACAATTGATGACTCATCTTCGGTTTATTACTTACCCCATCATGGCGTAGAGAAACGTGAAAGCACCACCACGAAACTTCGCGTGATATTTGACGGTTCTTCTAAAACATCAACAGGTTATTCTCTCAACGACATGCTTCTGGTTGGTCCAACTATCCAAGAGGACCTATTTTCAATAGTGTCAAGATTTCGTCTCCATCGCATTGCACTCACGGCTGACATTGCAAAAATGTACCGTCAAATTTCAGTATACAAGTCTGATACGAAATATCAGCGCATTTTATGGAGAACTAACAATATCATTAATGACGCTCGCGCAGTTGTCAACGAAACAGTTATGATGCTGAGGAAAGGAGGTTTTCAATTGCGCAAATGGCACACCAACTGTTCAACACTCTTCAATGATTCCGACAAAATATCATCCGATGATGTTATTGACCTGGTAGAAAGCACCGACATTACGAAGGCTTACAAGATTTATGTTGCAGTTTTTGTTTGTATGTCTACGAAAGCAGTCCATATTAAAACTGTAAATGATTTAAACAGCGAAGCGTTTCTAAACACCCTCAAGAGAGTTATGGCGCGTCGAGGAAAAATATTAAACTTAAATTTGGACAATGCTACCAACTTTGTGGGCGCTAGCAATGAAATTAAACGAAGTTATGCCAAGTTTTCGTCGGACAGTAACCGAAATGTTGTTACGAGATATTTTTCTGAAGATAAATTTCAATGGCACTTTATCCCACCTCATTTTGGCGGCTTGTGGGAATCAGCGGTTAAATCTATAAAGCATCATTTAAGACGAATAATAGGAAATGCATCCGTCACTTTCGAGCAATTGCACACATTTCTTATACAAATTGAATCTATCTTAAATTCTAGACCACTAACTCCTATGTCCAGTGACCCAAATGATCTTTCCTTCCTTACACCTGCTCATTTCCTAATTGGAGACACATTTACCAGTATACCAGATCCTGATCTACAAGGTTTAGGGAATCGTCCGCTGTCACATTGGCAGCAAGTGGAAAAGTTAAAGCAGCAATTTTGGTCACGCTGGTACAAGGAGTATCTCAATAGTTTACAACAACGTAAAAAATGGAAACATCAACCTGGTCGCTCCCTCTTGCCTGGTCAACTCGTGATCATCAAAGAAGATAATCTACCGCCCCCGCGATCGCTGATGGGAAGAGTTCAGTCTACACATCCTGGACCAGATGGAATTGTACGAGCAGCAACCGTGCGTTTTAGCATATACTCATTTCCTTTCTTTTCTTTATTTTTTAGTTTTTTATGTATAAATTCAGGTTAAATATACATTTTTCGAAAGCTTAGCTTGCGAAATATTTATGATAATAAAATACTGCCTGGAGCCATGTTCCCCATTGAGTTATTACATGGGGTCGTAGTGGAAGTTTCGGACACAATTATTTGAAAACGCAGATATGTTTGGGAGATTTCACAAATACTTTTTTGGTAGATGCTATTAAATTATTCACCATCGGATACTTCTTTCGAATGGTTTCTGCTACGAGGTGACATGCATGTATGAGGCATGTTATGTGAAGAAGAGTCGGAAAGCATATTTTCAACATCCTACCAACTCTCAGCATTGTTGCGGCTCCGTCAATAATGAACATTGTGACTTGGGTTCCTGGGATACAAAATTCTCTCAACGAATCTTTTATTATCTTGACAGCGGTTTCTGCATTAGTTTTCTGAATCCGTTTACTGGATAACAACAATGAAGCTGCTGGATCATTACGTTTTAAAGGACGCGCTACAACATGAATGACGCTGTGTTTCTAAGCATCAGTTGTTTCATCCACACATAGGCAGATTCTCTTATTTCTCAACTCGTCTTTTATACATTCCTTTACTGTACCTTGCACACGTGGCAAATTGTATCGTAATTGCATAGATGTTAGCAGCTTCCATGAGGGAACGTACTTAGCCCAAAAAAAGACGAAAGTGTTCATTAGATACTAGATGTTGTGGGATGTTGCACACACTTAACATAAAATAAAATCATACAGAAATTCCCAGTACGGAATATTGTTGCTTAAATTCAGTACATGACGTTTAGTTTTAATATGTCTTCTATAGTGAAATGTATTGTGACCTATCAACCATACATTGCAAAATTTTGCACTGAATGATAGTACCTGTATATTCCAACCCAGGGAAACGGCTAATATATTTATTCACTAGCTGGCCCGCCGAATTTTGAAAATTCGGGAGTTTAGCGCAGTGAACCAACCCCAGCTATAGTTCACCTACCCCAGCAAAATTTTCATTTAAAAATGCAAAGAAACTTATATCGTCTACTATAATTATTGTTCCAATTTACAGCGTCCACCTCTGAAAGGTTAGCGCATTATAATAGTTTCAAATCGAGAAAAATCAAAAATTACATTAAAACATTTTTTCCTATCGATTACGTTACTTATTGAGCGAACCTCGTATATCACGGTGTCGTCCATGTTCATTTTCAATATGACACTTGTCAAAATGACGTTCAATTAGCTGTTCGAATTAAGCGTAATTAGAAGATATTTAAGATTAAAAGTTAATAATACAATTTAACTTGATGCATGTCAGTTACAGCAACATGAGCCAATAAAGATTATTAGCGTTAGTCTTATAAAGATTCGTCTTCCATATATCTTTCAATAAAATATAGCACGTAAACGTCAAATGTGACATTTATCTGTAGTTGACGTTTACTCAAATGCGCAGTATATACCGAGATCAGACATTAAATATAAAGATTAAATGATATGTATTGTTGAACGTATAGTCAGTATTTTTGCCTTATGCCGACGGGCTTTATCGAGAAAATCTTGAGTTATGGTTTTGTTGTTATGTCTTCCTAAGAGATAAATTAGAAGAAATATTTTTTATTGCGTAAAAAAGAAACGAATTCATTTAGGTACATTTAACGATCTTCATATCTTGTTTATGCAAATGGATTTACAAACGGTAGGCATATATACTTGTTTTTCTGATTATAATCGCTTAAAGAAACGAATTTAATTTTCTATACGTTGAAATAAATACAATTTATGTCATAAATTTTACCATACTACAACATCCATTTGATCTACTTCACTTGGGTAAAAAGTAATTATGAACAAAACGGGTAAATGTGCGCGTGCGGTAATTTGATTACTGTATTTTTTAATTACTTTTATTATGAACAAAAAAATATAAAGTTAATAACAAAAAGAACATAACATTTAACGACAGTTGCTGCGTGTTAATCTTAACTTTGTGTTTTAAAATTGTATTAGATATTCAAGATCCCATATTTTTTATATTTGTTGTTTAATAATTGTTTATTGTTAAGTTAAGGTAAATGAAAATGAATGTAAATGTTTTTATTTTTGCTAAACCTTTTCTTTTTCATAATAGTAATAAAAATAGAAAAACGAAGAAAAAACCGACAATAAGTACAAAAATTAGATGGTTTGTATTACTGAACTAACCCTGAGTATTTTTGCTTTATGCCGGTAGGTTCTATCGAGAAAATAATAGGTTATGGTTTTGTCGTTATATTTTCCTAATAGATAAATTAGAAAAAATATTTTTACTGCATAAAAAGAAACCAATTTGTTTAGATACATCTAGTGATTGCTTTTTTTCATATCCTGTTTATGCAAATGGATTTACAAATCCTAGAAATATGTACATCATTTTCTAATTATGATCACCAAAGGTAAATAACGAAATTTGATTTTTATACATTAAAAGAAATAGAGTTTATCTTTTAAACTTTACCCTATCTCGATGTCCATTTAATCTGTTTAGGTCGAGGAAAGAATAATAATGGTATTGGACAACAATAAAAAAACGTAAGAACTAACCATTCTTTTAATTGCGTTTTTCCTGTTTAGGAAATTGTAAATATACTTAAATGTATTATAATAGCTTTAAAAAACGAATTTTGTTTTCCACACGTTGAAATAAATGCAATTTGAGTTATAAATTTTACCATAATTCAATATCCATTTAATATACTTAAGTCGAGTAAAAAGTATTTATGAACAAAATGTGTAAATGTGCGCGTGCGGTAACTTCATTACTGTTTTTTTTTACTACCTTTATTAAGAATAAAAAAATATAAAGTTAACAACAAAATAGCTTTTAGACAACGGGCGAAAATGCAGGTCAACCATATTTCGTTGGTAGTACCAGGTATAAATTGGCGTTGTGCGTGCCGAATCTGGGTGTGATAGCTTTTAGGCGACGGACAATTATAAATTATTCTCTTTAGGGGTTGTATATAAACTACCCCTGGCACTCTTTGCAGGTCAATCGTATTTCGCTGGTAAAACCGGGTATAAATTGGCGTTGTGCGTGCCGAATCTGGGTGTGATGGCTTTTAGGCGACGGACAAAAATAAATTATACTCTGTAGGGGTTGAGGGCAAACCACCCCTTGGATTCTTTGTAGGTCAACCATATTTCGCTGGTAGAACCGGATATAAGGTGGCATTGTGCGTGCCGAATCTGGATGTGATAGCTTCAAGGCGACGGACTACACGACTTATTTTCTCTAAGATAGATTTTTATTTTAGAAAAAAGACCTAAAAATACTCAATTCGGTACTGTTTCGCCGCTGAAACACAATAAATCGATTCCTAAATCTTTTCCTTTTCGTAATAATGAAAATAATACCGGAAAAATAGAAATAAGAACGAATAAAAAAACAGATGCCGAAGGCCGGACGCGAACTCGAACGCTTGCCCGATTAGTGCCCGACTCCGAACGCCAGACCCACTCCGCTAAACGGACTACTGTTATAATGGACTATAATAACGTATTATAAATCTCGGCGGTTATTTTCGACTAAACGTTCAATTTCAAATTTAAAATAAAAACTCGCTCGATACCGCTATATCCGCATCATACGGTCGCGAAAGCGCCATCGTCTCGCCGCGGGAACGCGAAAAAATACGCATCTTCGTCCTTCGAATCTTCTAATATTTAACATTTCTACGACGACTGATGGCTAGAACGCGCATTTATTTGTGCTACGCGTCAAATTCGCACGTGGCGGCCGGCGTGGCGTGATCGGCAGACCCCCATTTGGACGCCTCTAAATCCGTTTCGGGGGACTAACTCGAAATTCGAGCCAGCCTAATGCAAGCTTCGAGGAAAAGCCTCATCGTCGGGCCGCGTTTCATACCGCTCGTAAGACATCCAGATAACGGTTAACGATGCACAACTTTCCCTGTATCACACCGTTCCTCCTCTACTCTATCTTTACGGTCGCGCAATGTTCACGACTGAAATAAAGACGACAGCTATTACTATATCTAACATGCGATGCTAAAGGTAAACCCCGCTTATAACGATCCATGTTTTAAAAGACGCACACCGATAAACCGATAATTATCGAACATCCGTTCACTTCCACGCCTATTGAATGACTAAACTCTCCACTGGCTTCGCATCGACCTAAATCCTCTCTCGGCGCTTCTGCTGTAGCACGCGTTTATCGAACTTTATTCATACCTCATTTAATCAGTATCACCGTGAGCAACGATTTAACATTTTAGAAACAAATAATAAACTCACACACAACTGAATAGAGAAAACGAACAAAACTGCCTTTTTATAACCTTCAAAATTTTGATATACACGTTTTTTTTGTTTTCTTATTTCGGTATTTTAAAATAACTTTCGCTGCAAATTATACAGGCCAACGATAAAAAAACTTTTTTACTAATTTTACCGAATTCTTTGGAAGTGCTGAATCCGAAAATAATAAAAAGTTATACCACCCACATTTTAATATTCAAAACGCGAAAAGTTAATTTTTTATCATTCAAATGTAATGTATAACGTAATACGTTGGCAGTAAAATCAAATATTAAGTTGGCAGTTCTGGTAAATGGGACAGTTGTTTGTTTTCTTCCAATCAATATAACCTCACTTTTCAATGTTTGGCCCATATGCTCTAAATTTTAGTACTTATTTATTAATCTGTGCTCTAAGTATGGCTAGCCGTGGTTGTAAAAACTGTCCTAACACTTTTTGTTATATATATGTGGTGAGTTTGTAGTTAAAAAACATCAAAGAAACATTACTGACTGTAAAAAAAGGTATACCTTGCATATTTTGGTACAAAAATCGGTGACCAAGAAAAATGTTGGGCTCCTCACAAGGTATGTTATGTTTGTGTCGAGGATCTTAGGAAATGGTCTAAAAAAGAAAAGAAAGCTTTTAGATTTGCAGTATCCATGGTATGGAGAGAGCAAAAAAAATCATTCAAATGATTGTTATTTTTGCAGCGTTGATGTATCTGGGTATAATTCCAAAAATAAGAAAATAATCGTTTACTATAACCTTAATTCAGCCAGTCGGCCGGTAAGACATGGACCGGGACTTCCTGTTCCCGAGCCACCTCAGTCTATTGATGACGTTTTACAGTCCAGTGAACCCGAATCTGATGAAAGTCGACTGGGTGATGATGAGTTCCAATGTTCTCCAGAAAATTTAAAACTGCAGTTGTTTACACAAGCCGAGTTTAATGATTTAGTGAGAGATTTAGGGTTTGACTAAGGAAAAAGCAGAATTGCTTGGTTCTAGACTGAAAGAAAAACATTTATTGGCATCTGCAACATCTATTTACCAATATAGAACAAGTCAACAGTTTGCTCAGTTTTTCAAGCAGCAAGAGGATTTGGTTTACTGCCATGATATTGGTAGTCTAATGAACGAATTTAGCATTGAGTACAAGAAGGCAGATTGGAGGCTTTTTATAGATTCATCAAAAACTAGTTTAAAAGCTGTTCTTTTACACAATGAAAATACTTATGCTTCACTGTATGTTGCTCATTCAATCCATATGATGGAAACTTACGAAAATCTTGACATGATTTTACAAAAAATTAACAATCCGGCTCACGACTGGATGCTATGTGGGGATTTGAAAGTTGTTTGGTCAACAAAAGGGATTTACAAACTTTCCATGTTTTGTATGTGAGTGGGACAGCAGAGCAAGGGATCGACATTGGTCCATAAAACAATGGCCCGTAAGAAAAACTTTAACACCTAGCGAAAACATATTGCATAAACCTTTAATAGATCGAAAAAAGATTCTTCTGCCACCTCTACACATAAAGTTAGGCTTAATGAAACAATTTGTAAAAGCCTTGTCTAATGATGGTGAATGTTTTAAATATTTGTGTGAAAGATTTCTACATTTATCAGAAGCCATATTGAAAGAACGTGTTTTCATTGGGCCTGATACTCGTAAAATGATGTTCGATTCCAACTTTGAAGTAAGGATGACTACAAAGGAAGAGGAGGCTTGGATATCATTTAAGCAGATTGTGACTAAGTTTTTGGGCAATGTGAAAGACCCAAACTATGAGCTTATCGTAGCTAATATAATTGGCAAGTTCAAAAGTCTGGGATGTCTGATGAGCCTTAAAGTTCACTTCTTGCACAACCATCTTGACTTTTTTCCTGAAAATTTGGGCGATGTGAGTGAATAACAGGGTGAACGGTTCCATCAGGACATAAAGGTGATGGAGAAACGGTACCAGGGACGGTTACTGATTACTGTTGGTCACTTCATCGAGAACAACAAAATGCATCGCATCGTAGAGAAAACTATATAAGAAACTTTACAGAGAAAAACGAAAAAAAATACAGAAAATAAGCACCTAAAATATTTGTATTGAAGTGGTATATGTTATGGTAGATAAAAATTGTAGCCTAATTAAATAAAAGTAGTTAAATGTTAGCATCGAGAAACATAGACATCTAGATGCCGTCTAGATGTCTATGTTTCTCGACGCTAGGTGGCGTGGGGAGATATATCGTGATTCTGTTCGTGGAGAATGGCAACATATACTCGAGAGGTGAAAAACAATAGCGAGGGAGGACACGTACGGAACCGCGCTGATGAAGCCAGGTAGGCAGAAACATGTTCGCGGGTTTACACTGTTCCTTTTACCTCGCTTTGTTTTTTACCGGAAATGATTCCACCAATACCATGGGCTATATTAGCATTAATTATTTTTTTGTTATTGTTACTAGACAATCTTTTCATGTGTATTTTAATACATCATGGTAAGCCTGTAGGAATCGTTTAAAGGTGTGGACACGCGGCGTCTTAGGCGCCATGCCGTCTTGCGCTAAGCAGCCCAGAAGCTGCTCGATAGGTGGTAGGAGTCTGCATCCCGAGTTGTTGTCGCTAGTCTCTAGACGGCATGTCTATGTTTCTCGACGCTAGGTGGCGTGGGGAGATATATCGTGATTCTGTTCGTGGAGAATGGCAACATATACTCGAGAGATGTAAAACAATGGCGAGGGAAAAGGACACGTACGGAACCGCGCTGATGAAGCTGGAGCAGAATCATGTTCGCGGGTTTACGCTGTCCCTTTTTCCTCGCTTTGCTTTTTACTGGAAATGATTCCACCAATACCATGAGCTATATTAGCATTAATTCTTCTTGGTTATTGTTACTAGGCAATTTTCTCATGTGTATTTGGATGTATTTGTTTAAAAAGTTTTTACAAATATTTTTTTTGTTAGCCTGTGTGACGTCTAATTCAAAGATTCAAGTAACGCAGATACGTTTTAATTCGGATATTCGAACCTCTTTTCAACTGTGATTCAAGAATGCCGATTTGGTTTTGTATACGAATTTAGACCACTCGAACTTGTACGTATACGAAATTATTCGTTTGATTTCGGGAATAGCACCCAGAGATTGTATATAATGTATTTCCAAAAATTGATTGTACAGAATTGCCAGAAGAAGGGGTTTATATAGTAACTAAGCATTTCAATTAGGTGGTTAACAGAGGTTGCAGTTTGGTAGCCCACAAAAATTTTCTGGAGGCCGCATTTCCGTATAGGTAAGCAAAAAATGTACCGACTAACAGTTATGATTTTGCAAATGTCCCACAAACCACAAAAAGAATAACTTAAAAAAAATAGAAGTGAGGTTAATTTTAGTTTAGAATTATTTTAAGAGTTTACTGTTTACATCTATTTTTTTATGAGTAATGATTTGAGAAACGTTCTTGTAATTAAAAGTTAGCGTTCTACTTTTTAAGATTGTGTGTAATTATAATTTAAATTATTTTGGACAAACCGTTATATTTTTGTAGGGCTGAAGATTCAGGGAATTCATGTGTATCGATAACCGTGTCACTACCTCACAATATGTAGGTGCACTTCATGCCTCTCCACAACACAATTTAAATCATCCGGCCCTCTGACTTTCTGACGGCCTGTCATCTAATTAGCGCATGCGCAGTTTTAATTTTAGATTTTTGACGAAAATCCTATCCAATTCCGCACGATGCGTTCGCCATATTTGTTTGTTATATCGGCTATTTACAGTTGAGATGAACTATAATTTTATTCCGTATTTGTGGCTTAATAGAGTATAAAACAGGGATTTGGAAATATATTTGTATAAAGTAAGTCTGGCCGCAAGATTTAGAGCCAAATTCATAGTTCTAACTTGTTTAGTACTCAACTTCACCTCATCTGCTACTCATATTAAACTCACTCAAGGAATCCTCATTCAAACCCCATTTTTCGGATTCATGGAGACTACGAGACGAGTTCCTAACATGAGGAAAATATGAGGCATCTATATCTTACGTCAGAGTTTTCATGACGTTTTTAGCACGAGCATGCGCATAGCCAAATAATTTTGAAAGGCGGCAAGTGAATTGTTAGGGGTTCTTTTAACGGTCCGAAAGTTATAACGTAAAACACGTCTTGCGATTGTAAGAATAAATTATTCTACAAAACTTCTATTATGAATAATAAAACAAGTTTTTTCACGGAGGGACGAGAAAATATTTTTAAAGGAACTCGTGATAAAGTACGATCATCAGGATAAATTAGGAAAAAGTATATTTTACATAGTATTCCTTGAAAATCTATATCTTTGCAGTAATTCATTCTTATTATATTTTTCTAGGGGATTCTGCACATCCCTTATTACGCGTTTGTAATAAACTATAGCTTATATAGCATTCATTAACCGTATTTGAATTAGTATACCTTGGTAGGCGTAAATAAGGAAAATCATGTACGTAGTCAACAAATTCCCAAAAATCCTCCATTATAAAATTTAAAATGTTGTTAAATGACTTTTGTTTCATTTTCCAGCTAATGGATGCCTTTACTCTTTCATAAATAACTATGAGTGCTTAGTTAGTGTCCTACTTCGGTACCTTAACAATTACTTACTTCTCACTCACTCACAACTCAAATATGAGGCGCCAATGAGTACCTAATTGTCTATGAATTCCGATTTGTCGGAAGAGGACGCTATGAGTGACGGGTGAGGGTGACTGTTACTTAAGGAACATCTACGAATTTGGCTCTTATTATCTAAATAAGTCGACAAACCGATTTAAACCCGTTTCAGGTGCTTTGGAGGTACTAAGCATATTTTCTTCGTAGGAATTTTGTGCAATTATTGGTATAGTAAATACATCCTACGGCTTCAGCTAAAGAAATTGCTTTTGAACTTTTTGAAATAAACATATCAAGAGAATCGGTAAGAAAGATTTAAAAAAACATAAGCACTGTTCTTATAAGTATAATTTGCACCAACATTTGCATGATGGGGACGCAGCTAGAAGTTTGGAATATTACACAAATAAATACAATGAAGACAACTTCATAAATTAACATTTTATTTACTAATAAATCTCGGTTTTGTGACAACGTTATGTTCAAACGTCAAAATGGAGTTCTTTGGAATCGAATCATTGGGCCTATTTTGTTTCAAGGCATGCTTACTAAAGCAGGTTATTTAGATTCATCAAATCTAAGATGATGTGCATAATCAACCATTACAATTATACCGAAACATTTATTTCCAGCAAGACGGTACTTCCTCCCCCACAATACGAGATGTTTCGCAGTATTCGCATGAAATAATTAGACATTATATCCACAAATTGTCCAATTAGGTGGTCGCTGGCCACCTCCGGATTTAACTCCGCTGGATTTTTTCCTTTGTGGTTACATTAATGATCTTATCTACATTACCCCAGTCTTTACTCTGTAAGAGTTAAAACATAGAATTTTACGGGCGTTTGGAACTCCAGAGATATTGGAGAGTAGCAGAAAACATCTAAGAAGAACAAGAGGATGCCTTGCGCGTAATAGCTGTCATTTTGAATCGATGTTCTGAATAGGCTCATGCATAACTAGAGATTTTATTGTGTATTCGTTGTTACCTTAAAAATTATGGGAATTTAAAGCAAGTTTTATAATACTACGAGGGTGTAACAAATATAAACGGGACTCGTTTTTTAAAAAATTCTATCTTTATTTAACTAAGCTTACAAATATATATTAGTTTTCTACATATTCTCCCGCCCTAGAAATACATTTTTCTCATCGGATTGGGAGCTTTTTTATTCCATCATCATAAAAACTCTTCGGACGTTCCTGTAGCCATCGGAGCACAAACGCTTCCACCGCTTCGTCGTCGAAACGCTGGCCTCCAAGCGCTTCTTTGAGGGGGTCCTAAAAGATGGAAATCACAAGGTGACAAGTTTGGACTATAGGGTGAATGTTCCAGCGTTTCCCATCCTAATGCATCCACTTTTTGCATCGTGGCGGTAGCCACGAGGCCTGGCATTGTCATGCAGAAGAATGCCACTTCTGGCCGAGTGCTTCTTCCTTTTCCTTCGAAATGACAATTTCGCGGCATCCAGTACTTCCAGTTATGCGCCGGTTTCCCTCTATGAGATTTCGGACGGCCTCGATGTTGGCCTCGGTCACACTTGTTCTTGGGCGGCGATCATGGCTCTCGTTCTCGACCTTTTCACGCCCTCCAGAAATCTTTTTGTGCCATGCAAACACACGGGTTCTTGACAGGGTGTTGTCCCCGAACTGTGTCTGTAATCACCGCAAAATTTCGGTTCGGTTCACCCCCTCCTTGGCCAAAAACTTGATGATAATCCGCTGCTCCACGGAGACATGCACTTCTCGCTCATGGTTTCTTTTGATACTAAAGGTACAGGCCACCTGTGCATCAACCCCTTCCAGTTCTAAAAACCCTCCGGAATTTTTGAGAAAATCAGTCCCGTTTATATTTGATACGCCATCGTATCTTTATTTCTTAACGGATTTAAAAAATTTTGGTACCAAAAATTTAAGACAAAAATCGCTTGGAAATAAATCGATAAGACCCACCCTCGTTATATTTGAAAAAAGTACATTTTTAAGAGAAAACGATGTTTTAAAATTTTGATGGAAAATAACTACTAACAGTTCAGATTTGTATGTAAAAAGATACAGGCTGTCCCAATTAAAAATGAAAAGTGAAGGACACTTACGGTCAAACTGGCAGCAGCTGGACATTCAAAATTGCTCAAACAAATCACAACATGATCAAGTATAAGCCCTTCAAAATTCAAACTATTATCTGAAGTAATAAAAAAGTTAAAGGATGTGCCCGCTTCCCGTTCTCGTCTGGTATATAGCGTTGCCTGCGTCTATTGATTATGTCCATAGAACTGTGTGACGAAAAACCTTATTATGCTGACTGTACAACCCGCACATTACATATAAAAATAAAACGCACATTTTATTTCGAAAATTTGTTTATGTTACCTAAATGTAATTACAGTACTTCCTATGGAATCAACGGATTCGATGTGATTGAGGGCATGTTCAATGTCGTATGGCTGAAATACTCTATCAACAACAGTTTGTACTTTTCCCGATTCAACGAGACTACGTAATTCATCCAACACATGATGACATATAGCGTCTTCCCCGAAACCATTTATAGTGCCAATAAATATTTTCTGCGACAAGAAAAAAACAAATTAAATTTTCGAAATACAACCTTCTTCATCTCGTTAAATGAACTACAAAAGCTGATATCAGTATCTTAATTGTGTTATGTGTTTTAGATCTTTTCTTTTGAGACGTCTTTATAATCCCCTATAGCTAAAGTTAATACTTCTTGAGTTATAGATTATTTAATTCGGAAAGTTAACGTTAAGAGAAATGAAATGAACACATTATCATATGGGATCTATCTGCCTAGAGTGTATCCACGGCTCTCACAAGATACCTCGCGTGCAACAATGTCATTATAAACAATTTTATCTTTGGAAAAGCATCGAATTGTAGAATTACAGAAAGGTGTTCCATTTAAAGAAATCGCTCGCAGACTGTATCCTGGTATTGACGTGATGAAGATTGAAAACCTTTCCCTGGTTAAGGCGTTCTTGGCATAATGAATTTCAGCGGTTCTAGTCCTCAGATTGTGCTATATCTTGATGAAAGTCGGCGTCACATTCTGGTCTCGATAACATTGAAAAATGCCAGTGAGGTTAGTTGGTCTTCAAATAAGTTTCCTCCACGTAGAATTGTGCAACAGTTGAGCGTAGGCTTTTCCCGGAAGATTATTCTACAGTAGACAACGGTCGTGAAGTACGTAGTATCACGCATTCATTGTTTCACAACTATAACTATAATTGAGTGTGTTGTTACTCAAAAAACCATAAATTTACCGTCCAGAACCTACGCAATACGTTAGCTGAAGCTCTTTTTCTATACTACGCAAGTACAAGACAGAAAATTTACGGTTTCCTGAGTATCTTGGAACAAACCTAATGTGTATTATTCGCATATATCTGACGCAGGCTTATTACACATAGAAACAGATGAGACAAACAATATGTATTTGCCATAAATCCATTTCTCTACTCCTCCGATAACGCGATATAAGCAAACATATTTTATCCATTCTTTTAAACGTTAGATAAAACCAAGTAAAAATAATATTTTAGCAAAGCGACTATTTTCACATGTACCTTTTACAGTAAAATTTTAGTGTGCTTAATTAGTCTCTAATCTAACAGCCAAATACTCATAAACTGTAAATGCTGCCACAGACTGTATTAGTTGTAGTGTGGGATAGCGGAAGAGCCCGGTAATGGAACTGCTGTTTTTCACCTGTAATTTTAGTCGCACTCTACATATGCTTTGTGATGACAATACATATATTTGTATTCTGTTTGCTGTCGCAAGCATAGGCTACTATAATTTTATTTAACAATTTTAGATATAGGCACATACTATGGACAAGAATAATAGTTATATAGTATCTAATTGAAATTGTAATAAGTGTAACTATGGATGAAAGAAAAACATATTCAGCTTCGAATTCAATAAATCTATAAAGGATAATTCGATTCCCTTATTCAGATTTCATTTTGCCTAACATTAAGTCTTTGTAATAAATAGCCTATAACTCAAAAAGTATTAATTTATTTTAGCTATAGAGAATTATCCAAATTAACGGGCCACTATTAGTACCTCCCTTATTATTGGTACTACGAAATCCTGATGAGCGAAAGCGGTTCGTCGTATCTTGAGTATGTCACGTTACCCCGGTCCGGCCTGAATAGCGAGCCTGGTCAAGCCGAACCGATCAATTCGCACCTACACTAATAACGCGCATCTTTAAAAGAAATCGCTGTAATTTTCTTATTCATTTCAAAAGAATACAATTTATATCAAAAATCAAACATTCAACATCTTAAAAAACAAACAAATGTTACACTTAAAAAAAATGTTGATGTTTTATGTGCATTATTCAAATGTTTTTCTATTAACTGCATATTAACCACAACATAAACACTACTACTATACTCCTGGTTTCAGAGTTGCAATCGCGTCGTTGTCGTAGCTTTGGCCGACGTTTCGTCCACACTCTTATTGGACATCTTCAGGGCTGATGTCCCATAAGAGTGTTTTACTTATTTGATTTCCAAATTGTATTTTTATTAAAATCTGAAGTAGCCGCGTGGGCTTGCCAATCCCTTGATGGCTGGTGGTGACGTAAATGGGAGATCAAATTCAAGGCTTCGACTCCCTCATGTATTTCCGTTGGATGTCGTGTACATTGTACCTAACAAAAAAATGCACAAGAAAATCGAAGCTAGTCATAACCAATTAGCCGTGTTGTTCGAAATTATTTTTTTTAAGGACCTTTTGTTGAGTTTCAATTAATATCACATTGCACACGAGAATTTAGTTATATGCACAAAATGTGTTTCATTAGTTTTCAATTTCCATGGAAATTATCTATGAGGTATCTATAAGTAAAGCATGACAAACGGTGTGCGTGTACCGATCAACCGATAATAACCGAACGTCCACTCGATTCCTTGTATGTACAGCGGGTGCAACCGTTTGTCGCGCTTTATCTATGAGTCAACACTGAATTTAAATCAACACTGAATTTAAATAAAATTAAATATATTTTAAAAACAACTCGTGCGAATAGTGAGTTTCATGTTACTATGGCCACATATATTTTAGAATATCTTTTTAATGTTTAAATTCTATATTTGACTAGTGTAAGCCAGAAGAAAGGAATTTCCAGAAACCGGTGCGAAATATGGTATACCGCACTGCTCAAGCCGCTATGTAAATATATGAAACGGAGAATACGGGTGAGAGCAGGACAAATGTCGCGCTTATATACAAACTGACGCAGAGCGAACTTATATTCTTCCTTTTCCATATTTACGTAGAAACGCGAGCACCACGGTATAAAAAACTAAATCAAAAAGTACATTTTATTGTAAATTTAGCAAATTTTCACCTGAACATGAACACAATTTTAATAAAGTCTTATTACATATTTTTCTCCAAAAAACTGAATGACGGAAAACTTCAGCACTTTCAAATTTACTCGGATTTCGGCAACGTCATTTAGAATCACACACAAATGTAATGATTTGGCTTCTTGCTGTTACATATTGCACGCCATTATTCAACAACAAAACGTTTTTACAAATATAAAGTGGATAAATAAAGGATTAATAAATAATCTATAACAGTTCATTATAAAACAAGATAAAATTCATAGGGACTACACTCGAAGTCGAAGCTCTATTATTAATAAATAATAGTAGATGTACAAAAAATAGCAATACTTTTTTGCGCCGCTACTTCGTTCATATTTTTTTGTAATTGTACGTATGCCTACATGCTTACCTGTATATAACCATGAACTTGAAAATATAAAGAATAAATTGATCTCATAGGAAACATTGACGTATCAGATCGTAGTAGTTGGGGTAGCGTCGAAGCAACTTTGCCACTTGACTTGCAAAACTCAAGAAGTTCTTGATTACTTAATTCACAAGTGGTTGTAGTTACTATTGCATCAAATTTTTCTCTGCAGTGTAGTTCTTGTCTTAATAATGAGTAGTTTTTCTCTGTAGAATAAAGGTTATTCGCTGGCAGTGAAGATAGTCCAATAATATCATTGACACCCAAAGCTTTTGCAACTGGGGTAGCTCTGTTATAACAACTGGTGGTTACCTTTGCACCCCATGCAATAAGTATTTGTACTAAAATGCATCCCATAGCTGAACAGCCACCATGAACAAATACACTGTGGAAATAAATAACAAGTTGTATATACACATATGTGGTAAAGCTGCACGTAAAAATAAATTTACAAACTTACGTCTTCGTATTTGCATTTTGTAAAGTAATATCAATTTTTCTTAGTACTGACAATACTATGCTACCACTATAAGGCAAACTGGCAGCGCCCTCAAAACCTATTGTTTTTGGCTTGTGTGACACTTTATTTTCCGGAGCAACAATATACTCTGTCATAGTACCAGACGTCCAAAAAGGTGCAGTTAACCATACTTCGTCGCCTACTTCCAAGCGATTTACATTTCTTCCAATATCAACTACAACTCCTGTACAATCCCTGCCCAATGTAATCGGTAACTCGCAAGTGTTCTGTTAAATGAAATAGTTTTATTTGGAAAGATAATATTATAGAATAAAACTAATATTTGTTTATAATACACAGATATATACAATTATCGTAAATATTCAATATGGTGAAAACAAACTTTTGACTAATACTTTAATGAACTTAAGATATGCTGCTATGAAAAACCGCGCAATTCCGCGAGTAATTTTGACAAAATCGGGTAGTAAAAGGCTTGATCTGGCGTAATCATTACACCATCGGGAAATACCTGGAAACAAATCTACTCTAGTTTTTAATTCTCCTAAAAAAGTAAGAAAAATATTGAAAATGCACTCATATACAGGGTCATTCACGACGATGACCCATTAAAAGTATCTCTGGAAATAATTAAACTATATTTTTGAAATTGTGGTGGGCGATGTTATAGATAATGATGTATCTCTTAAAAATATTTTCGACTTCATGGCGCTCTTGATTAAGCTGGAAACGGATATCAATTTTCTTACTTTAAATGGCACACCTGCATATTACGGATCCTTTAGACAGACCTTTCCAAGACAAGTTCAACGATGTACAGTATCGTAGATGTAAGATGTACCACCTTCGAGATATTAATTTTTTTGTGAAAAATTTGACAAACGCAGAGTTTAACTGAAACATCAATATCTTTTTTTTTGGTATTACTCATGTAAACCAGTTTTAGGATTTTCATTAGCAACATAAAATACTCTTTGCTGCTATAAATACATATCAACAATATTATACAAAGTGTTCCAAAGACCTAGTCCAAACGCTAACATATTCAACTAAAGAAAATTCAATTTTTTTAAAAGGCAGTCCCTATTTTTAAGAATGTATACATGTTCTACCTGAAAAAATACGAGTAAAATACGTTTTACTTCCTGTACCTAGATTCGCTCGTTTCCGAGTTATTCAAAAAAATCATTAAATCGATTATTTATTACCAGTAAACAACCTGAATCGATAAGGTAGGTTTTGTTTTGCTTAAGCTAATGACAAACCAAGAAACAAATTTTCTGAATGGAATCTAGCCAAAATACAAGAAATTCCAGTCTTTATTTCTAAAGTAATATGGACTGATGAAACGAAATTTTCGAGAGAAGAGATGTATAATTCTAAAAATAAACATTATTGGGCCACCACCAAACACATTTAATAAGACGACAACATTTTCAAGAAAAGTTTAATTTTAATGTATTTTGTGCTATAAAAGACAATAACCTTACGTATCAAATTTATGACGAAAATTGAAATTACATTAATATTTAAATTTGCTACAAGCTTCGGTAATAGAATGTTTAATGATCGATGGATGACGAAATTAGGACTTTGGACATGGTCAGTCAAGTCCGCTGACCTAACTCCACTTGACTTCTTTGTTTAGGGTCGCATAAAAACAATGGTGTACGACAGTCCCATTTATACTCGGAAAATCTTAGAGGACAGCGTAAGGAGAGCTTTTGCCAGCCTTAAGTTTACACATAAAATAGAAGGTAAGAAATAAATGATAAAACGTGCTGAAACACTTACCGTTTTAAAAGTCTTCCGTGAAATCATAAACTGGGTAACATCTGTTAAATATTTGAATCATTAGACACAGCTGTTTCAATCAAGTGAGTACGACGTACGGAATAAATGTTTTTTAATGCCAAAAACGACCGTTCTACATCTGGCGATGTTATATTTGCATATTTAAAATAATCTTTGAAACAACTTAATGCATCTTCACACGCACCTTCACAAATTTGTCTTAATATAAGAAAATCGGAGTCTTTCCCTAAAACACTTTCAAAATTTCGTATTACACACCAATTTGTTTCGCCTTCTGCAGCGCATAACTGTGCGTGAATATCATTCACAATTTGAACAGAATCCACTAGCGACATGGAAACATTTTGTAATTTTTCTATTCCCTCCGCTAGTTCGAAGTAATTGTGAATAGTTTGTAAATCTCTTTTAACTTGACTATCTTGAAATATTTCCTGGCTTTTCTTGATTGCTGCCGCATCTGTCGGATTGAATTTTAAAACTACTTTCTTTACTTGATCAAAATATTTGTTGTAGTAAAACGCAGCCTGCAACCATGTTTCCCAACGTGTAACAATCGGCTGTGGTGGTTCAGGTAAATCAGGACACAGTTTGTGAAATAGTCGGGAACGTTTCGTGGACTTTAGAAACACTGCCTTTGTACTAGCAATCAATGCATTTACTAGTGGAAAACACGCAGGAATCGTTTGTGCCGCAAGATTTAGAGTATGGATTTTACACGTTGCATGTAAGAAGTTACCACTGTGTTCTTTAAGAGATCGGCCCAAAGAACGCATGTTTGCGGCACCATCACTCATAAACATTAAAAGTTGCTTAGTTGAAACTTCAAATTTGTTCAATGAGTTCAACACCACCTTTAAAATCTCATCGGCAGTACAATTTATAACTCTTTTGGAAGCAAGTAAGACGGAGGATGACGGTCGATGTGGTTCCATTGTACGTACCATTACATTAACCACAGAATGTTTTTGACGGTCTGTTGTTTCGTTCACACACATCCACAGTTTTTTATCTTTCAATTCCGTTTTCATTCTTTTTTCTATATGTTCACGAGCAAATGGCACTACATTTCGTATCGATGTCCGACTAGGTAATTTACAGTCCGCATATTTATTCCAGAAGGAGACAAATGCTTCTTTGTCTAGTAAACGAAACGATAGATTACATAAAATAAGAGTAACACATAAATCAAATGTACATTTTTCTTGGTCTCGTATGCCACTTTTAGCAGAAGAATGCTGTTTGCTTTCGATGTGACGTTGACAATGGCTTCTGGACCAACACATTAAACGGATTTTACAAACTAGACATTGAATTTTAGCCATTTTGCCATCAAAAATTAAGTCCGGCATGTCCACTATAAAGTTTTTAACTGTCTGCTTAATTTGTATAGTTTCTTTGAATGCTAGTGTTTATGCCTTTTATCATTTTAAATATTTTGCACCCATTTTTCAGTTTATGTTATTGTTACTAATTAAACATTTACTAATAATCAATTAAACATTTAACTTTAATTTAATATTTATTTTACTTTAACAACCGAACCTAAATAAAATCTTTATTGGGTATGCCAGCTGCAAGTCTCCTTTATTTAATTTAAACACTGACATGTTAACGTAATGTCACAGTGTTCATTTGTCATTAGCTTAAGCAAAACAGAGCCTACCTTACCAATTCTGGTTGTTTTTTTGGTAATAAATAATCGATTTCATGATGTTTTTAAATAATTTGGAAACGAGCGAATTAAGTTATAGAAAGTAAAATGTTTTATCCGCAGTTTTTGTAGTAGACTACGTAGACATTCTCAAAAATAGGGATTGCTATTTTCTTTAGTTGAAAATGTTAGTGTTTGGACTAGGTTTTTGGAACACTCTGTATAATATTTTTGATACGTATTTATAGCAATAAAGACAATTTTATGTTGCCAATAGAATTAACAAAACTGATTAACATGGGTAATACCGACTAGAAGGTTTTGATGTTTCAATTAAGCTCTGCGTTTGTCAAATTTTTCAGAAAAAATGTAATATCGTAAAGGTGTTACATCCTACATCAATGATATTGCATATCGTAGAACTTGTCTTTGAGAGGTCTGTCTAAAGGATTTGTAATATAAAGGTTGTGCCATTTGAAATAAAAAAGTTGATATCCATTTCCGGTTTAATCGAGGGTGCCATGAAGTTGAAAATATTTTTAGGGAATACATCATTATCTATAATATCGCCCACCAAAATTTAAAAAGATAGTTTAATTATTTTCAGAGATACTTTTAATAGGCCATCGTCGTGAATGACCCTGTATCCCAACTTCATCGCAATCCATAACCATTCACTCGAAAATATAGTTTCAATAAATAATATTCACGACAGTATGTAAACCTAACATCACAGCAAATTATTAAATTATAAACTAAGGGTAGCAATATTTCAGAAAGGCAGTCCGTGCGGTATATATCACAAATTGTACGTACTGTTCAAAGTAGAGCCGCTCCATGCCATTAGGCAGATTGTGCACTGCACAAGGGCGCCTGAATATGAAAGGCGTCTTTTTTGATAATTTTAAAATTAGCAATCTTTTTCATTTTTGTTGTTTTTAATCCGACTGCTATGCTTTACAATAAACATTAAAATATATTTCAGTGCACTATTTATTTCATTAATTCACAAAACTTATATAACCATTTTCTACAGAGCTATGATGGCGACATTTAATCATCATTTAATCTAACACATTTCCGAATAGTGCTATTGTATTACGCATTTATTTATCACTGACAATATGTAGCGTCAAGGAAAAGAACGTTTTCCAAACTGAAAATAATCAAAAATTATTTACGCTCATAGATATCATTCTAGAGAACGCGTAATGATATCCATTGAAAATGACATAATGAGTTCGTTAGATATACAAGTATTAATTGATTAATTTTGAAATGAATTTTCAAAAATTCAATGACGTCAAAATTGAAGCTGTTCCTGTATTTCTGTAGCAACGAATACAGATTTCTCGCCATTTTGTCCTAGAATTATAATGGTTTTATTATAGTTCTTGGTCGATAAAATTCGCCTTTATAATACACAAATTAACAACTACAGCTTACAATTTGCTAATAAGACTTATAAGAATCTCATATGATTTCTCCCCTAATATTTTAACCAAACTTTAACTATCCAAATAATCCCAAATCCCCTCTGCTACATTGAGGTACGGCCTCTTGGGATAGCCACAGAATGTTTTTTAATACACCCTCTTCTGATTATTGTCTCATTGAAGCATGAAGTTAGGACCATTTAAACGTCGTCCTGATGGAATACCAAAGTGTTTGCAAATAAGATTCCCCGGTTAATTTTTCAGTGATTCTGACAAAAGAACCGACGCCCAAACAAATACAAAACCTCCCCCGTTTAATACTGTTTTGAAATAAACAGTTCAAGGTTGGATTTGTCTGTATGCACTATCCGATTCCACAATTCGGCAGTCCAATTTTTACGATCTAGTACATGTTCAAAACCTTATTGCCTGTTTCTTGATCAAACCAGTACTTCCTTTATTAGACATCTTCATACTCACAAGGACATTATTGTATCAGTTGCATTTTGCAAGTCGCTGGCTAATTCTCTAAAAGATTTGAAACGGTTTCTTAAATTTTAAACTCATAAAAACTTTTTGTTGACATCCATTAACTTCCTCGCTCCCCCACTTTTTTTATCCGCAATTTCCCCAGTATCTTTGGACCTTCTGATTATATTGACTCGTTATATTTAGCAATTTTCATCTTCTCGTCAATTTTCCTTTGGCTGTAGTCTTCCCAATATAGTATTATAATTTTATTAAAATCTAACAGTGATATTCTAACCATTTTAGCAGCTTTACACTCATTACTAGTCTGGGCAAACAGCGGTAACAGTCAGTGTAGTAGATATGTGGTGCGGAGTCGGCAATTATTTATTTCACGCGTTCACAGCGTCAGTACTAAATCGATGCTGCATGCGAGTAGTTCTGTGTATATGTAGGCTGTCGTAATTTATTTCGTAATTGTACGCTTTTGTTTGCTTTAAAAATGTCGCAGTTAGGCACGTCGCGAAAACGACCAATGGCAGACACTGTTAAAAACTTTGTAGTGGACATGCCGGACTTAATTTTTGATGGCCCTAAAAATTCAATGTCTAGTTTGTAAAATCCCTTTAATGTGTTGGTCCAGAAGCCATTGTCAACGTCACATCGAAAGCAAACAGCATTCTTCTTCAAAAAGTGGCATACGAGACCAAGAAAAATTTACATTCGATTTAGATGTTACTCTTATCTTATGTAATCTATCGTTTCGTTTACTAGACAAATATGCGGACTATAAATTACCTAATCGGACATCGATACGAAATGTAGTGCCATTTGCTCGTGAACATATAGAAAAAAGAATGAAAACGGAATTAAAAGATAAAAAACTGTGGTTGTGTATGGACGAAACAACAAATCGTCAAAAACATTCTGTGGTTAATGTAATGGTACGTACAATGGAACCACATCGACCGTCATCCTCCTTCTTACTGGCTTCCAAAGGAGTTATAAATTGTACTGCCGATGGGATTTCAAAGGTGGTGTTGAACTCATTGAACAAATTTGAAGTTTCAACTAAGCAACTTTTAATGTTTATGAGTGGTAACTTCTTACATGCCACGTGTAAAATCCATACTCCAAATCTTGTAGCACAAACGATTCCTACATGTTTTCCACTAGTAAATGCATTGATTGCTAGTACAAAGGCAGTGTTTCTAAAGTCCCCGAAACGTAGCCGACTATTTCACAAACTGTGTCCTGATTTACCTGAACCACCACAGCCGATTGTTACACGTTGGGGAACATGGTTGGAGGCTGCGTTTTACTACAACAAATATTTCGATCAAGTAAAGAAGGTAGTTTCAAAATTCAATCCGACAGAAGCGGCAGCAATCAAGAAAAGTCAGAAAATATTTCAAGATAGTCAGGTTATAAGAGATTTACAAACTATTCACAACAATTACTTCGGACTAGCGGAGGGAATAGAAAAATTACAAAATGTTTCGATGTCGCTAGTGGATTCTGTTCAAATTGTGAATGATGTTCACACACAGTTATGCGCTGTAGAAGGCGAAACAAATTGGTGTGTAATACGAAAATTTGAAAGTGTTTTAGAGAAAGACTCCGATTTTCTTATATTAAGACAAATTTGTGTAGATGCATTAAGTTGTTTCAAAGATTATTTTAAATATGCAAATATAACATCGCTAGATGTCGAACGGTCGTTTTCGGCATTAAAAAACATTTATTCCGCACGTCGTACTCACTTGACTGAAACAGCTGTGGAAACATATCTAATGATTCAAATATTTAACAGATGTTACCCAGTTTGTAATTTCACGGAAGACTTTTAAAACGGTAAGTGTTTCAGCACGTTTTATAATTTATTTCTTACCTTCTATTTTATGTGTAAACTTTTATGCGCACGCCACGCCTCTGGCTGTTACCGCATATTTGCCCAGGTTACTTATTACTAGAGTTGCTCAATTCAATTTATTTATTTCAACTAGTGTATATTTTATACAGTACTTGAATAGTCAGGAAAATATTTAGTATATAACATATATGTAATAAATAATATGATATTTACCTAAGTATATATCAAGTCAAGATATTAGTAAAAATTTAAAATTGCATTAATGATGTATTTATAAAAGTGTATAAAACGTATAAAAATGTATAAAAATGTATATGGGACAATTACAAAACAAAATGTATATGAGACCCCTACAAAACATACATCCTGTACATCAAAAGTATTCTATAACCAGATACACAGCGGAGTATCGTTGCTGAGGTATTCTTCAATGTTGTAAAAAGTGCCAGTAATTAGGTGTTTGTTTATAACCGTCTTGAAACGTTTTGCTCAATTTGCGCCAACAGCCAGTGGCGGGCGCATAAAAGTTTACACAAAATAAATGGTCAGAAATAAAACCAACACATTAAAGGGATATTACAAACTACACATTGAATTTTAACGCCGTCATAATTTAGGTCAGGCATTTCTGCTATAGATTCTGTAACATTGTCTAACATTGGTCGTTCTCGCGACGTAGGCAACATTTTGATACAAACATAGAACTACGAAATAGTATTTACGGCAGCGTACATGTATACACAGCAGATCTGGTTGAGACTCGCCGTTATAGTGAGGGTTGTATCGAACCTCCGCCACTGCCCGTTGGCGCTAGTGAGCAACTCTACTCATTACTCAACAGTTTTATAGACGCGTCCGCTGGTACTTAAGAATATTGCAAAAAAAAACATAATGCTACTCCAGATGGCACCATGAGACTGAATAAATATGTTATTGCATTATTCATCGAACTCACACCCCATCCAATGCACCACAGCTATTATCAAAACCTTGTTTGTCTAGTTCCATTCTATGGTGTCATAAATTACTTTAAATACTTTTCGTTCAATTTTGGTTATGCCTGCATATTAGGATATCAATAACTAAGAATATCAGTACAACTTAAAAACTCCTTCATTGCTCTATTACAGCTAAACAAGGCAATAAAATGCAAATATAGAAATTAAATGTAGTGATCAGAAACATATTCACAAAACTTTATATAAAAAACATTAAAAATCTTAAAAGCCATTAATTTACCCAACAAATCTTAGGTCCGAAACGAATTTGCAGAAGCAGAAGGCAGACAGCATCTTTTATAAGGTCCATATACTAGCAATTAACCGATGGAATATGTATAATGCTAATAATTGTGGCATACTAAAGTAAGCATAAAAAAGCAACATAAGAAAAACAAGATATCTATAGAATTCTGGATATCTACAAAGTGATAATTTAATATAACTCTTCTTATACTGCTGTTACTATTGTATAATAATTTAATCTGTGTAAAATGAACAATATTAATAATATGTTTCATTAATTTCTTGTTGTCTGTAATTAATCAACGCAAGGTCTACAAACGTAAACAAAAAAAAAACTGTAACAAAAAAAATACCTTGTAAACATTTGCCATTGCTTTACGAATCAAGGAACCATAACCTTTGCATATTTCTAAGTCCACTGTATTCAGGGATGCTGCTTTTACATTCACCAACACTTCATTTTTACCACATTCTCTATTACCCAATGCATCTTCTACTAGCACAACAGCCTAGTTATTATATATCACTAGATAAAAAATAAAGAATTTCTCTTTGTACAGACCTCTATTCCTGAATACCTAATACACTGAATTGCTTGCATGCATCGCAACACATTCTGACTTCCGGGAATGGCATAGGATACAAGAAATCCAACGATACCTCCAATTATTAAACCTGCGCTTCCTATTAAAATATCGCGAGTGGAAACTAAAATAATCATAATATAAATTAGTTCTTTATCACAAACAATAAGTTACTTACAATTTTTTCCTAGTAGCTTAAGAAAACGACGTAACAGAGATTTAGAATGTATGATAATATATTCCTTACATTCCCTATGCAAGCTGAGTACAACAGCACCAGCATTTTTTAACAATTGTATTAAATGAGTATATTTTGGATTATTTAAAGAACTGAGCATCATACCTTTCATTTTTTCAGAAAAATGCAGAATAACATTTTTACCCTCATCAGCAGCTAGCTTTATATGGTACTAAAATAATCATTCATTAATATTGTTTTAGCATTATAATATCGTTAACACCTGTATATCATCAACTTTTTGAGATGTTCGAAATACAACTTCATCCATACTTATTACTAACGACCTAAATTTTAAATGTTTTATACCGAAATGTTACATAATTTATTGAGGTTATCCAATTTTAAACAATTTGTGCTGCATATTTTGTACTTCCAATTTTTAAATTAAACATAAGATGACAATTTTTACATAATCATCTTGACAGTTATACAAGTGCTCGAAAACTTTTGTGCCTTCTATTTCTATTGGCTAAAAGCACATTGCCACACATTGCACATTACTTGGCACTTGACAGCACGAATCACTTATACTAGAGTTAGGTAAGAATATACAATGACCTTGAACGGAAATATAGTTTCCATGCCAACCGTTGTGTGGCGCTATTTCTAGCAAAGATACAGTGAACTGTAAAAGTGGTAGGAAGACATTAATGCGCAAGTGCCAATTAAAATTTATTTCTACTTGTTGTGTTAATAAATTACTTGTGCTCGTGTATCCTAACCCCACTTATTTTGTGATCACGTGAGCGTGTTGTTATTAACAGTGGTTATTAAAATTAAGTAGTGTTATTTTGTGAACATTCGAGTCATGTCGACAGTAAAAGACAAGTGCTGTGTTCCAGGATATACAGATAAATTTTCAAAAAGGCATCGATTCCCAAAGTACAATTCGGAATTAATGCAAACATGGATTGTGACCATTAACGCTCCAAATTCAAAGGCTTAAATATTAATGATATTTATAAATCGTATTATGTGTGCCATAAGCATTTTGCTAAAGAATATGTAGTAGTAGGAACAATACGTGGGCTTACTAAAGATGCAATACCTACATTATATTTATTTGGTAAGAAAAAGTTAATGCATTTAATTTTCTTCACCTGTAAATGATACTTATCTAGAAATATATGTTTTGCTATGACCTAAAAGCGAAAAACTACATTTACTTTATATACTTATTTTTTATTAGGTGATTGCTGAGAAATCAAAATAATTTAACTTTAATTGATCCCGTTAAAATAGAAGCAAGGAATAAATATATAAAGAGCTTACATTATAAAAAGAAAATATAGTTTTTATTATAATATATATATATATTTATTTTGTAATTCACTTTTGCCTTTCTTCAAATTTACCTAATAATATCTTTATCCAATTTTGTTGATATTGTAAATTTGTTAATATATTACAAGTATGGATGAGAGTATCTAATTAAAGATACTCTAATCACTGAAATTGTCGAAAGTTGTTAATATATTTTTTGAAAAATATTGTCTTTTTCGTTAACCCTTTTCCTTATTTACAAAAGCGTATAACGCTTTTTTATAACTGCACATTGCAGAAATGCAGTTTAACTGTTTAATTCAATTTAAATATTTACAAAATATTTAATTAAGTAATCAAACTGTTTTCTGCATTTTTGCAATTTGCGTTGTTATTGCAACTAATAACTAAATGAAACTACATTATTTATATTTCCCGCGAAAACTTTTTATTTCTCGTTGCATCCACTTGCGACGCTAGTATCTTTGTTCCAGTGGCTAACGTGTAGCTTACACATATAGTATATGTAGTTTGTGCTTGACAGAACTCTCTGGCACTGTGAAGTGTGACCTGTGACCAGTGCTGCCAATGTAATATATCGTGATTGCCATACTTCTCAGTTCAAAATACCCGTTTTTACCCCCCACAAAATTCATCCAGCCGATTTTTACCCGTTCAGCTTTGCGCATAAAATCTTGTCACAGAAACACGTTTTTAATTAAAACATAACAACGAATATTGTGACAAAAATTCTAATAAAAAAATAAAAACTCCACATTGTAAAACGACAAAGAATACTACTATTTATAAAAATGAAAAAGTATAAACAAATTTAATCGTCTTTTAACCACACATTGGCATTTAACATTGCACTACTAGGATTGAATGTAACACGACCGCTATTGTGAACAACGTTTTGTTTTGTTGTTAGGATAGTGGATACAGTACTATTGTGTAACGAATTTCTATGATCCGTTTTCACATTTTTTAAATCACTAAAAATTTTCTCTACGCGCGCATTAGAGAATAGTAATGTTAGTAGAAATGTGATGACTGTCTTCAAATTCGGGAACATATAGGTCCCAGCGGTATTTTTAAATTCAAAAACTTTAACCCAGTAAGATTCAACAACATCTGTGGCTAGTAAGCCGTAGTCGCTGAGTTCCAAAAATGCATGTTCTCGCCATTCATTATCTAAACACTGAAGGTTTATATACAATTTTAAATTTGGAAATCTAGAAGTAATACCTACAAGAGATTTTATTTCAAATGTGACAGGAATTTTAGGGAGAATTCAATAAAACTATCGATCTAATAACGCAAAACTTTATCTTATATTATACGTTCCTATAACGCGCTTTGATTCTTTATTGCAACGTATGCATACGGACGCTGTGAACCCACTGACTGTATATATTCTTACTGCATGTGTCCGCTCAAGGCCAACAGTGCTCTCCGACATAAGCCATACACATACGCTTATAAAAGAAACGTTTAGGTATAAAAGTTCGTGTCGATTCTCTAACACCCTCTCTATCGATACAAACTTTTACTTTCATTTACAATATCTGATACATATTTCATACAAATGAATATTATAAACGCATTAACAAAATTCGTGATTATTTTGCTTTCATATACTGTGCTTTGAATGGAAAACGAAAATTTTAATATTTAACAAGTTTACATTAAATTTAACATTGTCGTTGCTCTTTGAAATTTAGTTTTTGCTAGCGCCTTTGTGCATATATCCGCAAGCATTTCATCAGTACTTAAATAAACAACTTCTATCTCATTTTTCTGAATTAACTCTCTAACATAATGATATTGAATGTCTATGTGCTTGCTTCTTTTTTGAAATACAGGATTTTTAGCTAATGCTATTGCACTTTGATTGTCACATGATACACAGATTGGATTTTTCACTAGATCGTAAAATTGCATATGTTTTAATACACTTTTTATGTAAACCACTTCCTTAGTTACTTCTGAAAGTGAAACATATTCTGCCGTCGATAAGGAAACCGTAGGTTGCTTTCTTGATTTCCAGCTGATTGCGCCTCCGGCTAGTGTTAATACATTTCCCGAGCACGATCGCCGATCTTCTGTGTCGCTGCCCCAATCAGAGTCACTGTATGCACACAGGTTCCGATTGGTTTTTCGGTATGTGATACCATAGTTCTTCGTCCCTTTAAGGTAACGTAATACACGTTTCGCTAGGAACCAATGTTTTTCACCAGGATCTGTACAAAATCGACTTAAGATGTTCGCTGCGTAAACTATATCCGGCCTAGTTGCATTTGCCAAATAAATTAGACCGCCGATGAGTTCTCTGTATGGTCGATTTTTCATTTTCTTTCTTTCTTCGTCATCTACTGGTCCTAAATCTTTTGTAATTTTCATGTTTGATTCAACAGGTGTAGATACAATTTTGGCTGAATTCATATTGAATTTTTCTAATAATTCGTTCACGTATTTTTCTTGTGTTAATTTTACACTTCCAGTTTCTCCCTCTCTTTCAACATGAATTCCCAAAATATCTGAAATTTGACCAAGGTCTACTATGTGGAATTCTGCTTTTAGTCTTTCTTTTACTGTATTCATTTCCTTCAAACACTTAGAAGCTAAAATTAGGTCGTCTACGTAAATTATCATTATTACGCGTTTTTCGTCCTCACCAAACGTATATACACACGGAACGGCTTCATTTTGTCGTCCACCTTGTTGAGTTACAAACTCGTCTAGTCGTTTGTACCATTCACGTCCCGATTGTTTAAGTCCATAAAGTGGCTTGTGTAATTTACACACTTTCTCAGGGTTGTCCTCCACGAAGAGTTCTGGCTGTTCCATGTATATTTCATCAGACAGATTTCCTTGCACGTAAGCTGACACTACGTCCATTTGGTGTACGTGCATTTCATCTTCAACTGCCGCTGCAAGAAGAGTTCGTATAATTTCATAACGTGCAACTGGTGCAAATATTTCGTCGTAGTCAATTCCAGCCTTTTGTCCGTGACCTCCGGCTACCAGTCTTGCCTTATATTTGATCATACGACCAGCTGAATCTCTTTTTATTTTGTAACTCCATTTACTTGAAAGTACCTTCTTATTTTCTGGTCTGGAGACTAATGACCACGTTCCGTTTTCTTTTAAGGTTTCGAGTTCTTTTTCCATCGCTTCTAGTCATAACTCTGCATCTTCTCGTTCTAATGCTTCGTTTACAGTTGCTGGATCTTCTTGCACTTTCACAGTATCTTCAGGCTTAGCAGTTTTCGCGTTGTAAATTTTTCTAGGTCGTCCAGGTTGTCCAGTTCGAAGAATCTTCGGTCTACCTGGACCATGTCCGTTGGGGTGTTTTTCTTCCTGGTTTTCATCAGTTTCATCTATTACTTCTAGATTTCTGCTATTGTTGCCTATTTCTTTATTGGTTTCATCCATTTCTCCTTTATTTTCGGTCGTTGATTCTTCAAAATGTAGAAAAACGTCAGTAATATTTTCTTCGTTATTGTCCATCTGTTCGAAAAATTTTACATCTCTTGCTTTTATAATTGTTTTTGTGTCTCGGCGCCAAAGTCGATAAGCTTTCGATTCTTGCGAATATCCTACAAGAACGTATTCTATACCTTTCGCATCAAATTTTCCACGTCGTCCACTTTTATTTAGAGCTATTACTTTACTTCCTATTGCTCTTATAAATCCAACATACGGTTTTTCATTAAACCATGCCTCGTAAGGTGTTTTGTTTTCGAGCGATTTCGTTGGGCTTCTATTTCTTAGAAATGTAGCAGCATTAACAGCTTCTGCCCACAAGAATTTTGGTAAATTTGCTTGAACCATTATACAACGTGCCATTTCCACTAATGTTCGATTTGCCCTCTCCGCTACTCCATTTTGTTGAGGTGTATATTCGACGGTAAGTTGTCTTGTGATGCCTTGTTCTTCTAGAAACTTTTTGAATTCCGTTGATGTGTACTCCTTTCCATTATCCGTTCTTAAACACTTAACAACACATTCGGTTTGTTTCTCGACGCGCTTCTTATAGTTTTTAAATGCCGTTAATACGTCCGATTTTTGTCGTAGCATTACTGTTTCTGTATACCTTGAAAAATCGTCAATGAACGTCACAAAATACTTAGCACCACCGATTGATTGAGTGCTCATTGGACCGCAAATATCGGAGTGTACGAGACTAAGTTTTTGTTTTTCACGATGTTCAGCACTTTTATACGGAAGTTGCTGAATTTTTCCCTTTGCGCACACAACGCAATCCGCACTGGAATCTTCAGAGTTCAAATTCAAACCTTTCACCATGTTTCTAGTGTGTAATTTTCTTAAATCAGCAAAGTTAAGGTGTCCGAAACGTTGATGCCATCTTTGCACATTGCTAGTTTTTTCACTGGTTTGGAATGCACACTCGTTCGTTGTGTTCACAATATACAAGTCGTTCTGTTTATTGGCCGTCATTACTAGTATTCCGTCATTTCGCTTGATGAACGCCTTGTTCTTGTCAAAAATTACTTTGTAACCATTTTGTGTCACTTGTGGAATTGATATTAAATTATTTTTCAGTTGCGGTACGAAAAGCGCATTCTTTAATATCACTTGATTCTCCTTTTTATCATGTGATTTCATGTTCAGCTCGATGTCTCCTTCGCCGTAAGAGTTTATGCACTGATCAGATGCTGTATAAACTTTGGTTGTAACGCTTTCATTTAGAATCTTGAATTTTTCTTTTTCGTTCGACATGTGCCTCGTAGCTGCACTATCTAGACACCAAACATTTGATCTTATTGCTTGAGTGTTGCAGGCAATTGCTATCATCGCGTTGGTTTGTTTCGAAGCATGTTTCTTCCTGAAGTAACAATCAACGCCTTTGTGTCCCATTTTTCCGCACTGGTAACATTTTCCGTTGAATTTCGGTTGTTTTTTCAGATTGTTATTCTTGTTTGCATTAAACCGCGTTTCTTTCACCACTTTAGTGTGAAGAGCTTCATTATTTTCGTAACTTACTTTCGCATCGGACCGCCCGTCTTTCTCTTTTTGCCGAGCTTCTTCTTCGATTAGTTTTACTTTTAAACTAGTAATACTCGGAATTTCATCACGTGACTCGATCGCAACAGTAAAATTTTCGAATTCTTCCGATAAGGATCCTAGTAACATTATTGAGAGTAGATCATCTGGTATATCAATTCCCGCTTCTTTCAGTTGTTCCGCTTTACTTGAAAATTCGTTGAGATACTTCGCCATTGGGGTACCTTGATCTTTTTTCATGCGATATAATTGCTTGTATAGCGTTGCTTTGCGCACAGGGCCTTTCGATACATATATGCGTTGCAGTTCAATCCAGGCTGCATGGGCTGTTTCTACGTTTTTAATATAATTTAACTGACCTGGCGTTATACTCAGCATGATCATTGCTAAAGTTTTCTCGTCTTTTTTTTTCCATTCGACACGATTTTCTTCGGTACTTACTTCTTTACCATTTGCGTACGACCATAATTCGTTGCAAATAAGAACGCTTTTCATTTGTAGTTTCCACGATTCGTAGTTTTCGTCTGTGAGTTTCTCGATACTTTGTAATGAGTTCATTTTTACGAATTTTAATTCACTCGCGCACACGAACACGTATTCCTGGGCCCGTAACCTGACAGGAATTTTAGGGAGAATTCAATAAAACTATCGATCTAATAACGCAAAACTTTATCTTATATTATACGTTCCTATAACGCGCTTTGATTCTTTATTGCAACGTATGCATACGGACGCTGTGAACCCACTGACTGTATATATTCTTACTGCATGTGTCCGCTCAAGGCCAACAGTGCTCTCCGACATAAGCCATACACATACGCTTATAAAAGAAACGTTTAGGTATAAAAGTTCGTGTCGATTCTCTAACAAAATGACTGAGCAAACTTGGATTCAAGAATAGGCAGTATTTCAAAAATTCCGTCTCAAAAGTCAAAACGGTTTTTTATTTATTATTATTTTACTAATTGAATGTAAAAGCTAAGAATATTGGTAATAAAACAGTCAAATTGAGATTGTAGAATATCCTTGTTCTTTTTCAAATTTTGCAGACTTTCTGCAGCTAATATCCCCACATATACTTTATCATTTGGTAAAAACGTTCTAGGATTCAACATGGCTGAAATTTCCATAAGTATCTTTCAACGCATGCGCAATTAGGTTACCAGAATATTTTTGACGCCATCTTCGCGTTGTGGCTTGAAACTTTTCAGATTACCCTCGTAATTAATTGTGTAAGCTTTCACGACTTTGATCGGTATTTTCAATAGTGACGAAATAAAAAAAAAAAGGTTTTTAACGAAAGATTACATAAAATTCAAAAGATCCTGATTGTAAAAGCCTGCTAGATTCTTTGCAATACTGTATTTCCATTTTCTTGCAAACAGACATCACACATTGCTATCCTGGCATTTCAAGAGACTCGGGAACATGTAACGTAGACACTATGGAGTTGATCAAGCAGCTAAAATACTGGCAGTGTCTTCGCCAAGATTTAGAACGATCTAGATTATTGTGCGAGTTAGGAAAAGAGAGAAGCTCAAAGTTGAATTGACAAACGCCAAGGAACGTTGTCTGAACGTGGAATTGAAACCACTACAGGCGAGTGTTGAATTTTATAACCGCCAAGGATACCAACGAGATATTCAGCGAATTACATGTATTAATTACTGATTAAAAAAAAAAAAAATTTTTGACTGTTTCAATTTCGCGTCAATGCAAATTTGTTCAATATTATCCTCAATGTTGGCGAATACATCCAAAGCGTCTTTAGGGGGATTAGGAGACTGTAAAAAGTAGCGAAGCTTCGTGTCACATTGTAGCGCTCTGGCATATCTTCGCATGTGTTACTTTCATCACTACCGGATTCGTCTACAGATCCATTGAGTACGCTGTTGATTATGTCATCACCAGTTAAGAATTCGGCGATTGCAACTTGATCATCTACATGAACGAATTCGTTAAAATTGATACTCTGCATAACACTTCTTACGACTTCATTATCAACGACAGATAAATCAGTCGTTGTTAAGGATTTTTGCTTCTTCAACCATTGTGAAAGTGATAATTCGTCGTCAGAGTCAAACTCATCAAAAGAAGTACAGAAACCAGCATGATTGAAACAATTACTGATAGTTTTCTTTTTTGCCATGCTGTATGACTAAAATTTATTGCATCCAGTAAATTTATATAAATACCTAGATTTACATTCGTCAATTGAATTAATTAAATTTATAAGCAAAAAATTTTGATAGTAGCTTTTAAATGCGTGTATTATTCCCTGGTCCATTGGCTGAAGCTTGGAACTCGTGTTTGGTGGTCTAAACACTAATTTAATATTACGCAAACATTTCACTGGAGGATGTGCAGGGCAGTTGTTAACCAACAGAATAATTTTTCTATTCTTCAGTAATAACTCTTCATCCCACATCTTCCGTTCCTCTATAAACAAATCGCCAGTCATCCATGCTTTTTTATTTGATGTATAATTCACAGGAATTTGTTTGATGTGTTTGAAACAACGTGGATTTTGTGACTTGGCTATCACTAGCAATTTTCTTTTTTCACTTCCCCTTAAATTAGCGCACAGGAATAAGGTTAATCCATCTTTTGAAAGCTTACCACCTATACATTTCTCAAATTTAAATTTTAATGTACTATCTGATGTTAGTTTATAAAACAATCCAGTTTCGTCTTCGTTGAAAATGTCTTCATTCTTCATCCTTATACTGTCTTCTAATTCCAGGCCACTTATTACTTAATCAATCCATCATCCACATTAACATCAGCAGCTTCTCCAACAATTTTGCAACCATGAATATCATGCCTTCTTTTAAATCTTTCAATCCAGCTTCGACTATAAATAAACTGTTCACCATTTAACCTTTTTCTTAGTTCTGTAGCTTTTATTTGTAAAACTGAACCGCTTATGAGCACATTATTGTTTCTTTGTTGTTTAAACCATTGTAAAAGTGCACTATCGATATTGTCTTTACTTGCCTTTTTGATTTTCTTAAGTGTTACACTACCACGCTGAAAAGCCTCTTTAAATTTAGATTTATTTTTCAAAATAGTTCTCACAGTAGGTTTAGAGAGATTATGTTCATGACAGACGATACTTTGGGTTTTTACACTTTCTATTTCGCGGAACATTTCGTATTTATTACATAACGTAAAAGATCGTTTACGTTTTTGCGATAAGTTTGCTCTCGAGTTCTCCATTTTTTACGTACCAACTTCTCCAGACTTCTAAATTGCAAATGAACACATGAATGCAGAAACAGATGTGCAATGACAAAAACTTAAACCAAACTAATATCCACAAGGCAATGTATATGTATTAATATAATACTTCATTTATTTCTTTCATGAATGGTGTGTTAGATTTAAAAGAACGGATTTAAATAGTCGAAGTCTTGTGTATGTACTTCCTCTTCTTAGAAAAATCTTTGTCTTAATGTGCAGACACATCAAAAATATAAAATACATACAATAAAAACATTCGATTTAATATACATACGAATGTGCTCGATGTTCTTGTCGGTGTTGCCCAGGCTTTCCGAATATTGAGTATTGATGTAGTATCTAAACAAATTCGCTTTAAACAGAAACCATTTCTGTTAAGCGGGTTTGTTTCAGCCGATCACTACTGCGAGCGTAGGCATAATAAATACATTTGCTATGGTGCCGGCACTAATATCGCATACTAATCGCCGCTCGATGCAAGATCACCTAAAATGTGGGTCTCTCTAGTTATGATTCAAAAAAAAATTAGCAGAAATGTGTAATTCATCACCGAATGCCCTTGCTCTCTCATCGAATTATACAGAAAAAGTTTATTTGGTGTTATTTTCTGACGCTAAACGTACTTGGCGGTGGCTACCGCCAGATAAATTGGTATTACTTGGAATTAATACTGAAAAAGACGAATCTAAGGTAATATTTATATACTTTTCACATCAAATTAAATCGATTTAATGGTATTTTTAAAAATTACCTTTAGGTAAATGAACCGAGAAAACCAGCCGATAGAAAAGCGCTCAGAAAAGCATATGAAAACGCTTTACAACATCTGTCACAATTCAGGGAAGTACAGGGTGAGTCAACGATAGAGTAAACTGAGTTTATGATTTATCGGTAAAATTTGCGATAAAACTGTATATATCATATGATATGGTTAGTAAACCCGCACATTTTAAAAATATATAAAAAAGATGAAAAAGTAGAGCAACCAAAAGTTGTATTTTTTTTTAAACGGGGCACCCTATATATGAATTAATGTTTTAATTCTACGCCTAATTCTAAAACTTTTTTATTATATATTTGCTATGTTGAAACCTTGCAGTTTTCCAGATATTCAGCTTTAAAGGTAAAAACACATTTTCAAGCATCTGTTTAATTGAAAATTTTACCGTCCTTTCCGTAAGCAAAACGTTTATATTTGGTAAGTGGAAAGACAAATGTTAGGTTAATAGGAACTCTATAAAACATTTGAGATATCGGTTGCAGGATGTTGTTCATGTGTTTCAAATGGCACACCTGTATATTTTTATTTTATCTTGTAAAGGACTAAGAACCCTCTAATTTTTGTTGAATATGTCCTATACCTATCTTCAATTCTTTTTGAGATATTTTTTTTTTCATTTATTTAGCAAATATAATAGGCCATATTGTCAAAAACAATCAAAATGTATTAGAAAGCAATTTTCCTACTATTTACAACAAAATAAGGCAAAAAAAAACACTAGGTATATATCTAACATATTTAACAAAGGAAACTTATTGGTTAAAATAATTATTTTCTTCTTAATAAATGTTCAAATAAATGACTTTCTTGTTGAACGCACATATTTATTCTTTTCCTTATGTCGTCTCTGACTCTTGATAACATTAGTGGTGTTACGCTCCGGCAAACATTTCTTATTCTATTCTGCATGTCTTCTCTTGTGATAGGTTGATTAACATACATCCGGTCTTTTATATAACCCCATAAATATCTAATGGGGTAATATCGCAAGTTCTTGGTGGCCACTCAATATAACCTCCACGCTCAATCCGTTTTTGTGGAAATTATTGATTCAAAAATTCTCGCATCTCACGGTGGTAGTGCAGAGGCGCACCAGCCTGTTGAAGCCACATATTTTCCTGCTGATTTACATCAAGTGTTTCAAGTAATGGAGGTAATTCTTTACTTAAAAAGTTTAGATAACCAAGGCCAGTTAAGGCCTGATTAAAAAAATGTGTACCAATTATTCTGTTGTGGTGGATACAACACCAAACTTTCACACACCAATGGTTTTGATTTTGTACTACCGAACCGAAAATGGGTTTTCTGTAGCATAATAATGCATATTGTGGCGATTCACGACACCATTACTTTTAAACGAAGCTTCACCGGAAAACATTATGTTACATAAGAAATTTTCATTTAACTGTAATTGTTCAATCATTACATGGCAAAACTATTGACTATTGTTTTCCATTGCAATTCGATTGAAGCAATAATAAACTAGAAGACAATACAAGAAAATGAAAAAAAATATTTAAAAAAGAATTGAAGATAGGTATAGGACATATTCAACAAAAATTAGGGGGTTCTTAGTCCGTTATAAGATAATATCAAAATACACATTTAAAAAAAAGTGTTTTTTTTATTCAATTTTTTTCATGTTTGGACAATTATATTCAACATCGTGTAGGCGATATCTCAAATGTTTTATAGACTTTAACTTAACATTTGTTTTTCCACTTACCAAATATAAACGTTTTTCTTACAGAAAGGACGGTAAAATTTTCAATTAATTAGATGCTTGAAAATGTGAGTTTTTACCTTTAAAATTGAATATCTTGAAAACTGCAAGGTTGCAACATAACAAAAAAGTTTTAGAATTAGGCGTAGAATTAAAAAATTAATTCATATATAGGTGTCCCGTTTAAAAAAATACAACTTTTGGTTGCTCTACTTTTTATCGCATCCTGTATACTTTTATATATATTTAAAATATGCGGACTTACTAACCATATCATACGATATATAGAGTTTTATCGCAAATTTTGCCGATAAATCGTAAACTTACTATTCTCTATCATTGACTCACCATGTACAGAAGAATGAATCTTGAAAATTATGAAGTTAAAAATAGGTTCTCTGTTGATTTTTATTTCTATGAGATATTAATCTAAGAACAGAATGAAATTAGGTATTATTTGGGAAAATGTATTAAAAAAATGTAAATATATATTTCAAAGAATCGCTGTTTTATTAGGTTCACGAATTTTAAAAGAAAAAATTAGCGACGCCATCTATTAGAAAATAGCAATATCTTTAAAGGAATTCGAATTTCTACTGATCATTAAAAGATGGCGCCATACTATAATTCATTGTCTTAAAAATTAATGTAATTATATTAGAAATAAATTAAAAGAATGGAATTTAAATATATTAGAAATACTACAAATATAATTAAAACTACATCATCGATTTGCTAAATCATAAATAAAAAGGTTACATAACCTGAATAATTCAAACATGCTGGAAACCGATGACTGATTTAGACGAAGTAAGTTTATAAAATGTTCGAAATTTTAGCGAACTGAGTATTTGTCAAAATCTATATTTTAGGATCTACTCGCGAATTTGCCCGATGACATAAAGTTTATAAACCGAAATTGAGATGAAACTCAAAGTGCCATACAAAGTACATCCATGAATTTTAATTCACCCCAAAATCTAAGTAAAAGAGAAATGATTGGGAAGAAGAGTCATTATGAAGCGTTTATTCTCCAAATCAAATGAACTATTAAATTCAAACAAAGGAAATGATCAAAGCTCATTTTTACTAAGCAGCATAAGCTGTTTACCTTGAAAATATTTTCTCGTTTAATTATTTAAAATACTCTACAGCAGTGGTAGTGTTCACAAGCTGCATGCAAGCATTTATACTATCATAAATTGTAACGGCTAATATACATGATGTATGTATCGTGTGGTCTGTAGTTTATAATTAAGTTAAGAGTTAAATGAACAAGTGTTTAAATGCCTTACAACAAATAAATAAATATTAAACAATTACAACACCTCCATCTGCTATGTTAGATAAGGTGGTGTGGAAGATTGTGAAGGACATACACGCTTTACTCGCAATTTTCAAGTTATTGTAACCTTAATTAAATTACATCTACAACTTTCCTTCCGTAATTTATTCCGTACCTCGTTTTGTTTCAGAAAATAAATGGGAGGGCAAAGCTTCGGGTCCAAACGGCCTAGATAGCTTATTTTTGAAAATAGAAATTTAAGATTCGAAATTCGTAATATTTTGGCAATTTGCAACAATTTTTATTTCGGTCATTTTTTCCGTATCCGATTTAGTTTCAGAGATGCGGTAGGAGTAAAGCTTTAGGTCCAAACTACCTAGATGGCTTATTTCACTAACGCCCAATAGTGGACAATTCAAGCTTTTATGCGGAGGCATGGAGGGTGGCAGGCTCGCACTGCACAAACTACTCCGAGTAACCAGTTCGTTGGGCCTGTGTGCAGCTGTACACAACCATATACCTACTTGCACTAACCACCCCAGTGGCATCATTTCACCCTACACCCATGGTAGAAGTACATAAGGTACGCCGATAAGGGAGAGAAAATGCGTTCAGTTTGCGCATGTACCACGTGATTGTTCCTTGCGCGTCATCACAAAAGCGCCATTACAAATTGTGTCCTAGTGGTGTTTAGTTATGTTTTATATTGTTGTGCGTGCGTTTATATCTTGTGGCGTAGCCTTTTTTATAAAAAATAGACAATTTAAGTAGAATATTAAATAGGTGCAGATACACCAAAGGTAAAGTATATAATTATGATTTATAATTTTAAGCAATATGGAATTTCTTTTTAGATAGAAGCTTGAGATAGGTTTTAGATACCATTAATTTCATCAATATGCCATCTTGTGCAATTAATGGCTGTAAAAATTACAGTCAAAAAACGGTGGGCAAACATTTCATGATGAGTTTGTCGAAAAAAAGCAATATTTTACAAAAAATTGCAAACAGTAACTTCCGATCTTCCTAGAGATGTTGTAATTCGGTTTGTAAAAGTATTAACTTACCTGAGAGTGAGAGAACCCAATAACAAAATTAGTATTAATAATGTGCTCAAAAATAAGAAAAAAATACAAAAGTTTATGAAATAGCTGTTTGATAATAAATTTCTCCCCCTTCCTAGCAATCTATAATAAAAAAATAAACGAAATTATATGTTTGTAGTTTTACTTTTCGTTCCTCAATAGTCGACGTTCTTTTACATCATATAACTTAAAAAAAGAAACGAACTACTTTTATTTCAGTTAAACAATATAATTCATTTAAACAAGTAGTTTATAGCGGAACAATTTTATGACTTTAACTGTACAGTAATATACTTATGTTCTTGACTGTACGAAAATTTATCTTTGCGCGTCATCAAACATGCGTACCTATGTACTTCTACCATGCCTACACCGGGTAAAAAGTGCAGCCCAAGTGAACAAACCTACTTACAGCGCAGGTTGTACTGCACTTGCAATTGCGCTATAATTTAGTTGCTACGGAACCGGTGGACGGCATGAAAATTATACTACCAACAAAAATACAAAAGTGAGCGGTAGATATAAAAGGGTTGACTACCCCTTGTGTACATGATACCAGAAATTCTTTTGTTAATCAATATAATTTTTATTTTTGCTTCAAAGCAATCAAGTGACTTTTTAACTAGATTTTAGTTTTCAGAAAATTGCTAAATATGACATTTTAAAATTTTTAGAAAATGCCAAAGAAAAAAGTTAAGTGTTGAAAATCGGTAATTTGGTAAAAAATAAAAAACAAGTAACTCTGTTGTTTGATATCTTCCAAACCCAATCTTCCATTGAATTTATGTTTTTTTTTTTTTGTTAAAACAGATATGAATGAGATTTGATACAAAATAACACAAAGTATCACCGACGGAATAACAATCTCCTCTTTATTTGTTTACTTTGAAATCAATATATCATAAACAATTACATTTAGAAAAATAAATAATATGTATAATCATACTATATTTCAATAGGCCAAACTGGTACAAAAATTTGTAATAGATGCATATTTTATTGTATACTGTTGCATTAGACACAAAAATTATAGTAAAGTATGGAAAAAATAATACGTATCTAAAATGATAGTATCCCACTAACCTAAGAAAGCTAAATGACACTCTTGCTTATTTTTTACTATGAAGAAAATAATCTTGGTTTATCCACAAATTCATGACCATATCTCAGAATGGTAGTCGATGTTGCAGCAACCATAGCACCCCAAAATAATAAGAATAGCAATGATTCTGTAGAATATTCAGGTGGTATAACTGCACATGTTACAAACATAGCAATAGCAATAAGTAGCACTGTTGGGAATGTTATATAACGCCATCCGCGCTCCACGCTTAATGGCGAACGTAAATCTGCCAATCCATGAAATAAATCCAACGCATCTTGTCTAAAACCATCTGTAAAGTTATTTTTATAGTATCTTGTCAAGGAATTCAGCCCATCTTTCAGAAGACCCAAACGAGTTCTTTTACCAGTTCTAGTGTAATCAGTTTTCAATGCTCCAGTACCTGAATATTGAATACTTATCAAATCTGCATTATCAGCCCAAACAGTCTTAAAAAGTCTCTCAAAATTGCTATGGTCTTCTACATTTTCATTTGATCTCAAAATTAATAATTTTCGAAGCACTGCTGTTAATGCACGGCGAGCCAACATACTTTGTACAACATTTGTTCTGTCTAAGCAATCTATACAATTAGTTCTGAAAACACCATCTTGAAGGGATATTAAGGAACCATCTCTCATTAACAGAAAAAAACTCATTTCATCCTGCTCAAACGATAGTCTATCAATTAAAATTGATAAACGATCCCACTGCATATGACGACACTCTGAATGAAAATCAAAAGCTTCATACCTAACAGATGAGAGGCCTATGTTATGAATTGTTTCTTCAAAAGAGTGTCCCAGTTTATCTTCTGCACCTTTCTGATCTACTAGATTTACCAAAATTTGTCTACCATATAATAAAGATGTATTTTCTAGATGTCTAGAACATGCAACTTTCTGTTCTTCTTTATCAATTTCAGATAATCGTGGGGGTGGTTTATATCTTAAGTCAGGAAACTGGATCCAGTACAAAGGTATTGATCCTCTGATTTGCACAAAACTGGATTGATCTGTTTGATATTCCACAATTTGTTCAGTTTCTACAAAATTTGCAACATTCCCATCTCTATCTATGCCCCGTCTAAATAAGCGAGTTCCTGCCCTATATATGCTTCTACGCGATATCAATGCCCAAGTAAAATTATATCCATTTATCATGCATTGGTTGATCGATATAAATCCATGAACTAATGGAAGAGTAAAATTTTTAAATTCAGGCTTGTTAAACCCTTTTAACAAATGAGAGTTCCACACAAATCTTGGATCGGCTCGGGCTAATATAGATTGTCCACGAAATGCAGGACCTCCACTATGCAATCTTTGCATGGAATGAGTTATATCATAACTATAACTAAAGTAATAATATGGGGTAGATAACACATTTTCTATCATATTTACATAAACGGCATTATCTGCTACTTGGGAATTATTAATGTGAATTGTACTTTTAAAGTATGGTATTAGTTTTGAACCTGCTAATTTCCAAATAGAATGACCCGCAATGAAACCTACAAGTTCTCTTTGAGTAGCAATAATTAAATATCGTCCTGCTAATAAATTAATGCTGCCTAGTAAACCACAAAATTCACTGCATTCCACAGTTTTTGGAATTTGATTACTTTTGACCTCAGTGTGCACAGTTTCCGATATTCTATCAATAACTAATATCTGTTTACCAAGTTTGGGTTCAACATAAAATTTTTCCGAAGTGATGTACCTGTAAATGAATTATACATAATTATACAGAGAATGCAAAATGTTCCAACACTTACAAATTCATATCGTCGTATATATCCATTTTCACTAATATTACTTCACAAAAATAAAAGCAAATTTTGTTAAACTCAAATTCAAGGTTATCTAAACGTCATTAATAGAGTCCACCTCCGACACCCTCGAAACAGCAACGTTACACAGCAGTCGTTTAATCCGCATGTTATATAAATTTGCCTGAACACCATCAACCCAAATGTTTCATTTGAAGGAAATGAAACTATAATCCCGTTTTAAACAATTATTTACCATTTAATATTCTATATGTGAACATTGTTTAAATTAAAAAACAAATGAACTAGCAATAGGATTCATAGCACCGCTTTGAGTGTGAGGATGTCATTGTTTTGCTTCTGTCGTTTTAAGTGTGTAAAGAGAGATGGAGGGTAAAGGATGAGAGATGTAAACTGCGTTGGTAGCGGCGTTGTTCAAAACACATTCGTAGGTTCTTAAATTAGAATGAAATTGAATTTAATTTCGTACCAATTTTATTACATTTATATATTAGGTTCGTTCCAACACACTAGCAACCAGTTTGTGAATCGTCGAGTACATGCGCAATGCAAATTTGGCGTTCTAACATAACTTCTGACTGAAATGTGTACGAATAGTCAGATGTTCCAACATGAAATTTGACGATGACCGAATCGTTCACTGAACAGTCGGATCGATCCGCAGAAATTTGTGGAACTGCTAGTCAGAGGCATGCGCAGAATCTAATTAGCTTATTTATTTGATTTTCGTACGTCCAATAAATGACTGCAGTTTGTAACCTGCAGATAACGTAATTGTTTACTATTAGTATTTATTTAAAAAATCTGTTAAAATGAGGGATTTGGAAGGATTCTCTGATTTCTTAAATCGTTCTTCCAATGATGTTGGCGATTGAGACGTTCAGCTAGTGATTCCCAAAAGAAATAATGAAAACTATTTCATTTTGTACGAATTCCAAAAACGAAGAAATGCTACAGAAGCGTGTAGAAATTTCGTGAAAATTTTTGGTGAAGGTACAGTTTCTGATAGAACGTGCAGGTAACGGTTCGAATAATTTGAAGCACGTGATTTCGACGTTACTGATAAGCCACTCTGTGGGCGGCCATTTTTGAGCGATGACGATATTGTGAAGACCATGATAGAGCAAGATCTTTTTTTGACAACATCGGAGATTGCGGAAAAGCTTAATTCAGTTCAACAAACCGTGTCAAACCCTATTCGGAAACTATTATTTTCTTTCACTTCACAAACGCACAGAACTTTCCGGTAGACCTAATATACACAGGTGTCTCACGAGGAATTACATCGACCGATATATGAAAGCGTGTACAATGGAAAATTCTGAAAACTTGGTAATATACTAAAGCCTAGATGCATTATTGAACTAAAATATTTACAGACTTCCGATTATACTGGAAGTAGCTGTCAACTTTAAAATTTAAATATATTATTATATTTTTGAATTCCTAGTTCAATTTTAAGACGTGTTTGGCAAAACCACTATAATTCTTACAATGTCCCCTGTATATATACATAAATTTAAATAACCAAATTACTAACCACTAAAATTATCACTAAATCAATTAAAACCCAAATTCAGTTTTAAATAACTTAAAACGCTAGTTTCAATTTAACTCAATTAAAATATCTCCTACCCACCTCATCACATTTTCACATGAGTTTTAATAATAGTTTAGATTATTATTAATCCTTATTTAGATTGAAGTATAAGACCTTACCCCCCAAATAACCTCTGTTTAATTTGGTATTAACTTTAATTTGATGATACACAAATATCAATTTTTGAACTGAGTGATGATGATTTATCGTGTCGCATCATAATCGACCAGCCCTCCCCGCCCACCTAAACACAGTCACACCGCCGCTGCGATTTAGAGCGTTTTGATTTTATTGATACAGACGTACTTATTAATTGTAGTTTTTAGTGAACATGTCGAAGGCTAAAAAACGACCCTTTCAAGACATAGTAAATGAGTTTATTTCTGACTTTCCCGATTTGTTTTACAACGGGAGTAAGATAGTTTGTAAAGTGTGCAAAAAACATTTGATATCAAATAAGAAGTAGAACTGTACAAGACACGTAAATTCCGCACAGCATAGAAAACGCAAATTGGGCATGCCACCGAGAAGTGCACTTTTTTTTATGTAATTCTTATGTTGATAAACTATAATTTGCCACTAGGCTTACTCGATAAACAACTGTTTAAGGACTTTTGGGACAAATACAATCCCGAGTTGCGGTTACCAACGGAGAAAACGGCACGTAAGCATGTTGCGTTTGTACGCGATGACGTGGAAAAGAAAATGAAACGCATATTGAAAAAACAGTTTCTTGGGTTATGTGTTGACGAGACAACAGACTGTAAAAAAATGCAATTGTAAATATTATGGTACGCATACTAGACCCTAGTAACCCTACATTACCACTGTTACTAGCTAGCCGAAGACTCCAAGAGTGTACTGCTGCAGCAATTACGAAGGTTGTACTTAGTACGTTGGAAAAATTTCAAATTTCAAAAGATAAAGTGTTGATGTTTATGAGCGATGGCGCAGCGATAATGCGTTCGGTAGGCCGTTGTGTTCTTGAACATGGTTGCAAGTGTTTACATGTTACGTGTAAAGTACATGCTTTACATCTTGTGCCAGAAACCATTCGACAATGCTCTCCCGATGTAGATGCATTAATAGCAAGCACAAAAAAAGTATTTTTGAAATCTCCCAAACGCCTACGATCATTTCACACAGAGTACCCTGGTATTCGTCAACCACCGGAGCCAATTCTTATACGTTGGGGAACATGGTTGCAAGCAGTTTTTTTATTATGCTGAACATTTCAAAATAATAAAAGCTGTTGTTGCACAATACAATCCTGCCGAAGTTGCAGCTATTAAGGAGAGCCAGTCGAAATTTCAAGATATTTCCGTTGAAACAGATTTAAAAAATATTCGTAGCTACTATAAAGGATTAGCTGACGCAGTAGACCAATTACAAAATAGATCGTTATCATTATTAGAGTCTCTGCAAATTATGGACGGAGTGCATACACAGCTACTGACTATACATGACGAAAAATATAATCGCGTTTTAGAAAAGTTCGAGAGTGTGCTACAGAAAGCTCCCGATTTTAGCACACTAAAACAAATTTGTGATGGTATATCGAATAATCCACTGACTAAGTACAAAGAGTATTTTAATCATGCATCTATAACATCGGTAGATGTTGAACGCTCTTTTTCCAAATATAAATTCATTTTTTCACCACAGCGAACATCGTTCACCGAGACAACTGTGGAAACACATCTATGGTGTCAACTTTTTGCCAGTCGTATCCATATGATGTTAATACTGATAATGGTGCTTCTAGTTTGACTATTCCGTAGCCAAGGCTGCTTAAAAGGGTGAGTGTCTCACTACTTTTCACATATTATAATTATGTATTAGTTCTGTTATTTTTTTTCTATTTTCTTACTATTGTTTTTTGTATACTAGGCAGCAATGGCTCCCTGTTACCGGGCTCTAGAACTTATCAGTAACCTGGGCAAATATGCGGTAACAGCCAGAGGCGTAGCGAGCGCATAAAAGTTTACACATAAAATAGAAGGTAGGAAATAAATTATAAAACGTGCTGAAACACTTACCGTTTTAAAAGTTTTCCGTGAAATCACAAACTGGGTAACATCTGTTAAATATTTTAATCATTAGATATGTTTCCACAGCTGTTCCAGTCAAGCGAGTACGACGTGCGGAATAAATGTTTTTTAATGCCGAAAACGACCATTCGACATCTAGCGATGTTATATTTGCATATTTAAAACAATCTTTGAAACAACTTAATGCATCTTCACATGCACCTTCACAAATCGGAGTCTTTCTCTAAAACACTTTCAAATTTTCGTATTACACACTAATTTGTTTCGCCTTCTACAGCGCATAACTGTGCGTGAACATCATTCACAATTTGAAAAGAATCCACTAGCGACATCGAAACATTTTGTAATTTTTCTATTCCCTCCGCTAGTCCGAAGTAATTGTTGTGAATAGTTTGTAAATCTCTTATAACCTGACTATCTTGAAATATTTCCTGACTTTTCTTGATTGCTGCCGCTTCTGTCGGATTGAATTTTGAAACTACCTTCTTTACTTGATCAAAATATTTGTTATAGTAAAACACAGCTTGCAACCATGTTCCCCAACATGTAACAATCGGCTGTGGTAGTTCAGGTAAATCAGGACACAGTTTGTGAAATAGTCAGGTACGTTTCGGGGACTGTAGAAACACTGCCTTTGTACTAGCAATCAATGCATTTACTAGTGGAAAACATGCAGGAATCGTTTGTGCCGCAAGATTTAAAGTATGGATTCTACACGTTACATGTAAGAAGTTACCACTGTGTTCTTTAAGAGACCGGCCCAAAGAACGCATGTTTGCGGCACCATCACTCATAAACATTAAAAGTTGCTTAGTTGAAACTTCAAATTTGTTCAATGAGTTCAACACCACCTTTAAAATCCCAGCGGCAGTACAATTTATAACTCCTTTGGAAGCCAGTAAGAAGGAGGATGACGGTCGATGTGGTTCCATTGTACGTACCATTACATTAACCACAGAATGTTTTTGACGATTTGTTGTTTCGTCCATACACAACCACAGTTTTTTATCTTTCAATTCCGTTTTCATTCTTTTTTCTATATGTTCACGAGCAAATGGCACTACATTTCGTATCGATGTCCGACTAGGTAATTTATAGTCCGCATATTTATCTGCGACATTTTTAAAGCAAACATAAACGTACAATTACGAAATAAGTTACGACAGCTTACATACACACAGAACTACTCGCATACAGCATCGATTTAGTACTGACGCTATGAACGCGTAAAATAAATAATCGCCGACTCCGCACCACATATCTACTACACTGACTGTTACCGCTGTTTGCCCAGACTACTTATCAGTGATAATGGTGTGCAGTTTGTAAACTCTGTTACACAGCAAGGAGCCTATTGTCTAGGGTTGAAACAATCGTTGATACCAGTGTATCATCCCGAAGCTAATCCTGTTGATCGGAAAAAAGGACACCTCTAGGTTACGAACACACGAGACGACGTGTGACGAAACGCCCGACGAATTTTCCCCCTCTTAGCCGATACACACAAACCGGTGGACATTCGTTACCATTTGCAAACGTCGTTAGTTTGCGCTAGTCGAAAATGGATTCGGACGATGAGTTTATCACTGTCTTAGGTATCTGGAAACATCCAATTATTAAAGAAAGGAAAAATAAGGATTTATTTTATACAATATTTCATGAAATAAAAAATGATAATGAGAAATTCTTCAAGGTAAGAAATTGTTTATTTCCATTTTATACTATTTTATATATACTATAAATGTAAATATTATTAAAATAAACTTAAGTCAGAACCACTACGAAAAAATAAAGAAAAATATGATTCTGTCGACTCAGCTGGAGATGGAAGAAGTGTTGAAGTTTGGTCATATACTAAACAACGGAATCATACGACACTTAAGCAACAAGAACGCGCTCGTCAACTCATACAGATGGTCCGACAATTCATTACAGCGTTGCCGGTACTGTCGTGTATTCAGTCCAATTCATTTTCAAGGGAGGACGCCAGACGGTTCGTCACACGCAGCCTTGTGTGTTCGTAGCCTAAGACATAACTATCCATTCTGACCGGCACTGAACACACATCCTGGAAAGAGAAACGATTCTCCATGAACTCCATGCGTTTCCAAGCAACTGGCTATAGTGCAGCTTATCTTACATTCGGTCAAGAATTTCGCACTCCCAACGATGTATGTAGAGACATCCGAGCCATTGTGGAGAATGATAACTTTATTCCTCAAATAACCCCCTATCTAAAAATCCTAAGTATCACATTACAGGACGCGCGGGATAATCATGAACGTCACAAGACCGTGTTAAACAATATGCTGATCATCACAGCAGAAACATTACACCCTTTCGCGTAGGAGACAAAGTTCTTGTGGACACCCACACATTAAGTAGAGCTAAAGACTCGTATACAACAGTTTGCGCCAAAAAGGGACGGCCCTTATGTAATTAAGAGAATAGTGACCACCAACAAGTTACGAAATCGCAGCCTTGGATAAACCATGTGAGACACTAGGCAAGTATCATGTGTCTGCTTTGACCTCCTATCGAAACAATGATGAAGATCCAGCCCCTCTTCGCCCCCTACGTAAGCGTGGAAGACCAGTCTCACAGGTTCAATCCCAAACAGAGACCCTAGCTAGAGACAACCCTGACGACGACGTCATCGATGCGGGTCGTTAGTATGCTTATAACAACGTTGGCATGTAGACCTACTATGTGCAAGAGCGCACGTATTAATTAGTAATTTAAGTCATGGTCGCCTGGAAATGAGGGTTTCGCATATTTATTTTGTTGTTGCTACGAAGCTTGGACGAAACTAATAAGAAATTCTAAAGACGAAAATAAAAACAGATTCTGATGAAATAAAGGAAAAGAAAAATAAATACTCTAGAAATTCTTACTAAGATTGTCCGCACATAATGCAGTCTACCTCGTAACTAACCACATCGGTAACTGTCGTGAGTCGTCGACTGCCGCTAACCCCCCTGGCTTGTGGTGAATCACCCATACGCGCACGTACGCTTTTTCGTACAGCTAGACATTTTCTTTCCTTATGTGTACACATACCTCGCAAAGTATATCTACGCATAACAATGGATCCGATCCCGTCGGGTCGCCGTTGCAACTCTAATCAATAGCGTAAATATATACAGTGAGCGCTCGCTTAACGTACACTCGCTGAACGTGCGTTCGTTAATACGTACACCATTTTTACAGTACTTTATCACACTTTACGTACTAATGTTCGCACGAACGTACATTACATTGGCTACACAAGAGATGATTTCAAATAAATTCAATTTCAAAAATTATAAAATTTATTCAAATACAGAATATGTTATAAAGCCATTATATATATATATATATATATCTGATGATTAGAGCGGGCCAAGAGCGCCACGCGCCAGGTTCGCAATCAGGCTGCCGGGCGCATATATGTATGTAAACATAGGTAATTTAAATATGTAATTATTAGGACGAGGACCAAAACCACTGTCTATTACGTCGTGAAGACGCGCAAATATACACCTGCAGTTTGGGTGTTCGTTGATAAATAGGGCGTTGTTCACAGTGGGCCACTACAAAAAAAAAGTTCATTCATCAACGGCTACGAACTAACAGCGCGCTTATTCATTTACGGATGACGCGCTCTATTCATCAACAAATGACGAGTCTGCAGATGTTACGTTTGCGCCACTTCGTGACATATTAGAAACAAGCGTCGGTGTGCTCGCTTTAGTGATTATGTCTAACGTAACTATTAAAAATAAACGGCCATTACCTACGAAAGTTAATAAATTTCTTAGTGAATTTGTGGATTTACACTACAATGGGAGTACAATTTTCTGTAAAGTTTGTAAAAAGAAACTACTGTGCTGGAGCAAACGTGATTGTGAAAGACATATAAATAGCGCACACCACAGAAATAAAAGAAATGGTGTGTCACAACAACGTCAATTGCAATTAGAATTGCTTTTAACGTTTATGGTATGTGGTCTACCACTTCGTATACTTGATAAAAAAGCATTTCGAAAATTCTGGGGTACATACAATACCGAGTGGATACTACCATCTCGGACAGCGTTACGGAGAGATATTCCACGAATACGTGAGGACATTGAAAATCGAATTAAAGCCGAATTAAAAGATAAACAGCTGTGGCTATGTCTTGATGAGACGACAGATTGCAAAAAAAATTCTATTTTAAATATAATAGTGCGCGTATTAGATCCTATTAAACCAAATTTTGCAAATCTATTAGCCAGCAGAAGATTAAAACAGTGTACTAGTAAAGCAATTACGGCCGTAGTTCTCGAAACGTTACAAAAATTTCAAGTGTCAACCAGTCAACTGTTGTTGTTCATGAGCGATGGTGCAGCAACAATGTGTAGTGTAGGCCGTTCCCTTAAAGAAAAGTGTGAAGGACTTTTACATGTTACGTGTAAAGTCCATGCTTTACATCTTGTGGCACAAACTATTCGAGAGTGTTACCCGGAGGTGAATGCATTAATAGCAAACACAAAAAAAGTGTTTCTCAAAAGCCCTAAGAGGACTAGGGCATTCCACAGGTTATGCCCTGGTATTCGAGAACCACCACAGCCCATTCTTACGCGTTGGGGAACGTGGTTAAAAGCCGCTTTTTATTATAATGAACATTTTCAAGAAGTCAAATCCGTTATTTTGCAATTCGTCCCTGCCGAAGCTAGAGCTATTAGGATGAGCCAGAAGGGATTTCTCGATATTTCTGTTGAAACACATCTAAAGAATATTAGCAACAATTACAAAGGGTTAGTAGACGCGATAGAAAATTTACAAAATTCTGGATTGTCGTTGGTAGAATTGGTAGAATCAGTGCAAGTCGTGGACGAAGTTAGTACATTGTTACACAGTATAAACGATGCAACAAGTGGACGAGTTTTAGCTAAGTTCGATAGTGTTTTAAAAAAGAATCCGGACTACACGAGATTAAGACAAATGTGCGATGGGGCATCTGCAGATTCCTTGACTAAGTCTAAAGATTATTTTAATTACGCCTGTCTTACTTCGGTAGATGTGGAACGGTCGTTTTCGAAATATAAGAACATTTTTTCGTCTCGGCGAACATCCTTCACCGAGGCAAATGTGGAAACTTATCTGATGGTGCAACTTTTTAAACAAGCCTATCCGCATTATTAAGAAGGATAGAATTTATTTATTATATCTTTATTTACAGTTACATTATTAAGTACAACAGAATAAAAAAAGCGTTCAGTTTCTCAGTTATTTCCTTATTACATCCCATTTACAACGCATACCGTTTTCAATCAAATAAAAAATCATAATGAAAATAAAAACACCTCAGCGTGTACATATATATATATATATATATATATATATATATATATATATATATATAATATATATATATATATCCGCTCTAATTACTAAACATTATTATTGCGTCAGCTTTTATTTTTTTACTCTTGTGTATTAATTTCGAAATATCACATATCTGCTGTGACTCACATATACGCTATTTACAATAAGCGGCCGTTGCGCCTGATTCCGATTCTGTTGGATGGCGCAATTTGGCCCGCTCTACTAATAGTTTCAAAACAAATATAAATATAATTTGCCAATATTATGGATAATATAACAAAGACAGTAGTATAGGTATGTATATAAAACTTAATTAAAAATTACTATTTTTAGTCAGAAACTTGTCTATAGCTAGTTGAACTAATGGCGTCTTCTTTTCCTGATATAATATCTTGTAACAAGCAATACTACTACGAAGATTGCGGATTACATTGTTGCTTCTTTCCAAATCAGGATCAAAATTTCAGCTATTGTTTGAAGTTTCAGCGATGGTTCCTTGCTCCCGTTTTCATCATTTAATTCCTTCATACTTTGCTGCTGTAGTTCAATTAAATCGTGTGTATTTAATTCTTCTCCGTGGAATTCTATCAATTCAATTATATTTTCTGTATTCATACCTGAACCAAGTTTTCTACCCATTTCGACAACTTCTTCTAAAATAGCTCCTTTGTCATTAATCACTTCTATAATACCTTCACCAGAAACAAAATTTGGACATAACTTTCTCCAGGCGTTTTTCATTGTCGTTGGTTTAATCTCCAACCAACTTGTATTAATATTTCTTATTGCATGAAGTATATTATAGGTTTTCCAGAATGTTTTTACATCTACATTTTCTTCATCGATTGCTCTTATCATCCCTGCCATAGTTGCTTTTAAATAATACTTTTTGAAAGTTGCAATTACGGTTTGATCCATTGGCTGGAGTAATGACGTTGTGTTCGGCGGCAAGAAAACCACTTTTATGTTTGGGTTCAATTCGTTCAAAGTATTTGGATGACTCGGGGCATTTTCTAAAATTAATAATGCTTTAAAGTTAAGGTTCATCTTCAAACAAGAGTTTCGAACTGATGGTATAAAATGGTTCTTAAACAAATCTTCAAATAATGTAACTGTTACCCATACTATACGATTGGACTTCAATATAACGGGTAATGATGATTTTATAATTCCTTTAAGTGCCCTACGATTTTTGCTGTGGTAAACAAGCATGGGTTCCAGCTTAAAATCTCCTGCTGCATTACCCCCTAATAATAACGTAAGACGATCTTTTGCAGCTTTATATCCGGCCATATGAGTTTCTTCTTTTAAGATGTAAGTGTTCGTTGGCATTTTTTTCCAAAAAAGTCTCGCCTCGTCGACGTTAAATACCTGTTGAGCACAGTAGCCTCCTTCTTCTATTATTGATTTGATCCGTCTTGCGAAGTCTTTTGCTGCATTAATATTAGCACTAGCAGCCTCTCCTGATATTTTAATATTATGTAGATTAGCTCGATTTTTAAATCTTCAAAACCATCCCCAACTTGCGTTGAAAGCCTCAACAATTGAACTTTCTCCCATATTTTCTTTTAAGTATGCATGAAGCTGCTTAGCCTTTTCTTGAATAATGGAAAGGCTTAATGGCACATTGCGCTGATATTGCTCATCTATTCAAAGTTTTAAAAGCCATTCCATTTCTTCCATTATACTAGACCGAACGCGAGAACGTCTAAAATTAAATTTACGTCCTATCGCTGCTATTTTTTCACCATTCTCAGCATCTCTAATAATTTCGGGTTTTTCACTCAAAAGTAGTTTTCCTTTTTTTCGGAATTCTTTGTTTCATTCATGTCAATCGCTTTATTTACGACACTTAATAAAGTATATATCCTCCGCAAATACTAACATATTTTAAGTAGAACCCCGTCTAAATAAATAAATAAACGTGCATCAAACGAAGCGTATACGATAACCTAAAAAGTGCGAAGAATTTTATACTATAGGGAATCCCCGGCGTACAAATATTGTATAAAAAAGGGGGAGCGAGTACTGTACGTTCGTGCGAATAAATTAACGTTCGTGTGAACAAGATCCCGAAAAATACCGAGTGATCCCGACAAATCGAAATTACATGCATTTATATAGGAATACACCGTCCGGTTAACATACGTTCGCTTAACATGCCAGAAATTGGGAACGCATCGTGTAAGTTAAGCGAGCGCTCACTGTATTATATACAGACGTATATGTAAAACTCTGACTCTTTTTCGTAACTACAGTACATATGTATATACTATAAGTTATTCTTGTAGTTAATAACTATTGATTTGAAGTTCTGATATATTAGCAGAATTTTACAAAACATCGTATAGGCATCTCTTCCATACATAATTAATTATTGAATAAATGTATTATAATGTTTTTTACTTTTACGTCAAGTTTTTTGAACTAAAACATAACTTCGCCGAAGGCCGATTTATTAATAGCTTATATTTACCTCTCCATATAGTACCTACGATTTAAATTACATAATTTAAAAATTCTAAAAATATAGCGATTCTAAAAATGAGAGCACGTGTATATTTTTTTGGCGAACTTTAGTGACTGGTTTTTAACAATGGAGAGCGAATTTAAAAATCTAATAATTTCCCTGTACAAACAAAATAAATGGAAAGAAATATTAGATTTGGATGTAAACTCGCATAAACAGGAGGTCGTAAGAAATTTATTGTGGGTGTGGCCAAGTATAGATAACTTTAGTTTTCTTAAGAAGCTGATTATAGAAAATAATTTGAATGGACTCGCATCTGTGGGATGTGGGTGTGGTTTACTAGAATGGATGTTTAGAGAATTTAGTGGTAAGTAATTCATTACATACATTATATAAGTGGCAGCTACTGGTGACGTAAATGGGAGGTCAAGGACAAGGCTTCGATTCCCTCATGCATATCGAATACCTTGTGATAATAAAATACACGAGCAAATCGAAGCGTTATCCTTGACCTCCTATCTGCGTCACCATCAGCCGCCACTGCATTTTACGTTGCTTTTAGTTATTAATATTCATAATACAGAGAGATCCAGAAAGATTGTCATGGTATAAAACTTTGTTCCGCGATATTTAGCACAAAATTAGATTCTAATTAGTGAAGTGAAGTTAGCCTTATAGGGAACTTACTGAAATGCTTGTTTTATTTTGACAGATTTGTACAAATTCGTCCACAGTCGCCCGCTACTTGTTTCAATAAGTCAGTAGTATGTAGAATTAAAGATATGTATTTGAACGCGGAACATGTTTTGCACGGATTTATCATTCTAATGATATATTTAATTGTATCGTACTTAATTAATTTTGCATTTATATTAATAACTATATTTTTCCCAATTGAGGTTACGCGATTTGACAACCATTGTATTTATAATGTACCCGATGTACTCAACTATATCTCATTACGATACGACACTGTACTACTGCATATCCTCATATACAGCAAGCGGCAACACGTCCAAATTACCCCTAACACTAGAGACAATCTTTCTGGATCTCACTGTAGTAGTGTAAGTTTTGGATAAACATAAATATATAATCGCATAATCCCCAATGAACTATGCATATTATACATACTAACTATTTTAAGAAAATAAAGAAATATAATTTTAGATATGAATGTACTAGGATATGAAATAAACAAGGAATGGTGGACTAGCAAATATAGCATTCCGATGTTTATAGATCTCATTTACTGTAACCAAGAAACTAAACCAAAACTGAATTCAAAGTACGCACTTTTATTTTGCTATTTCAATGACGGCGAAGCTTTTAGAAAATATATTCGAAGTTATGGTGGAAATTTAGTCTTCATTATAGGTCCAGGAGAAGGAAAAGGAACTCATACAGAACCGCAGCCATTCAAACCAGGTTTTGAAAACAACAATTGGACGTTGCATGATTATCAGGAAGTAAAGGATACTAAAGACTTTATTGCGGCATATATTAGAAATTAAAGCATTTCAGTATAAGTTATACATGTATAGGATGTTTCAAAGAATGATACGTTAGTTTAAGGAGGTGATAAGCAGTGCCGCGCCGTGGGTATCAAGCGCCCTTGTGCAAAAAAATTTTCGCGTCCCCTTGACCAAAAAGTTTCTAATGAAAAAATGATTTAATACTTGCTTTTGAAATTGTCAATTCAAAAATCAGTCTTATGTGCTAACATACTATAACAAGACGATTATAGTTGTGACCATTTTTAAAAGCTTTATTGCACCTCGATTTCTTACGAAATAGGTGCCCCTCTATTCAGGCGCCCTTGTGCAGTGCTCAATCTACTTAATGGCACGGCGGTTCTGGTAATATAGAAGTGACAGATGCATCTTTTATCTGAAAGTGAGACAGTAATCTCTAGTCTGGGCAAACAGCGGTAACAGTCAGTGTAGTAGATATGTGGTGCGAAGTCGGCGATTATTTATTTCACGCGTTCACAGCGTCAGTACTAAATCGATGCTGTATGCGAGTAATTCTGCGTATATGTAGGCTGTCGTAACTTATTTCGTAATTGTACGCTTAAGTTTGCTTTAAAAATGTCGCAGTTAGGTACGCCGCGAAAACGACCAATGGCAGACACAGTTAAAAACTTTCTAGTGGACATGCCGGACTTAATTTTCGATGGCGCTAAAATTCAATGTCTAGTTTGTAAAATCCCTTTAATGTGTTGGTCCAGAAGCCATTGTCAACGTCACATCGAAAGCAAACAGCATTCTTCTGCAAAAACTGGCATATGAGACCAAGAAAAATTTACATATGATTTATGTGTTACTCTCATTTTATATAATCTATCGTTTCGTTTACTAGACAAAGAAGCATTTCTGGAATAAATATGCGGACTGTAAATTACCTAGTCGGACATCGATACGAAATATAGTGCCATTTGCTCGTGAACATATAGAAAAAAGAATATAAACGGAATTGAAAGATAAAAAACTGTGGTTGTGTGCGGACGAAACAACAGATCGTCAAAAATATTTTGTGGTTAATGTAATGGTACGTACAATGGAACCACATCGACCGTCATCCTCCTTACTTGCTTCCAAAAGAGTTATAAATTGTACTGCCGATAAGATTTTAAAGGTGGTGTTGAACTCATTGAACAAATTTGAAGTTTCAACTAAGCAACTTTTAATGTTTATGAGTGCCGCAAACATGCGTTTTTGGGCCGATTTCTTAAAGAACACAGTGGTAACTTCTTACATGTAACGTGTAAAATCCATACTCTAAATCTTGCGGCACAAACGATTCCTACATGTTTTCCACTAGTAAATGCATTGATTGCTAGTACAAAGGCAGTGTTTCTAAAGTCCAATTGCAATTACTTCGGACTAGCGAAGAGAATAGAAAAATTACAAAATGTTTCGATGTCGTTAGTGGATTCTGTTCAAATTGTGAATGATTGGTGTGTAATACGAAAATTTGAAAGTGTTTTAGAGAAAGACTCCGATTTTCCTATATTAAGACAAATTTGTGAAGGTGCATGTGAAGATGCATTAAGGTGTTTCAAAAATTATTTTAAATATGCAAATATAACATCGCTAGATGTCGAACGGTCGTTTTCGGCATTAAAAAACATTTATTCTGCACGTCGTACTCACTTGACTGAAACAGCTGTGGAAACATATCTAATAATTCAAATATTTAACAGATGTTACCCAGTTTGTGATTTCACGGAAGACTTTTAAAACGGTAAGTGTTTGAGCACATTTTATAATTTATTTCTTACCTTCTATTATGTATAAACTTTTATGTGCTCGTGTGCCACGTCTCTGGCTGTTACCGCATATTTGCCCAGGTTAGTGATCACTGTTTGATGTTTAGCAGTGAATAAATAATATCGGTGAAATAACCTTCATTATTTTCAAGTAGTAACGTCGTGGCTAAACGGTGATCACTGGCTGTCTATTGGGAATTGAATATATCAAATAACCGGTGAATATATACTATGATATATACGTGCATCACTAGTGAATGGCGGAGGTTACCTTCTTACATAGATGCATATGTTTATATTTTTCAAGTACATATTTAATATTGATATTCCTTTAATTAACACATGTATTTGCAATTTTTAAAGGAAAATATTATGTATATTTATATTTTGGCTACTGCGCATATTTGAAAATATGTAGATATTATAAAGGATATGTAATAAGTAAGGCTCGACAAACGAGTGCAACGTCAGAGGCGTATCGCGCAAAAGTAGGTACGTGAGATACAGTATTAAAAAATAATATATTCTTACCTTTTATTGACGTCCTGATGTCCGCTGCGACAAAATACTACTGTCTCGGTAAGCTCGGTTGTCGATAGATCACTTCATTGCAACATATTAATTTTAAGCATTTGAAAGAATAAAAAATTGTATAAAAACGGTGTTTAATTATTAGCAACCAAAGAAAAGAAAATCAAAATTGACTTAACATTATTAATAGTATAAAGTATTCGACAAAGATATTTATTTAATATCTAAAAATGTGGCAAGGGTGCTGATTGATGGTTTGTATAAGTAATACACTTATTATAAGCAAAAAAAAGTTTTATTTCAAATCTATAGATGTTGGAAATTAACAACTTCTTTTTGACACTTTTAAAACTGCTATTGATGAATTTTGCAGTAAAGAAAATTTGAACACGTAAGAACAATGAAACTAAATAATTGTAAGAAAAGTCCTAGCATGGATCATGTAATTGAAGTACTTCGAATTGCTCTTTCATCATTCAGACATGGGTGGAGTAGGTTTCATTTGTCATAAACTTCTTATTTCTGCTTCGTAGCAGCTCGTTAGTCGGCAAGCCTTTGCTTAAACTCGTTGGTGTTTGAAGGTTCTCATCTATAAATTACAGAAATATTAATATGTATCGGTCATACTTACACGAAGCTTACTACTACGGGAATAATTACAGTTTTACGCATCTTTTCATTACAATTTAACAAGCACTTACAGTCTGATTCTACTAATTATTGATGCTTATTTACATATACTATTCAATACTCACCAATGCCAACGTGGCTTTTCATATCAGTTTCAGCATGAACTTCTACGAAACATTGTCCTTCGCTACTTGATCCTCCCTGTGGTTCTACCATTAGTCCATGTTCTGTAAGTTTAATATTATACATTCAATTAATTATCCATGCAGATAGCTCTTATAATTAACATATAACATAGGTGGTTTGAAACAAAATTGCAATTATGGAAAATTCATCGTTTAGAATGCCTCTACTACTAATGTTAATATGTACCGAGAAATGCTTTCAGATACTTACCAATAACTATGTATATTACTCTGCAGAGAGGTTGTCCAGTTTTGATATTGATAGATTACTTTTCCTTCGCAAACATCTATAAAAATTGAATTACTGTTTAAACGGCAAAAAGAAAATAGCGCGTATTTTAAAAGGAGTTCAAGCATGCGCGATATGTCATGCGTTAGAATCTTGTTTTGGTGAGCAACGGCTGTTGATGGTATTTGTATTAGTTGTACAAAGGTGTATTAGTTTTCAGATTTTTGCGATTTTCGCACTATTAACAATTTGGGCACAGAATATGATAACGAATACACAATAAGTACCACCACAGACGACGAAGACTTTTAGTGTTATATTTGCTAAAAAAAGTATAATAGGTATTACCATTTTATGCCGATGTAAATGATCTTTTCCTTTCATATTGTATTAAGTTGTACTCGAACAATTCACCCCAATTGGTCACGTTCTGCCAAAGATGTTTCCCGTTCAGTTCTCAATAGAAAAGGATAAACCACAAGTTGGACAAGGACGCACTGAGAAAAACGCGCTGTGCCACCGCTAAAAGTTAAAGTTGAACCAACTTTTAGCGTCGTGAATTTCCTATGGTGTTAGTGTAGCTTTCTTTGAATCAGCCAATAGCTTGCACGCCGCAACACCGCGGTACAGCAACACAGCTGTGATGTGGACCCAGCTTAACACTATACTGTGGCCCAAGTCCAAAAAAGTCAATTTTACAGGGGACGAAAAAAAAAACGTTTCAAAACTGGAATAATTTATCTACATACATTTTTTTTAAATAATGTTTAAGCTAAAGTTCTATATTATTTACTGACAATGAAAAACACATTGTCTAGTAAAAACAAATTTTAATACTTAGGCAACAATCATAACTAACTAATTTTTTTGACTTGTGCAATTTTCACATCGACGCGGGAAAACAACAAATTTAGAAAACTCTATTGTTTATTTGATCTTTTTTATTTAAGAATTAAATAAAATTCTTCTTCTTATTATTATTATAGGGTAGGTATATTCACCAAAACTTATTAAAATCAAAAATAATTACATGGTTGATAACTATTAATTTGTTTACAAAAATATTAGCTAATCATGTTCAAGAGCATTATAAAAATTATGATAATCTTGTTCCATTATGCTTTTTAATAACTGTTGATGGTATTTCTCCCGCTTAATCTTTAATTTATGGCGATACAGACGCGGTAAAATTTGCATTGGTATCATGGATGCCTTTTTATTCAATCTAACCGGCAAATCTTGGAATTTATCGGAATGTCGGAGTTTATATTCAATTGATACATTGTCTTACTGACCCCTTCAATTTTCCGATCGTTACACCACGAATCTATCTAAAATATGTAAGATGTTATGCATAATATTTCCGCTTCATCGACGCATAACATTTCCGCCTCATCGGCGCATAATATTTCTGTTCCATTGACCCAAAACAAGGCCGATATAAGCCCGTTGGCCAAAACTGCGACAACGACGCGGTTCCAACCCGGAAACCAAGAATATAGTATTATTGACGACCGCGGAAGCCTACGGATCAAATTCCAGGACGCCTATGGGAAGGATACCGAGAAGAAGACAAGAGAACTTGGTTAACTACGGCAAAGACTGGTAAGACTTATTTGTTCTTTGTCCTTTTTCCTTAGATGCGGAGATAATCATGTTATTCCTAAATTTCTTGTTATTAATCATATTGCCAACCAGATTTTACGTCGCACAAAATTCACATTGGTTCGGGAACGAATTAAGCAAACTAGAGGTAATCTGAACTTCGTTTCTATCAACCTTTCACTTGCACTTAGATATTATATCCTATCATTCATCTTATCTCCATGTGATTGGAATACCCTAAATCACACCACCTATCATCAAGCGGAGAAAACCCATTCACTTACTACCGCACGACAAACCCGAAAATTTGATTCCTTTATCCCTAGCCAGAATTCTAGAGTCATGTCACACACTGTCATAAACCTTTCTAATCGATCTCTTGATGAGGTTGCCGTACTCTCCAAAGGTCCCAACTTTGCCCCTACATCTAAAGTTATTCCTACCTAAGACATCATTACAGGGATAGAGTCTGCTTTTGTCGGTCTTCCATCTGAAACCGCCGATCTCATTCGCTTTGAAGCATCCAAAATCTTCGCGTATGCCAAACCTCCAAAATCAAACCTTCCTAAGTCAGAAACTCGGGACATAAGAAACCTGAAATCTGACCCTAAAATTGCTGATAAGGGAAATGCTACGGTGATCCTGGATAGCGAAGAGTATGAGCAAAAAGTTCAACCACGTGTTTCTCTCACACCCGCCATTCTACTATTGCATGCTGGGTAATGTTTCAAATTATAACGTAAATTAATATATTTGACAGCTAGCAATTTAAATTATCAAATCCATAGCAAATATATACCTCTTTTATTTTCACAAATCAGAGAGAATTCAAAATTTTCATGAAAGTACAGTATTTTCTTATAATTTCTAAACAAAGAAAGTACAAAATTTGTTTTTTTGGGAGTAACACCTGCGGCGATGGGTGATGATTAAAGCGTGACAAACGATTGCACCCACTGTGTTTACTATGTACATACAAGGAATCGAGTGGATGTTCGGTTATTACCGGTTGATCGATGTGCGTGTACCAATCAACCGATAATAACCGAACATCCACTCGATTCCTTGTATGTACAGCGGGTGCAACCGTTTATCACGCTTTAGCGATGATGTAAACGGGAGGGTGCGGACAACGATTCCATTTTTTCGTGTATTTTCGCTACATAGTACAATCTACACAATATGCAAGGAAAATAGACGAGGGAATCGAATCGCTGCCCGCGACCTCGCGTTTACGTCATCGCCCACCGCTACTGAGTAACATCTTTAAAATTGTATATTTAAATATAATAGCCAGAAGTATTTTAGTAAAATAATTATGAATATATAAACCCAATACAACTCAATATCACCATCAGATCATGATTTAGAGCCTTTGTGATTCTTTTCTCAAGCGGTAGAAGGTAATCTACCATAAATACGCTAGTTGTGCTAAATATTTTCTCGAGTAATAGAGTCAACTTGTCCAAAAAGACTTGTTTGAGAAGTTGCTAATGAAATCAAACAGAAATGTGTCCAGAAAAGAATTCTATATGAGGATGTGTTAAAGGGTGTGATTAGCCAAGAAGAATATAAATCATTTTGCAGAAATTTTCGAAATGAAATTCAGCACTTGAAGTGTGCAGCAAACTCCGCGCTTATAACCACCTCTCAAAATAAAGCTAAAGCGACGTGGAAATTAGTTAAAGAAATTACTGGTAAAGGTATTGAGACAAGAGACAACGCTGACATAATTAAGGAGATAAAAACTGACACTCCTAATTTGCAAGAAAAACTGTTATATATAAGCAAATATATTGTTGATAGCTGCAAAACTTTTGAAAAAAATTTGCCTTTATCACTAAACCAAGAGATGAACTCAAACACATTGTTTCTAAGGCCCACGTCCCCAGCTGAAATACTCAATGTTATACAGAGTCTGAAGGATACTAGGTCAGTTGGACAAGATGAAATTCCGACTAAACTAATCAAAGCATGTTCACACCATCTTGCACATCCATTAGTTTACTTGATAAATCTCTATCTTGAAAGAGGAATTTTCCCAGATGAACTTAAGAAAACCACTATCAAGCTTATATATAAAGGGGGAAAATATTTGAGAGAATCTTACATGACAGAATTTACTCTTTTATGGAAAAATGCAATGTTATCTCCTTTATGTAGAATGGATGTCAAGAGAAGTACAAATAGGGCAATATACCAAATCATGTGCGACATAATGACGGGTGTTAACCAAGATGAAACGACTGTAGGAATTTTCATGGATTTGACTAAGGCTTTTGAAAGTGTTTGTTGGAACAAATTACTTAAAAAATTGGAAATATTGGGAATAAGGGGAATTACGTTGAATTTAGTAAGTTCTTACTTAAAAAATCGACAACAGAGAGTGGAAAGTACTGACATAAAAACTGGGCAGCATATATATTCTGACTGGTTAACAACAAGGCGAGGAGTTCCTCAAGGTTCTATACTAGGTCCGCTGCTATTTCTATTGTATGCAAATGATCTTTCGCGGATATCACAATATCAAACCACATTATATGCTGATGATACGTCCGTTATTGTTAGAACTAGAAATGACAACATAGAAAATGAAGTAACTTCAAACCTAAATAGATTTGACGATTGGTTTAATGCTCACGATATGGTGTTGAACATTGATAAAACAAAATTGTTTTAAAATAAGTTTTAGCTATTTCAAGAAAGATCATCATAGATTTGCGTTCAAAGATAAGATACTTACCACCTGTGAGAATACCAAATTCCTTGGACTGACCATCGATAGCCAGTTGAACTGGAAGAAGCACGTTGAATCCCTATCGAGTGATTTGGCTTCCTTTGCGTACGCGTTTCGAGTAATAGCTCGATCCACAAACATCCAAGCTGGAGTTGATGCTTATTATGCCTATGTTCATAGTAAAATTAGATGTAGAATTATATTTTGGGGCGCATCTGTGGAAGCTGGCAGAATTTTTAAAATACAGAAATCCTGCCTGCGAAGTGTTTTCGGACTACATCCTAGAACATCGTGCAGAGACCTATTTAAAAATCGTAAAATACTTACCTTGCCTGCGATTTACATATTTGAGTGCGCAATATTTGTGCATGAAAACTATTTTTTTTTAAATCAAGAATTGGTACACATGCATAACACCCCCGATATCAAGGCAGGACACCTACTGCTTCCACAGACAAGTAAAATTTTAGTTTCTAAAAATGTAACGACCCAGGCTATTAAAGTGTACAATCACCTACCGCACGAACTGAAGCGTGGTGACGTCAGCAAATTCAAGTCACAGCTGCGTGCATATCTCCAAAAGATGACACTCTATTCCGTTCTTGATTTTTTTTCAAAATAAACTCTAATCTTATATGCATATTGACGTCAATATTGATCAATGTTGTAAATAATTGTTGTGTTTGTCTAATTGTTAAACAATGCGTCTCTTGTTATTTAAATTAAAAACGGGTCTATATCTATTTTTTATGAACTAACTTTTGGCGTTATCGACAGTTCAATTGCATTTCCGGTGTCACTGGAAGTGACGTCAACTTTCTTATTTTAAATAGAACACCTTGTATATTTTTTATTGAAAATGTAAACGAAAGGCGAATCCAGCAATACCACAGCACACAAACTTTAACTTAAGAAATATGACAGTGTGCAGCAATAAAGGTTTTGGTAATCTCTGGTTATCTTATGTGATCCATGCTTTGCTACGCAAAGTCGGCTAGGAAAGAGCACCAAATTGTTTCTTGTGATGCCAGATTGACCCGAAGAGCCGTTACCCCCGATATAACAAGGTCTACCTGCTCTGACGTCAGCAGGCTGTGACGTATATTGGTTTAGGTAAACAATCAGCCATATTTATCGTTTTTACATTTACACGTACAGACCGTCTCTTGCGTTTTGAAGTAGTTTATCCAAATTATATTGGTTTTATTAAAAAAAAAATACTGTGTTGTGATATTTTCGTACTTTGCTGGTGATACTTGTAATGTTTTTTAAAACCTTTTCTGAAACGATAAAAGTGTGACTCGGGCGGTCTATTTACAGTACTGTGGCGTCGGCTGTTTTCCAACAATGTATGCCAGGGTTTGTGAGTTACACCTTGTAAAAGAAGATATTTATTTTTCAACAGCTACAGATTCAAAGACCGGTGAAATTATAACTGTAAGTTTAAAAAGTCCTGGACTTAAAACAGATGCTATTCCAACTCAATTCCCTAACTGTTCGTTGTATTTGACAAAAAACGTGAAGATTTTATTGTTCAAATAGTTTCATATTCTTTCGTAATATTTAACAAAATTATTTTTGAACACGAAGAGATGTTTTTAAATGTGTATAATAAACGTTCTGTTTTAATACAATATATTTTAAATTATATCACCGAACATACCCATTTGGATACTGATATACCGTAAGAGCGAGCGTACTATGATCAGCCAGCGTAACCGGCATTTTTCGGAAATGCGAGAGCAAAGTTGTGTCTTACACGTGTACGTGAACGAATGTGCCGTTTATAACGTGAATAAGGTGTTTTCGGAAATGCAAGAACGAAGTCATGGCTTGCACATGTACGTGAACGAATATGCCGTTTATAACGTGAGCAAGGTGAACAAATAAGTTTGCGTTTACGCAATTGTGTCAAGCAAATTACATTTCACAGTGACATTTAACACAGCACACGTCTAGATGCGCTGAGTTCGTGTAAAATCGGTTGTTCATAATACGCTCGCTCGTACGGTATGTAAATGTCATATTCACGATTACAACGATTATAATAACTTGTTCTACAAATACCCTACTTAAAAATGATTGTGGGAAAAGTAATGATAGATTAGGAAAAAAACACTGCATAATAGGAAATTTAAGACCCTGGTTAAATACCATGTCTGTAAATTTTCTCGTGAAATTCAACAAAATTTCGAATAAAATTGCAATTACTGTTATCATGTCAACCTTAGTTTCGTCCAAATACATGTACAATTACAAATAATAATAATTAGTCGATTAAATATCAACCATAAATACATCTTTCACAAAAACGGTGCTCGGTTACGTTTGGTTTTTGCTTTGAAACTTCGTTTTTCCAAAATAAAATCGAATTTGATGCGAAAAAGGGCTCAGTTGACGTTTGGCATCTTCTTTAAACCGGAAGCCCTTCAAAACTTAAAAAAGAAATGCAAAAAAAAACGATTTCTTTACCGCTTTGGCTAATATCGTGCATGGCGATACATCACCTAAACAGCGTGACGTCATCGAAGAGTGCTGAGACCTTGTAGTCTCGGTAGTAACGGAAGAGCTTGTTGCAAATCTCAATTCCAAAAGCATAAATTATTGTGGTTATTTATTATTATATCCCACATTTGACATACCTTCGTTCTTTTTTCTTGCATATTATTTTTTCTCAATAATTAATTAAATTTTTGTTAATTTTGTTTCTTCTTTACTTTTTCGAACACTATTGTAATTGATTAATTATGGTAGGTCGGTTTACATCTGTTAGTTTTTGATAGACAATGTGCTTAAGTTTGTTTTTTATGTTGTTGATTTTAGAATGGCTTCCGCGTGGACCACGTGTGATAAACTTCAAGTACCTAATATTAATATTTGGTGAATTTGTCAACAATTACCAGTAGTAGTGAGTAAGTCAGGATAGATAGGATAAAATCTTTAAAAATCTTAATCCATAGTCGCTTCAGAATTCAACTCAAATCCACTGCAAATAAGGTTCATCAGTGCTACGTTACAGATGCCCCCGAAACGAATTTGTGGAATTTCGAAACGCAAGCTTCTCCTTAAAATACGTTTTTATTTAGCGACTACTGTAATAATTTTGCCAAGTTTTAGGACACGTTGTATACAGAAGCAGCTCTTAGGATGATTATAACGGTTGCCAATCAAGTCTGATTTAATATCAATAGAAAAGGGAACGCTTCAGATATGCGTCACATGTGTACCTTTCGTTTTACACGCGCTTCCGAAGTTTTACTTCAGTTCAATTGCAATCCACTTTCGTTTTGAAAATTAGTTGATGCGTATTTTTGAAACGCTTTACTTTAATGCTCCGTTTGTTTGAAACCGTTTCACTTTAAAATGCATTTGCCTAGTATTTCGATTAATATCAACCGAAATTGACGTCACAAATGAAGTGAAGCGCGTGTCAAACGAAAGCTGTGGTAGGCGGTACCACCCAATGTCTGTGTTAGATATACAGCAATTAAATCAGCTGTGGATGACAACCGGTATATTACATTAATTAATAAATTACGAAATTCTAATCCTACAAAGTATTTACATTTATTGGAATTATTAGTGTTCAGAAATCTAGACAGGTCTTATAAGTTTTTGCTTCACAATTGCTTTAACAATAAAGAGAGTTATTAATTATCACATTATGTCATTCGTTATTTTAAGCTTTATTTAATGATTTTCTTTCTATATGCACTTTTCTATCATTCATTATTCTTGTTGACTTTTTTATATTCGTAGCGGAACACAAATGTCTCGAAACAGTAATATATACATACTTACGTGCATAGAAATCGACCACTTCGCATTTCATTTCAGCACTTTTCGTTTGAGAACACAATAGGAATTCTATTAATTTAGACTCATGTTAAAGAGTATTAAATGATCTTTTAAATGGCTTCAGTTTTTTTTTTAATCTGAGACCTAGCTGTTAAAAAATTATTAAATCGAAAACTACGAAGCGGCCGAGTTGTAGTTTGGGAATAAAAATCAGCTTGTTGAAGTCTCTGTTATTCTGAGAGCAAAGGTCTGAGCCCTCTTTATCCTAGTGATAGCAATACAGAGACTTGGTATTACATGTGTACACAGATTAACACGTATAAAATAAAGAAATGAAAACGTGGAAGAGAAAATATCGAGTTCATAATACTTTGAAATTAAGGAATGTGGAAAGCGAATTTTGATCAATGCAAAAACATTTAATTGACGACAAAGTACAATTTTATCAACAAGGGAATGTTGGTTGACGTTGAGGTATCTCGATACGTTGCTAAATTTGTGTTATTGCTGTCTTGGGCGTATATGTACTTGACATACATAGGTAAATGAAATGACAATTTTCTGGTTGCTGATTGGTAGTTATGCGATGACATTTAGTCCATTAAAGCTCTTTGAATCTCAGTGAGATGATTACGGAAGAAGCATATTTACCGAACTAGCAGCAAACCAGCTATTGCAGCACAATATGTCCGGAACAGGCTAAAAGAAAAAAATCGTCGTACAATAGGATTGAAGAAGCTACAGCACTTGAAGTATTAAACTTTGCTTTATCGTATTCTCTGGACCCCTTAGCAACCTGATGTAGGAATTATCTCGACAACCTGCCGCAAGTGAATTATTTTATCAAATAAAAGGTTAACCTGTAATGATTTCTCAACAATTCAATAACATTTATCTAACTAGTTTTTAATTTATGAACTGTTAGTAAATGTGTATTAAACATGTCTTTATTTACGGACCTAAAAGTGCAGTCAAGACACGAATATAATAGATCTTTCTCTAATCCTGGATGTTTTGTTTTCAAATGGATTTTGTAAGTACTGCTTTGAATACAAGCATAGTCGCAATGCACGCACTTATATGGCTTCTCTCCAGTGTGGCGTAATTTATGGCGTCTCATTGAGTTATGATCAGCTGTAGCATAAGAGCAAGTGTCACATGAAAAGGGCTTCTCTCCTGAAATCAAATATTTTAAAATATATTTTATAGGAAGGAAGTCAAATCACATTTGTAACTAAAGTATTCTTAGAAAGAAATGTTAAGTTAACATCTAAGATTCACTTTCTCAGAAATTTGAATGCATGAAATCTAAAGTAATTTAAAATGGCATTCTAAATTCCGCACTACCTTTCACAATATCAATTTAAGCAACTTTTAAGTAAAGTGTATTTATACAGGGTCCTGCAATAATGCGTCGGTCTTAAGTTTCTCAGTTGCTATTGAAGATATTACAATTTTCAGTAAGTATTTAAGAGGATAATATGCATATTCTAAAATTACTTTCAATTATATAGGTTGTCCTAAAAAAGAGTATCGATGGTCAGCTCATCTTTTAATGGAACATCCCGTATATTTTTGCAGGTTTTTTTATGCCTATCGATGGCCCCTATTCATGTTGAAAATATTAGCGACATCCAATCGTAGGTTGCCGAGTTACAATATTAAAAAGAAAAAAATTGGCTACTTCATACTTTTACTTGAAAAATCGTCACATTGGCAAATTACTTTTTCAATATAGACAACTTCACGGCTATTTTTCTCAATCGTTTCAAATGGAACACCCTGTATATTATGCTTCCATACTATAGAAAATTAAATTCCACATCAATTAGTATAAGGGTTCCTTATACCTATCTGCCGTCGTTTTAGAGATATTTAATAATATTTATTTAAGCTTACAAAAAATTTCTGTAATTTAAAATTTTTTGTGGTAGGCGGTGTTTTGCTACAAACATTCACTGCTGTAATTTTTAAAATAGCTGTCAGTTGATATTGTATGCTGCACTAACAACGCTTTTGTCATTAATGAATTTCAGTAAAAACGAACTTGTTGCCATGACCTTTGTGCTGGGTGGTACACACAGAAACTGTTTTTTAAAATGTAGAATATATCATCAACGCTATCCGGAATAAAGACAGCCAGATGCGAGCAGCTCTCAGAAACTTTTAAACAGATTTTTGGAAACAGGAAACGTTACATACCCAAAGAAGGTTGGAATAAAGAGAGCTGCACATGAAGAAAATGAATTAAATGTTCTATTGAAAGTAACTGAAGATCCTCACAGCAGTTAGAAGAGTATTGGCGAAGCAACAGATATAAGTGAATGATTTGTCCAAAGAATATTAAAAAGGCATAAGTATCACGCTTACCATATTCATTTACATCAAGAATTGCATGAGGCAGATTTTCAAAGGATATAATTTTGCAACTGGGCCAGGGAAAATAGAGACTTTTTTAATGAACGTTTTATTTTCCGACGAAGCAACTTTTCATAAAACTGGTTTAGTAAACAGGCACAATGTTCATTATTAGAAGTTGATTATCAGCATCGATGGAGCATAAATGTTTGGGGGGGGATTATAGGTCAACACATCGTCGGTCCCTCTATTTTGTGACAGAAATCTAACTGGACCAATATACTTAGAATCACTTGCCAGGTTTGTGGTTGCAACATGACGGTGCACCAGTTCACTGCTCGCAGCAAGTGAGAAATTATTTGAATTAGGTTTATCCTGAAAATCAATCACTTGATTTAACCAAAATCGACTATTTCTTGCGGAGTTATGTAAAAGAATTGGTCTTTAAGGAACTACCAACAACAGCACAAAATATGCACGAAAAAATAAATATTTTGGAAAGAATTTCCTTTCGTGTTTTTTGAATTACTTTTCATCCTTAGTTCGTAATTTTATTTGTTATTCAGTTTACGTCATTTCAAAAGGTCTTGTAGCGGCCTATTATTTTTTCTCTTTTTGCGTTTATTTTTTATGTTGTGTGTTCTGGTATTTATCGATTTATTTGAATGATGTGGAATTTAATTTTCTATAATATGAAAACATAATATACAGGTGTTTGCGAATGTGGCGATTTTTCAAGAAGTATGAAGTAGCCAATTTTTTTCTTTTTAATATTGTAACTAGGCAACCTACGATTGGATGTCGCTAATAGTTTCAACATGAATAAGGACCATCGATAGGCATAAAAAACTGCAAAAATATATGGGGTATTTCATTAAAAAAATTAGCTGACCAATGATCCTCTTTTTTGCGACAACCTGTATAATTGAAAGTAATTTTAGAATGTGCATATTGTCCTCTTAAATACTGAACATTTTAACCTCATATCTTCAATAGCAACTGAGAAATAGAAGACCGGCGCATAATTGCAGGAGCCTGTATAGACATTAATCACTTCAAGATATTTTTTACTTGAAAAAGTTTAAACAATAGACAAGCGTTGCAAGTGCGAATAAATTAATTATATATGTAATTAGGTACATCCCCCTGTTTGACAACATCACAATTGTAGATTTTTTCCGTGACGTTATTTTACAACCAAGTGAATTTTTCAATATAACAGCAATTTCCAGGAATATACTGGTTGTCAACCGGTTGAATAGCTACTACAGTACGTTGATTTACTCCTGGCAGGTGGTGGTAAATTTCCGCGCACAGAACCAGTAGATACTGCTTATCAGTCCGGTTTTTCGAAGTGCAATCGTGGATTTTTATATTATGGCGCACATTTTCCCCCAGTGACGCTGACCGCAGGAGAGGTAAAGGTTAATTTCTACTTAATAGATATGGTTGTTTTGCACCCCGTTCACGATGCATGAAATCGACAATACTACTTATCAACTCTTTACTTTGAGCGTTAATAACACAGCCGGACAACTTATTTTCAAATGTCACTGTCCAGACCAATATTCAGCGCAGCTTAGTCTATTAGAATACGAAATAATGCGTTTAGTGGTTTATTACAGACTAATGTCCCCTCCACGAAGTCCAATTTGCTATTGCGCATCTAAAGTTCATCTGGCAGTAGTAAATTGACGTACTGTACGTATCTAATATAGAACACTTCAGGTATACATTACATGGTAGGCGGTACCACCTAACATCCCTACCACAATATTCTTTTCTCTGTTAGATATTAAATCAGTTGTAATTGACAACCTGTATATTTCTTTCTATTAGACACACTCTAACGACGTAAAAGGAAATTATATATGTATTACCTGTATGTTGTCGCATATGCATTCTCAAAGAACTTTTAGTTGAACCTTTGTAGCCACAGAAATTACATAAAAATGGTTTAATTTTCTTATGCACGCCATCCGTGTGTATTCGCAATTGTCTTCTATCTGAAAATGACTTCAAACAAACTTCGCAAATAAAATTCGAAGTTTTTTCAGTTTTCCGCTTATGAGTAGACTTATGATTTCTTAATTGTTTTGAATTTTTAAACCCTCTCAGGCAAATATTGCATACAAAAGATTTTGTATCGCTATGGATCAACTTATGAACATTGTTCAGGTGTCCCAAACTAAATGTTTTGTATTCACATTTATCACAAGCATATAGCTCCATATCAATTTTATGCAGTCTCCATAAATGACCTGTCAGAGACTTCCAAAATGAAAATGCTTCATTACATTCGGGGCATTTAAAGCTAGTATCCATATGACATTTAATGTGATAGTTTAATTTTTCCATATTTTGCAATTTAACTTTACATTGAGGTATAGTACATTTTTGCATTTTTTTGTCCAAAAATTTAGTAAGGGAATTATGTTTTTTAATATAATTGTTGAAAATTTTTTCTGTGCTATTGGGTGTTATATCTACAGTTGGTAAATTTACGATTACTGATGTATCACTTATTTCACATAATAAAATACTGTTTGAAAGCATTTCATTGGTATGTTGCACTTTTTCTTCGCTGAGAATTTTTTCACTAGACAGTTTACACAATTTGTCACCATATTTTAAGTCAAATTCATTTTTGCAATTGATACCAATGTTATTTGATTTTGGATTATTTTTGTTAAGATCTATTTTATTTATTTCTCTTTTTTTCAATATCATATCCATTATTTTATTTAAATCGGGGTTAGCTACTAAGTGATCATTTACCAAGTGTGAGCGTAATGACATTTTATGATAGAATATATTGATACAAGCTGGGCATTTCAGCTTTGTTAACTTAATTGTATTACCATTTTCATGCACATTATGAATGTGGTCAGTGAGTCTTTTCTCACTTGTGCAGAAGAAAGGACATAGATCACAGAAAATATAATTCAGGTCATGACACGTTTTTGGTTTTACATCCTCTAATAAGATTTTTCTGTTTGAACTTTTTGTATTATTACTTTTAGCTACCGAATTGAGAGGAATAGATAATTTATAATCCGTACTTGGAAATACTATAAACTCCATATTTTGGGATACTTCTAAGTTACTCGGAAGGCCTTTGTCAGGTGGTTCGAGATGTGATAAAATGGAACATTCCTAAAATATTTCAAATTCAGGTCAACATTATACACTAGACAAGAATTTACATCATGTGTTAATTGGGGAAGATCAGAATTAGTTGTCCATACATTTCCCGCGTTGGTTGGATTACGGTCCGTTTTCACGTCAACAGTTTGATGATCGCTGACCATTGTAACTGATACTGATCCTCATACAAAACAAGATTTGATGGTTGTTCTAAGCATATGCATTAGTGTGTCCATGTAATTTAACAAACCAAACATCATCAAAAACTAGAGAGGTGCTGCATGTAAAAGCAGCAACAGCGTTCGATTGCATTATAAATTATCACAAATTTTTATCTGACACGTTTTACTAAATTTCTCCATTAACTCCATTCACACTTAATTAATTCTTTTATATGGTACGAGCGAACGTATTATAAACGTATTGTGATCAACCGATTTTACACGAACTGAGCGCATTTAAATATGTGCTGTGTTGAATGTCATTTGTCAAAGAACAGAAGTGAAGTAAACCACCAACTACACATTAAAATTTTGAACAATCAGTGGCGCCATCTATTGATTGACCCTTCGAACTAAAAATTAAATATTGAGAATACATATTACGAAAATAATAGGTTTCTTTCTGCAGCCAATTTGCGATAGTTTGATCAGAGGTTAATTTGGATTAATCTACGCATGCGCAGACTAAAACTGATTTAACAATTTAATGCACGAACGCTTTTTTTACAATTATCAGGCGATGTATAAGTTACAAGCATATTTAATAGACTTAAGAGAGAAAATATACGCAAATATGCAGATGAAAACAATAGATTCATCTTACATTCAAATATAACAAAAAGAGGTAAGCGAAAACAGAAACAAACGCGAAATCTTAGAAGAATTATAACTTTAAAGCCTGAATTACATTATACTAGATTCGTCTTTTTTTCATGCTTTTTTCTAGTAACTAGAAAAGTTGTTAGAAAAAAGTTGGAAAAAGCATGGTGTATGGTAGCATACCATACTACTTTCAAAACTAGAACATGTCCTATTCCCATACTATTTTTCGTACTAGAAATGAACTATTCATGCGCACAAGTATCCAGTAATATGCCTACCAACATACCTACTTTGTTTGTATCCATCATCTATGTTTATTTGTATTGGCAGACGTTATGAATAGTCCTCTCAAGTATATGTAATGCGACTTGCTGATACCTTCATTGCACTCTAAATTTATAGTTACTATATTGAAGGTTAAATTCTAGATACTTAAAATAAGCATGAAAAAAAGACGAATCTAGTGTAATATAATTCACGCTTAAGGGAAGTGTTAATCCCTAACAAAACCACAGACATGAATAATGAATAAAACACGCGTGAAGTGTGAACATATACAAAAAAACCTATTATAACACAACTTTTCACTTCACAATGCGCATGCGTCTGATGGATCATTGGACAATAATCTTCAAACTGGAGCAACTATCAGCAAACGGTTAGAAATTAATTTGGAGATTGCACGAACGCCAAATTCCGTCAAACTAGCAGTCAGAGTTTGGCGTTTTAACCTAACGAACACTATTTTTGTAATGCGCATGCTCTAACGATTTCAAACGATTTTAAATCGCTGCAAAAACAAACCTAATTAAATTGATATATTTCCATATTTTAAGAATGTCAAGAATAATTTGCTATATGTGAAAATTATTTTTAACGTTCCTAAAATGTGGAAACATACAGCAATGTAACTAGAATTAGGATATTTGGTTAATGAAAAACAAAACTTCAATTTACTCTTTTTGTTTTTTGTAATAATGAGCTGATTTGTTACACATAATATCTGACTCTTGAGCAGATTCCTTACCAACTAGTATATTGTTTATTCTTTTAATATAATTAAATAAAAGAAGTTTTACAAAAGTATTCGACATTTTTCTTTAGACTTTAATTCATTACCAGTGGTGTGGAATTTACAATAAACAAAACAACATAATCACAACAATACAATACAACAACTACAACTACAAAGAACATATGTTACCTGGTCTCACAGTGCGCAGCAAGCAGGAGGTCAGGAAAACAAAAAAACTCATCGACTGTATAGTAACACTTATCTTTCAGAGACTTTTTAAGACGGCACCTGAATCGCCCAAGTGAGCCCTACCTCAACTACACCGGTAAATAATTGTATATCTTTGTACCCAGACGAATGTAGCTATTATAAAACTTGTTACAATTTGCCACATCCCTTCGAATGTGAATAAATATCTCAGGCATTTCCCTGGATTAGAATATAGAAGACCGCATATTTATTGCACAATATGCAATAGCGGATTGCTAAGTCGCGATAGGTTTGAATGTAGAAAACATTGTAAAAGTAAACGTCATGTATTGAATTTAAGAAACAGTATTCCATACTGGCAATTTTTATATGATTTTATTTTTATGTTAAGTGTGTGCAACATCCCACAACATCCAGTATCAAATGAACACTTTCGTTTTTTTTGGGCTAAGTACGTTCCCTCATGGAAGCTGCCAACATCTATGCAGTTACGATACAATTTGCCACGTGTGCAAGGTACAGTAAAGGAATGTATAAAAGACGAGTTGAGAAATAAGAAAATCTGCCTATGTGTGGATGAAACAATTGATGCTCAGAAACACAGCGTCATTCATGTTGTAGCGCGTCCTTTAAAACGTGATGGTCCACCACCTTCATTGTTGTTATCTAGTAAATGGATTCAGAAAACTAATGCAGAAACCGTTGTCAAGATAATAAAAGATTCGTTGAGAGAATTTTGTATCACAGGAATCCAAGTCACAATGTTCGTTACTGACGGAGCCGCAACAATGCTGAGAGTTGGTAGGATGTTGAAAATATGCTTTCCGCATGTCACCTCGTAGCAGAAACCATTCGAAAGAAGTATCCGATGATGGATAAGTTAATAGCATCTACCAAAAAAGTGTTCATCAAATCTCCCAAACACATCCGTGTATTCAAACAATTGTGTCCGAAATTCCACCACCACCTCAGCCTGTAATAACGTGATGGGGAACATGGCTCCAGGTAGTATCTATCAGAAATATTTTTCACAAGTGAAAAATGTCATCTTGAAACTTGATTCAAATGATTCGGCAGCAGTTCGAGATAGTCAGCAACTTTTTTCCAATTCGGACATTCAACAACAAATAGATGAAATTTCCATGAACTATTCTGAAATTGCACAAGCTATTGAACAATTAGAAAACAGTCACTTATCTCCAAGAGACGCATTAAATTGCATAAACAATTTACAAGCCGCTCTAGAAAACTTGACGAACACTATAGGAGTCGATGTTGCTCAAAAATTTGGTGCAATTTTAACGAAAAATCCCGATTTACAAAAGGTTCGGTCTATAACTGAAAATCAAGAATGCCCAGATGAGCAAATGCCGATTATGCTGGCTGATCATAGTACGCTTGCTCTTACAGTATATGCTTACACTTCACGTGTTTTCAATGGATAATCAACGTGGTAATTCATAGTGCGGCCTTATTTTAGGTGTCAAGGGCAATTCAGGTAAGGTTGTATTTCACTTATTAAGCCTGCTTTTCACGCCGCGATTTATTGTTCAATTAATTGAACAAGTTGATCTTCCGTACCGTGCAAAACAGCAAAAATCGGTCCGATTTCTTGAACAATTTATCGTACGATTAATTGAATTGAATAGAATATGATACGATTTCTGACTAACTTTTCCGTTTTAATACCAACCCAGTAACAGAAAAATACCTACGAATTTTGTTTTAGTGTCTTAAAAGTAAAGTGAAGTTAAATTTCGAAAATCTACTTGGATTGATGTAATGGATGATTTGAATTAACTAACTGAAACTGAAATAACCTAACCTATAGCTGTGCCTATACCAAACAACCAAAACATTAAACAAAAGCAGATTACTAATCTAGTTTTATATGTAGATGAACATTTCCAAGAAACGAAGGAATTACTAACGAAGAAATCAGAACCAGAATGCATGCGACGGAAACAGTTGTAGACAGGATCAAAACTACTTACTTAATCCTAACCCTTCTACCCTCTCGGGTGTGGGGTGTATGGGAGTTGAGTTCTATGTCGGAGTTTTTTTCCATGCTTTCCTATCTTGTGCCTGCTCTCTAATTTCTTTCCAATTTATGTTTCTTTTTTCAGCTGCTTCTCGTACTTCCTCCATCCAACATTTTCTAGGTCTACCTTCCTGTCTTCTTTTGGTTGGTTTCGCTTCAAACACTTTTCTCACCATCAACTTTTTCTCCACTCTCATAACGTGTCCCAACCACCTCAGCTGTCCTTCTTCTATTCTGTTTTGAATGGGTTTCATTTTCAAATTTCCTCTGATTGTACTATTTCTTACTTTATTCAGCCTTGTTTTGTTATCTATTCTTCTAAAGAATCTAATTTCTGTACTTTGTATTTTTTCTTTCTGTTTCTTTGTTGTTGACCATACTTCCGACCCATATATAAGTGTCGGAGTCGCTATCCTCTTGAAAATCTCTGTTTTAATTTGCTTGGGTATCTCTTTTTTGTTGAGAAAAGTGCTCTTGATGCTGTTAAATAATCTCCCTGTTGCTTCATTTCTTCTTTTTATTTCCTCATCAAATCTACCATCATTCGTCAACGCTGTCCCCAAACATTTGAAACTTGCCACCTGCTCCAATTTTTGGTCTTGGTCTTTTCCATTTATTTTCATATTGGCTTTTTTCTAGGAATTCGCTGTATCTTTTAACATTTTCATTCAAAGTTTTTTCATATCGTCGGCATAAGCTATTTCTGACACTCCTATTATTTCCACGTTCCAATATCCTATGTTGTACTGTTTCACCTGTTTTTTCGCTTCTTTTATTACTTCATCCAGGGCTACTGTGAACAGAATGGGACTTAGGATGCATCCCTGTCTCACTCCTTGTGTCGTCTCAAAATATTCTGATTTTTCATGGTGCATTCTAACAGCGCTTCTCGTTCTCTTGTACAGAAATTTTATCCCTCTGACTATTCTCTCGTCGACTCCTCTTTTCTGTATGGTTGCCCATATTTCCTCTCTTTTTACCCTGTCAAATGCTTTCTCTATGTCTAAGAAACAGAGGTGTAGCTCTTCTCCTTCTCTTATGGCTTTCTCAATTATCTGTCTTATGATGAAAATCGCATCTATCACTCCCCTTTTCGGTCTGAATCCATACTGTGTATCTTCAAGTGATTCTTCTAAAGTTTGTCGCACTCTTTTGTCAATTATTCTGGTGTATATTTTTCCCATTGTGCTTAGTAGGGTGATCCCTCTGTAATTTTTGCATTCTTTGGTATCCCCCTTCTCGTGTATTGGCCTGTTTGCCAGTCTACCGGGGCTATGCCTGTGTTGAAGACTTTATTCATTAGCATCTGCATAGCATTTATTAGCTTATCGTCACCTGCTTTTATCATAATAGTTGTTATATTGTCACATCCCGGTGCTTTACCTGATTTCATTGCTCTAATTGTCATTTTCACTTCATCAATTGTTATGTCACTCAGTGTCTCTTGTTCTCTCGCACTTGGTTCAAATATTTTATCTTTTGTGTAGTCCATTGTCGTTACTTCTCTTCACTCTAGCAGTTCTTTAAAGTATTTTCTCCACCGCTCCATAATTTCTTCTTCTTCCCCGATAATATCACCGTTCAAGTTTTTATGTTTTTTAGGGTTGTAATATTGCCTCTTGTCCTCTTTCTTATTACACTGAAAAACATGTTTTGGTTCTCTTCATGCGCTGTTTTCATTTTTTCTCCAAAGTCCTTCCGGCATTTTTCTTTTTCTATTTTTACCAATCTCTTGACTTCTTTTCTTTCTTCTTTGTATTTTTCGTAGTCCTCTTGTCTTCGTGTGTCTATATACTTTTTCCATTTTTGTTTCTTTATTTTTATTGTTTTTTTTTATCTCATAATTTCACCAGTGAGTCCTTTGGTCCTTTCTGTTTGAAATTTTTGTCGTACCACACGAATTCTCTGCCGCTGTCAAAATTATGTCTTTGAGAGATGCCCAAACCTGTTCTACAGGTGCCTGTCTGTCTAGTTTTTGGATGTTCCGATTCAGATGTTCTTGGTATTCTGCCCTAATGTGTGGTTCCTTCAGCCTGCGGCATCTGATCTTTCGATTTACAATACGTCTTTTTTCTTTTTCTTGCTCTCGTTTTCTTGGCCATTTCATAACTACCAGGTAATGGTCGCTCCCAATCTTTGCAATTCTATTGACTTTTACGTATATGTATATATTTCTCAATTCTCTGCTTACAATAAAATAGTCTATTATTGATTTTTCTTTACGACTTCTGACTTCCCTTGTAAATTTATGTATGTCCTTGTGTTTAAAGTGTGTGTTAGCAATGAACAGCTCATTTTCTAGACAGAAATCTATTAATCTCCCAGGAAGGATCGAAGTTAAGGGGTTAAAATGGTTTGGCCACTTACCGAGAATGCCAGAATCGAGATGGCCGAAGCAGCTGTTTGTATGGAAGCCATCAGGAGCACGGAAAGGGGAAGACCACGAAGGTCGTGGTACGATGGGATACGAAAAAGTATGACAGAAAGGAACCTGGTGGAAGAGTTAGGACAAGATAGAGGCATGGAAGCGGAGGCTGGATAGACAACAACTTGTTGTATGATTATGTATTGTGACATTCAATGTTTTATTATACATAATTGACCCTATATATATACATATATGAAAATTTCCTATTTAATAATTCCCTCGTTCAACTATTAACGAAACTAAATAAGTATTTACGATCGTTAAAAGTCGTCCAATTTATTGTAGAATTGAACCTGTTTTACACGCCGCGATTTATTGCTCAATTAATTGAACAAGTTCTTGACTAAAAAATCGATAGAAATACTCTGCTTCACATTCTATAATAAATTGAACATTTGTCAAATGTTTAGGCAGTTTTGGTATATGCACAGATTAGTTTAGGTTGTTTCGGTTTCCATTACTTAATTCAAGTTATCCGTCGTAAATTTTCGAAATTTCTTTTCATTTTACTTTTAAAACACTTATCAAACCGCAGGTACTTTCCTGTTACTGGGGTGGTATTAAAACAGCAAGGTTAGTGAAAAATCGTAGCAAAATTAGAGCATGTTCTATTCAATTCAATTAATCGTAAGATAAATTGTTTAATAAATCGTACCGATTTCTGATGCTTTATACGGTACGATAAAAACGAAGATCAACTTGTTCCATTAATTGACCAATAAATCGCGGCGTATAAAACAGACTCGATTACAATGGACGAGTTTGCTAGCTACAAGCCGACGAGAAAAGTAGCTGGCGAGTCAGCTAGCGCTGTTTGTGGATTACACACAACTTTTTAACTCGCTTAATAGCCAACTAGCAGGAGGTTGCGTTATATACAGGCGCGATTACATTGGGCGAGTTTACAGCTTCAAGCCGGCGAGTCAGCTAGAGCTGTTTGTGCGATTACACACAACTTTTCAACTCGCTTACGAATTAGTTCCATAGGCATTTCGAAAACACTGAGGAACCAGAAATCATCGGGATACTCGCAGCGATTTCACTAGCAACTATGATTACACATAGCTTGTTTACTAGCTAGGTAGCCTACACGCCAGCACGTAGCGAGTAAAGTAGCGCTGCTTTCAACTTTTCTCGAACAAACTGAGCTATACCTGTCAGTTAGCTAGTGAACCTGATTACATTGGGCGAGTTTACTAGCAGCTAGTGAATTCGCCGCACATACATACCGTCCAAGAGAGACGTCCGACAAGCGTAAATATGGGGCGGCCAGAGATAGTAAACTCAACGCTAATTAGGTTGCGTTCCTAAATTCTTCCCGGGAAACTCTGGTGTTACTGTGATCGTTTATAAATTAAGGATGCTAGTCAACACGTCATAAATATTTACCCGCGTTTATGAACTATTTTGGGAGAACTCGGAGTGTCCCTAAGTTACCCTAGTCGAATAGTGCGGGAAACTTTACCCCGCATCCGCATTGACATTATTTTTCTTACTTACGCGTCTATTTGTTTTGTTTTAGTTATGTGTACGGTGTAACACAAGCGCACAACACAGACCTGTCACATACAGTAAGAGCGAGCGTTTTATGATCAGCCAGCATAATCGGCATTTTTCGGAAATGCAATAACGAAGTCGTGTCTTATACGTGTACGTGAACGAATATGTCGTTTATAACGTGAACAAGGTGTTTTTGGAAATGTAAGATCAAAGTTGTGGCTTGCACATGTACGTGAACGAATACGGCGTTTATAACATAAGTAAGGTGCACAAATGAATTTGCGTTTACGCGATTTTGTCAAGCAAATGACATTCAACACAGCACACGTTTAGATGCGCTGAGTTCGTGTAAAATCGGGTGATCGTAGTACGCTCGCTCGTACGGTATATTAGTGCATTTTCAATAGTTTTTTTGTCATGCGTACTTGTATCTAATTGCGAATGTCATGTTTGTATCTAGCTAGGCGTACTGATCTGTATACATACAAGTACTTGCAAGTAAACGCAGACCACTAACCGAAAAACCAATATAAATGTACTGCTGTTAGCTAAATTGGTTCATGAACAAGGGTTATTATTATCGAACGTTAAAAACGTATAAACATTTAGCATTTGCTTGACATGCAAATACTTGGCATTTGCTTGACATACATACAAACACAAACACGAACTTGTGCGTCCAAAGTTGAATTTGGTCGATCTTTTGTGCACGCGCTTATTTGCGCATATATACAGCCAACTGTGTCATGAAGTTTAACGTGCGAATTAGAACTGACGTATTTGTTTATTAGTCCATTTTCAATGTCGGTTTTTTGTCATGCGTATGTAATTGCGAATGTCACTTTAATGTCACATTTGTATCTAGCTAGGCGTACTGATCTGTATACATACAAGTACTTGTTAACGAAATGCAGTACTGTTGTTAGCTACATTGGCTCATGAAAAAGAGTTATTACTGAACGCTAAAAAACATATAAACACTTGACATTTAGTTGACATATAAACATAAACGAACTTGCGTCCAAAGTTGAACTTAGTCGAACTTCTGCGCACGCGATTATTTGCGCCTTTATACAGCCAACTGCGTCACCAAGTTTAACGTGCGAACTAGAACTGACATATTTGTTTCTTTTGGTTGAACTTTTTACGTCAACGCATTCTGCGTCATCGACATTCTACGTATGAGGGATAATCCGCCTTTAGCTAAACTCTTTACGTCAACGACATTCTACGGCATCGACATTTTACTTACGAGCGAGAATCTGCCTTGAGAGCTATGTGTTTCAATGTGTAATCATAATAGTTCATAACGATAAGTAGCTTCAATTTTCAAATTGATCTTGTAATGCAATTATAAAATGTAGTTGTCCGATGGTCATCACGAAGATACATTAAAACATACTCGCCAATTACGTTTATTTATCTGTCAGTTCATATACTGTCAAGGAATATATCAAAACGTCAGATCAATATTTTTTTGTAATATTTACTACTGGCGGATATATTCTAAAACGCATTATATTTTTACACAAAATTTTTACGATCAAAGTACTATAACACCATGTAGACAGAACCTTAGACATCAGGACGTCAATAAAAGATAATATATTATTTTTTAATAATGTCTCACGTACCTACTTTTGCGTGATACGCCTCTGACGTTGTACTCGTTTGTCGAACCTTAGTAATCATTGATTAGATTACTAACGTGATACATTAATATTAAAAAATAATATATTCTTACCTTTTATTGACGTCCCGATGTCCATTGCGACAATATACTACTTCCCCGGGAAGCCGCGTAAAACTGCAACATGAGCAACGCTTCCATTGTCGATTCACTACCTATAGTCCATTCACTGTAAGTTCCGTCTTTTTAAAGGGCACTTCCCCTCCACAGTGATGCCAAATCCGCCAAACTGACGTTAGCCAATATAGGTTAGAAATCACAAGATTTTTAAATCACCGAATAAAACCAATAAAAATATGGGAGTAATTAGTCATTCTGTTAAATTTAGGCAAATTTCTGGATATTTCTATAGTTATCCTGTTATCAATGCAAGATTTCAAAAATTCATAAATTACGATTGCGAAATTATAAACGGATTTACATTGCTAGAGGATAAGTAATGGTTTTAACCTGCAAAATTTTCAGATACAAGACGTTATATTAACTTGACCAATACACCTTGAAGTATTACTCTATCAGAATAACAAAAAAAGGGAATGCATCAAATACAGAAAGAAATAAATGCGAAACAACTAGACTGTTTATTAAATTTGTTGAATACATTATGCAAGACATATAAAATTCATTCAAGTCATTTATTGCTGTAGTGAGAAATATACAAGAGAACAAGTGGTTATCTGGATTTTAAATACATAGGTGCGAAATGAGTACAAATGTAATTAAATATGTGAAAAACTCAATATTCATTCTCAGGTTCCGAACTTGAGATAATTTCTTCATCTGAAGATTCCCCTTCAAGGTTTATTATCAAAGGTAACACCTCTTCTTGGTCAAAACCAATTTCTCTCTCCCACCATTCAATGACAGTGTTTTCTGTATGGTTAACAGTATTGGACCACATTTCCGTTGTAATGTGGTCAATTGACTCTTGCCACATACTCAACACTTTTTCCATCCCAGATCCATCTCTTCCGATATGATTGTTATAGTAAACCTTACTTATACCCCAAATGTTCTCAATAGCATTGAATATGCAATGGTAAGGTGGCAATCGCAAAACTCTATGTCCGTACTGGTGTGCCAGTTCATCCACAGCATAAATTTTGTTTGGTTTATGTCTAAAATAGATATATATATATGTATTGTATATATTAAAAAATAGTAAAACAACACTTACAATTGAACTAAATGTAATAGTTGCAATTTTAACATATCAGCAGCATATACAATGTTGTTTTGTGTCAGCCAAGTTTGAATGTCCTGTTTTTTCCAAGCTGCTGTTGGAGAAACATTGACGCATGTTCTGTGATATGGGGCATTGTCCATAATAATCATAGACGGTTTTTCCAAGTTTCTTAATAAATAATTTTCAAACCAGTCCAAAAATGTCTCTGCATTCATTTCTCCGTGGTAATCTGCATTTTTTGTTTTTGATGGGAAAATCAATGATGCACCAGGAATAAAACCACTGCGATTACCTGCATGTACTATGATATATCTAAAAATAATATTCATGTGGACCTCATGGGGCTATAATATCAGTTCACTAACCTTTTCCCATCAATTTTTGTTCTTTTAACACTTTGCACGCTGGTATCTTGCCAGGATCGACCAACTGTGCCATTCTCAAATACCCATGTTTCATCAAGGAATACGGGTCCCAGAAATAACTATTTTTAATATTTTGAACGTAGTTTCGAAGGAAATCAATTTCTTAAAAGAGCAATATCCGAACGTTCCATCATGGCTCTGCGAGGATCGTCTTTTTTCCAAGAAAACCCAATATTCTTTAAAATTTTCATTAACGAAGTTCTCCCCCCAGAGAAAATTTCATCATCCTTCAATTTTTGTAAAAGTAAAGTTAATGTTACTTGTTGTTCTGAAAAGATACAAATTTAGCACTTCAAACCGCATTAGAATATGTAATAGTATTACTTTGTCTATACATAGTATAGAGTGCATTTCGGATTGCCACAACAGTGAAATCATCAACAGCTGTCACTGTTTTTACGCGGTGTCTGGTTTTCTTGGGGCTACTGAGGGGGCGGCATTCTTTTACTTCTGTCGAGATACCACAAACGGTAGATTTATTAATTGACAGGGCATCTGCAACTCTCTAAAAATTAAGTTGTAGTATATGTATAATACTTTTTATAATTTTTACCTGACGAACAGAGACTAATGGAATAAGGGGTCCACCATTATCACGTTCTCTTTCAAAATAATTTATAAGTGACGCGACCAGCGCTTTTGACTGCGAATTTAAACCTCTCGGCATAATGCACAATTTGTTCTGAAAAGAACAGTTATTAAAACGTATATAACACGATATATAATAACAAAATGCAACCAAAATGGAATAAAAAAAACGTCAACGCACGAGAAACAGTAAACAACTGATGTTTTGGTTATCTTGCAACGAAGCATTGTGGAGGGGTGAAAGTTATTTTATATACAATTTTCTTTTTCTATATTACAGCTTCAATAATTGAAATATTAGTTTCAATTTAATTCAATTACTATATTCTTATAGTTCCAAAGGTGTTAAATTATTTCTAACACAAAAAGCAATTGTATTCTTTAAATTATGTTTTTGGTAATTTTGTTTTTCTTGATTGGCATCATCAGCCCTCAATTTGGGGGAAGACGGAACTTAGAGTGAATCGACTGTAAATCCCCACGCGTTTGTTGAACCTTAAGGCTCAATTACATTGGGCGAGTTTAATAGCTACAAGCCGCCGAGAAAAGTAGTTGGCGAGCCAGCTAGCGCCGTTTGTGCTTTTTTCACGGAAAATGTTCATTCAGGGTATTTATAATATTTAGGTACAATTGTAGGATTATTATTACAGGTAATGTCTAGCTACTCATGCACATGCACTATTAGTCCATAAATTCTTTGCTTTGAAATGTTAAATTGATTTAAAAATGTTAAAATAGATTTCCTTTATTTGACATTGGTCGATTTATTTGGACATGGACTGTACTACAAGAATTGATTAGATGGATAAGGAAAAAGGAATACCACTTACTTGCATATAGGGAATTTGTTAGGGTCCACTCGGGAATAAGAATAGGGCTCTGGCTCGGTTAGGGTAATCTTCGTTTTCGAATGGAAACCACTTAGCGATAAACTGTATTGGATGAACGACTGACAAGGATTCCGGCTGCACCTGAAGAATCGCTGAATTTGGCAGAAAATGACGCCTTTTTATATCATTGATGGGTCCTCGGCCGCGGCTCCGATACCAATCTAGAATCCTGATTGATCGGACTACCTTTGGCCGATTTCTCGGTAGTAGCGGGGTTAATATGAAAATTCTAAGTAGGCGATTCGATGCGGAATTATCGGAATTGTTTGGTGGCAGATTCGTGAAAATCGCATAACTTCCGGAGAAGTACACGAAAAACTGCGAAAATGGGTGTGGCTTCGTGTTTTGACCTTTGGATAAAATTTTGGTCCCTTTGCCGGGAGAAATTGCAGAATCGGGCTGGATGAAACTGTGCGGGGTATCTTGGAGTTGTAAAAACATGTTTACATAATTTGCAGACGTGAGAAGATTCGCTGAAAATTGCGATTATTTGGGGAAAAAGGGGTGTCGCCTGAATTCTGATTGGTGAAGGTTTACATTGAAACATTACATTATTTCGGGGTCCGGCTTTGTCCCTACACGACGTCCTTTGGACGCGAGTTGTGGCGAATTAAGCCGGGGGATTTGCATGAAACTGTGTTGTGTGTTGTATTCAACCAGTCCGAGGCGAAAGAGCGCCGAACCCGCACCCCGGCTGGCGGTAACACTAGATGCTGGCGCCAACTTCGCGCACACGTGAGTGCCTGAAACTGGTCCCAGCACGATTTTTTTTAAATTTGAAAATGTCCACGTTTTGTGGCAATTTTATTGAAAAATGGGAACTAACTTGACGCCGGCTCACACTTTTACTTTTTTAAAATCTGATTAGGTCAACATTTTAAGCTGATTTGTGCCGTCAAAATTTTATTTTGTGCTATCTTCTTCTCGATAATCGAAAAGCAAGACATACGGGAATGAGGGTTTCTGCTAATCCTTATTTAGCAGCCATCATACCAATTTTTCGGTTTTCAAAAATTTTATAATGGCAACGTTTTGTCCTGATTTGTACCGTAACAATTTCGTTTTGTGCTCGTACCGTTTTCCAGATTTTGGAGGATGAAGGTTGGTGCGGACTCTCATACAATAGCCACCGCACCAATTTTTAATTGCTACAAAATGGTTTATATTATCCTCATTAAAAAAATAATATTGCAATTAATGTTAATTAAAAACCTTGGTGACTGAAGGTCACATAAAGGTAACACATGGAGGAAGAAAGTAACAGAAAACAATGGTCTGTGAGATCATCTTTCAACAAAGAGAAGAGCGACTTCCATAATTTAATAGTTAAATTGAGAAATGATACCCTTTATTTAAAAATTATTTTCGCATTAGTTTAAAAAATATTGGCAGTGTGTTTGTATTGCTATGAGACATAATTTTTTTTTTAATATAACGTAAATGCCAGTCTATACTTCACTATAATGTTTTAGTACCTAGATTATTTATTTCCTTAATTTGGCGTGGCTTTATGTTTTTTCTGAGAAATATCCGCAGTTAATACAGTAAAATAAAATATATGTATTCTCCATATTCAATTTTGTAACATCTGGTTTTCCATTTGTTTCACTATTTCATTCTTGGTTTTTAAAAATCCTTCCATTTTGATATAAACACAAACTATCTTTGTCAATCACATTGAAAAATGTAGAATAATGCAGATTTTCTGGACATAAGGGGCCAAGAGTGTCTTCGAAAACCATATTATTATTATTATATCAAAATTCAACTACGTGAACAAAAATCTGTCCCATAAACTAAATTGGTAATATATTACAATAAGGATAAAGAAAAAGAAAAGTAATATATTAGAATAAGAATAGCAAGTGCACATTCTGCGATTTCTCATTTTGAAGAAAGCGATCTAGTTTTATCAATGAAAATCTGATTTTTTTTTCTAACGCGACTTAAGGGAGCTACAAAGAATCTGCCACATACGTGTTCGATTCGAAACATTTGAAATAAGAAAGTTCATATCTGTTTCTGATTTGAGTGTTATGACATGACATTGCTTGCTAGAATGTCGAAACGATACTTTCATTAAATTCACAGACTAAAATCACTAGTAACCGATTTTGGTAAAGGACATGGTATATTAAATTTAATGTGTTGAAGTAAACATTTATAATTATAAAAAAATAATTCTAAAGAATACTTATTTTAAAATATACACATGTATTCTCACAATATTAAAACAACGTACACATTTATAAATATTTAAAATATTACTAAAATTCGTTAAAAAATCTATATGTAAATAAATTTATAACAAAATTAATCCTTTCTAAGCGCGTAGTACACATCATCAGAGCTAACATTTAGAATTAGCTTCCGATGAAAATCATTTGCTTTTTGTTCCGCCAATAATAAACGACATGCACTTAATTTAGAAACAGCCGCTACAGCTAATGTATAAGACACTTTTTGAAAACCATCAATGCTAGCTATGGATTCAAACATTGCATAAATGTCTGCAAAGGTAGTTTCTTCAACGCCGGTTCTTTCAACCTACAAACAAAAGTTAATTTAAGTTATTGTTAATTTTGAAAATGCATGCATATAATTACTTCAGCCACTATAGCTTGTAAAATTAATTGTTGAAGTCTTGTGCAATGTTTGATTGCTTTTACTTTAGGTTGTGTTATCATTGCATTTAAAGCTTCATTCACATGATTCATGGACACTAACGTATTGGGTCCTTCAGATTCCGCTATTTCCACTGCTCTTCTACAAATGTCTAACGCTCGCCTTGCATCTCCTGATACAGAAGCCACTTTTCTGGAATCCATTGTGAATAAAATATGGCACCGTGAACAATGGAGACGTTTAGTGAATGGTTTCTATCTCCCGAAGCAATTCTTAAATTTCGTAACAATTTAAATTGGTAATTCAGGCAAGAAAAATATCTTTCGCGGAATCAGCAATTTAAATTTTCCGAGAAATCTAAAAATGTCTACGTGAAAAACTGAATTTCAGGTTTTAAAATACTGCTGTTTTATAGTATAAACAACGAAAATGCAGTAATCAATATTATTTTTTACTTTATATTCTGTACAAAAAAATGTAACCGATAATCATTTGAGAGTAATTTGATATTTGAAATTAACCTTAGAATCATTCATTAAATAAGCTTGAGCCTGAAATTCTTCACAGCACTGCACTAGTTGTCATACCTTGCAACAAGTTGTATAGCGTCAGGGTTAAATATTTTTGTTCCCATTAGTCTCATTGTAACTATTTCTTGTAACTGTTTGTGAGTGTACGCTTGGAAAGTTAATCGCGTTAAGCCTAATCTGCTGGTAACACGACCCATTAATAATCTAAAACAAACAATAATTATTACATTATTTTAACTTGAAATACCACAGCATTGATGGCTACCTCTCTGGTAAATCCATAGTGTTTGCAATTGTGATAGCAATTAGCTGAACGGATACCCTTGTTGGCCAATCTAATAAATTATAAACTACATCTTGTCTTTTAGTGCATAGAATATCAAGCTAAAACATTATGTAAAGTAATAAAGACAAGGAATTTATTACATTAGTACCTCATCAACAAGTAAGATTATAGGCGTTGATTTTTTGATTTCCTTTGTAAATTTGGTATCTAAAACTAATTGGGCTTGTTCCCAAGATACTGTTTTCCCAGATAATTGTTTCAGAATCTGTAAAAATAGGACATCCACGTTTTAATAAAATTAAAAATAAAAAACAAATAAAGTCAGTCGGCATCAAATAGGAGAACATTTTATTTTTAATAAAAAAAATACGACAGTAATTTGTGGTTGTGTGGAAACTTATTTAGGTCCTACTAGATATACCGTGCAAGTTCCGTAGTAAAGTGAACGGCTAAAACATATGGAGTGTTGCAGCGTTTGCCCACTATAAAAGTATAAAGTGGGTAGTCGCGCCAAGCGAATCTACATATCAGTAAGAGTCTAATCGCCGTAAGGAGAGGATCGCGATAGACTCTAGCCATGCCCGTAGTTTATTTCTTTAATTGATTATCCTTGCCTTTGTCGATCTTTTCTCCTTGATTATTTTTGATTTGCTTTGTTTGTGTCTCGAAATTATACTGTGGAATAGTTTTCTTTTTAATTATGTTCTTATAAACTAAGAAGTCGTTAAATGGTACTGTGGTATAGACAGTACTGCAAATAACTGCTTATTTGAACATTTATTATACAATACGTTCAACTGAATTTTTACACATACAAATACGATACATTTTTAAAGTATTAATAATTAGATTTAGAAAACATGTAAAAAATGCAGCCTAATTAGTTTATACTGAGAGGCCCTATTTAGTTTTAGAATTCGTAATTTTCCTTTTAAAATAAGGACGTTTTCTTTGCTTGATATACGACAATAGTATTTATTTTGAAATAATGAACGATTAAAGTCCATAAATAGGACAAAGATCAAATAAGATGTATTACGTATTTACTAAAATCTGTGCTGAGCTGTTGCCTCAACTACGTATGCTAGGCGACTGAGTTGCGTGTGTGTGCGCTTGTCTAGGGGCACTGAGGAGCGGAGTGGACGTTGCTGGTACAAGCGGTAACATTATTCCCTATATGTATGGGTTTGATTGATTTTGATTGATTTTTCTACCAGAGCAGGGCTGGTCTTTACATCCCTAACACTGAAGCTTAGTAGCTTATTGTATTATTCCTGCTTCGGTTTTGTTTCACTTGAACAGGTTAGTTCCCGCAATCAGGTTTAAGAGCCTATGTAGTAAATCTTTCTCCATTGGTAGTTCAATTGTGCTTCGCATAGCGAATCTGCGTTGAGCTAACGCTGCACATTCGAAAATAATATGAGGGGCTGTTTCCTTCTCCTCATTGCAAAGTCTACATAAGGGCTCATCTTTGTAGATCCCCATCTTATGCAAGTGGCCTCTCAAACAGCCTTTTCCTGTTAATAGACATGTTGCTGCCCTATGTATGGGACTCGCGCCTATAAACGAATTCTTACCTACCCTAGTACAGGATGGGGTAGAGCAACTTGCTTATTTGAATTGGCGCTCTGGAGCGATGGTTGCTCCGAGGAGGGTGGGGGTAGGGACATTCGAGAGGGCGGGGCGTAAAGTTGTAGCTGCGCTTGGTTTAGTTAGCATCATGGAGTGGACGAAGGTGGAGCGCACGTTCGCTGTCGCGGTGACTTCTGACCGTTATGTCCACGATTCAGGAGTTTTTTCTGCCAACACTCAACGGGATGGATGTAGGAAATGTATGGTTCCAGCAGGACGGTGCCACAGCACACACAGAGCGTGTGTCAATGACTGTTTTGCGGCAACACTTCCAAGAACGCCTCATCTGCTTGAGGGGCGATCTGCACTGGCCAGCACGGTCGCCTGATTTAGCCCCCTGCGACTATTTTTTATGGGGCTGTCTAAAATTACTTGTTTACAACGATCGTCCTAGGACCCGGGCTCACCTGAAGAACAACATTCGTCAAGCTGTCGCCAACATATCTGTCGATATGCTGGAAAGAGTTGAACGAAACTTCCAAGTTCGATTAACGCAATACATTGAGAATAATGGACGCCATCTGTCTGATATCATCTTTAAAATTGGGAAAACATAAAATTTTAATGTTGTTGATGCTGTTCAAAGAATTAAATATATATCTGCATTACTTTTTTTTTAATTGAATTTCTAAATAAGCAGGTTGCTCTACCCTAGCCTGTATAAGGTATATCTACCAAGTGATGTTTAGTTATTTAGAGAATGAAGTTTTTCAACATTGTCAAAATCTAAAAAGTACTATTTTTCGGAAACTAAGCAAGATTTCAACAAGATTTTTTTATCGCGTGTTAGTTTTAGCTATCTGAACAATCTGAAAGCTAGGAAAGTACTTTTTTTTTAACTGCCGCTGAATTTTAGGTAGCAAGACGTTGGTGACAATAAATGCGCAAAATAGTGGTAGATTCATATATATTGCTGTTTGTTTATATTTTTATTGCACGCTGATAAATTATTCCCGAACTTTTAGCTTGAGAGCATTAGGGATGCGTCGAAAATGTACAAGACTTAACCCTGCCTTTTTTTGCTATTTTTTTTTTATCTGTAAAACAATGTGTTCTTCCACAGTATTGAATCTTTTCCTCTTTTCGGATTGAATAGACAATGAACACGATCAAGCCAAATTATCGCCAGTATTTCCTTATCCTACTTCATCTGCTAGACATTCGATTTGTGGCGATAAAGAAACTAGTTTCGTTTAACAAACCAGCAACAGGAATTCCTACTATTTAAAATATACATATTATGGACAAAATATTAATTTGTATATTTTGAATTTTTTATTTTGGGTTGTTCTCTCATAAATGAGTCATGGCAATTTTTTCATTTCCGTAAAATCCAATTTCGTAAATCTATTGTTAAAAAGAAAAAACCTCAGAGGAAACTGGCATATCAAATCATTACTTTTTTCTAAATATCTTGCTACTGTATCTTCGTTTGTAGATTTACCGCCCGTAGGAGTTTTTGAACCAATGTGTCAGCACCTATATCAGGTTTCTGTTTACAAAAGAAGAATTGCACACGATTTTGCATTCCGAACAAATTTCCCAGAATTGCATAACTGTCGCATATGGAAAGTATATAAAACTCATTCAACCAAAGGATCCGTATCTACATATTTCTTTTATAAAAAGTATTTTTGGATGGTTAGCTGTGATGATCTGAACAGATGTTCATATGGCAAACCATCTGTTTCATTTACATTTTGAAATAGCTCGTTTTTAACCAAATAATGAAAAATAACTTAAATATTTCAAATCCAAGATCAGTAATAACAGGCGAAGATCACCTTTCCTTCGTTTTCGTTGGCGATAAGCAGGGTTGCGATTTCAGGCCACCTACTAGTGTAGCATTTTTCACTTGGCTGTACTGTCATCGGTATTGGTTGAAACTGGCACTCCCTGAGTACACAGTTTATCATATGAGAGAATATACTATGATTGTGTTGTCGACCGACGTGATAATAATGCAATGTGGCAATATTTACACTAAGAATTATTTGTAAGAGACATAGTACGTTAAATTAACTAAAAATTACAACAGTTAACAATTTAAATAGAAACCAGACTAGTACATAATGGTATAAATAGAAGCAATCTGTTACAATAAAAGAAATACATACTTTTTAACGAATGCTGCAGCTTACCAAAGGTGATTGACTATAGCAGCATCTCGTACTCAGTTATGTATGTATCATTTTACTGTTATCTGTTGATGGGTGTTACTCGTTTTATAATTATACATATATTTCAACAAATATTCAAGCAACAATACCACCACGTTGTTCACAGTCAACTGTTACAATCAAAGACAAATTTGTAGACTACTTTTCAAATGATCAAGGAGCTGCTTCATGACAAATAAAAATCGTTATGTGGATGAACCTACTTATTTTACCATGCTATACTGTTAATATACAGGTCTGGCAGAATTTCCGTACTACTATTTCACCGCGCACAAGATTGTGATCTGCAAAGATGAATCCTTATGCAGACTTTGTAATGAAGAGGAGGAAACAGTCTCTCATACTATTTTCGAATGCACAGAGCTAAGTCTCTGCAGATTCGCTATGCAAAGCGCAAATGATCTATTGGAAAAAGATTTACTGCATAGGCTCTTAAACCTGATCGAGGAAACTAACCTATTTAAGTAAAACGAAACCAATGTGGGAATTTTACAATATGTCCATTGGGCCGCAGCGTTAAGAATGTAAAGACTAATTCTGCTTATGGCAACAATCAATCCACGTAGCGTGATCCTTTAAATGATTAGTGTTCAACTATTTCACCGCGTTGGGTTTGATCCCAACTTACATTCTTTAATCTTTTCGTAAAATCCATTTCTTTTAAAAAATATCAAGCCGAAAGTTCAATAATCATTGCAAAGGAATTTCTTATTTTCGTATCGCAATAGATAACTAAAAAAAACATAAATTATTCGGAATAAAAAGAGGTCGCCGTATCGCTACCACCATATATAAGGCCTAACAGCTCTTCGATGACGTTACGCTGTTTAGGCGATGCATCGCCATGCACTATATTAGCCTAAGCGGTAAAAGAATCTTTTTTTTTTTTTTGCTTTTTTTTAAGTTTTGAAGGGCTTCCGATTTAAAAAGGATACCAGTCGTCAACTGAGCCCTTCTTCCCATTCCGTTGGATTTTATTTTGGAAAAACGAACTTTCAAAGCAAAAACCAAACGCGTAACCGAGCACCGTTTTCGTGAAAGATGTATTTGTGGTGGATATTTAATCGACTAATTATTACGAGGGCGAATCAAATATTAACCGGACTTTTGTTTTAGAACATTTATTGGTACAGTAAATAAAATTTTGAATACGCCTTATTTTTCTATATAATCTCCTCTTTTATTCACACATGTTTCCCACCGAATCAGAAGTTTTTTAATTCCGTCATCAAAGAATGAATGTGGTCGCGTCTGTAACCAATTGCGCACGAACGTTTCTACACCTTCGGCGTCGTCAAAGTGATGACCTCCCAGTTCTTCTTTGAGTGGCCCAGACATGTGGTAGTCACAAGGCGACAGATCGGGACTGTAGGGCGGATGTTCCAGTGTTTCCCAATGAATTTTGTCCAATTTTTCTTGGGTTAATGAAGCTGTGTGTGGCCGAGCGTTGTCATGGAGCAGAATCGCACTTCGAATAGACATGTCTCGCCTTTTTCGTCGATAGGCCAGGTTCACTTCATCAAGCAGTTGACAGTAGTACGCAGCATTAACTGTACGCCGTTCATGGAGAAAATCAACGAGCAATATTCGCCTCCTTGGTGCTTGTCCGCGGTCGGTCATTTTGCACTGACTCTCGACCATCGGAAAATTTCTTGTGCCAGTCGTAGACTTGGGTCCTTGAAAGCGTTTTTTTCAGCGAACTGTGCAGTTAGTCGACGCAAAATTTCGGCAGGTTTTACGACACAAATTTAATAATAATGCGTTGCTCAAGACGTGTACACCTCTTGGTCAGACATGATGCTACTAACAACCAATCTGCTCTGGCGAGCCGAACCGATTTACTCCCCTCCACTTTACATCCCCATCCAACATATATCAACACGCCACGTTACTCAGTTCACCTAGGGAGCGTTAAAAAGAAAAGTCCGGCTAATATTTGATTCGCCCTCGTATTATTTGTAATTGTACATGTATTTAGACGAAATTAAGGTTGAAATGGCACAGTAATTGCAGTTTTATTCGAAATTTTGTTCAATTTCACGAGAGCATTTACAGACATGCTATTTAACCAGGGTCTTGAATTTCCTATTATGTGGTCGTTTTACCTAATCTATCTTTCCTATTACGTGGTGTTTTACCTAATCTATCATTGCTTTTCCCACAAACATTTTTAAGTAGGGTATTTGTAGAACATGTTATTATAGGTAATTGTTGCAATACGTTCACTGCTGTGAATATGACATTTACATGTATCAGTATCCAAAATGTCTACGTTCGGTGATATAATTTAAAATATATTGTATTAAAACAGAACGTTTATTACATATAGAAAAAATAATTGATTGACAAGTACGAATATTTTTAGAAAATAATAACATTCTACCAAGTGAGCAATCTGGATTTCGTTTGGGTTATGGTTGTACTTCTGCTACGGCTCATGTAATAGATGATAATGACAAGGTTACGGTATTAATCTTATTGGACTATAGCAAAGCGTTCGATACACTTAACCACTCCCTACTGTTATCTATTCTGCACTCCGTTGGCTTCAGTCAAGAAACGATCAACTAAATGATCGAGTCTCAGGATCACGACCCATAGTGTCTGGTGTGCCTCAGGGCAGTGTGCTAGGGCCGCTGCTCTATTGCATTTATTCGTCTAATATCATCAAATGCTTGCAACATTGCTCTTATCACCTGTATGCAGACGATACTAACTTTATTACTTCTTTCTGGTTGGCGATGTTCGTAACGCCAAGTACATTAATGCCGATTTACAGTCTATTACTACTGAATCACTTCGCCACTCTTTACATATTAACGCAAAAAAGTCATCTGTAATGGTGTTTTGTCGAGCTTCAGCAAGATCAAATGTCATTCCGGATGTAAAAATAACCATGAATAATGATCTATTGCCTATATCTGAATGCTCACGTCTTATCATCTCTGCTTTTCATAAATTGAGAGTTCTTTGTGGTTGTAAAGAGTGCTTGGATCCTGATCTGAGATTATTATGTGAATCTCTAGTACTTTCAAGATTTAATTTCTGTGTTAGCGTATATTACCCCTGTTTAGATAGCGTTGACCGACTGCGTATCCAGCAAGTGCGGAATGCTTGCTTAAGATTCATTTATGGAATTCGTCGATTTGAGCACATATCTCACACGCAGAAGTGGGCTAAGTGGCTAGATATGTCATCGAGACCAAATTTTTTTGCCACTTTACTATATTTTAAAGTCATTTACTACAAGAAACCTTGTATCGGAAGGTATTGTTTAGAACCGATGTTCACATCGTAAACATGAGGTTTAAGGGTCTACTAACACGTCCTTCCCATCATCTTGAACTTTTTAAAAGATCGTATTCTTATAACGTTGCGAAACTTGACAATGCTGTACCGGTCTCTCTTAGAGTTTTGAGTTCGCCATCCTTTGCCCGTCGGCTAAGAAAACATTTTTTCTTTATGTCGTCTTGATCCGATGTAGTGGACGGGTGTTGCTGATTTTGCATTACCTATTTGGCTGCTTATTCTATTGTTATTAGCAAGTCTGTATTCATACATATGCATGCACTCGAATAAATTAAGTTAGGTTAGTTAGCTTTAAGGTAGATTAGTAACGGTGCGAGAGTTAGAGCAGCTTCTTGCTTTGCATGTAGCTGATCTGACACCTTTTGGCGATATGTATTCTATTTATATTGGGCTAAATGAATTAGCTTTTTATTTAATATTAATAATTTATTTTACTGCTTTTTTTAATGTCAATATATGTACATACATTGTCATCAATAAACAAGTATTATTATTATTATTATTAAGTATTATACATTTAAAAACATCTCTTCGTGTTCAAAAATAATTTTGTTAAATATAAAGTAAAAATATAAAACATTTGAACAATAACATCTTCACGTTTTTTGTCAAATACAACGGACAGTTAGGGAATTGAGTTGGAATAGCATCTTTTTTAAGCCTAGGATATTTTAAACTTACAGTTAGAGTTTCACCGGTCCTTGAATCTGTAGCTGTTGAAGAATATGTAATATTTTCTTTTATTTACAAAGTGTAACTCACAAACAAAACGGAAAGATCACTACACGGTATTTTTTTAAATAAAACCAATATAATTTGGATAAACTAATTCAAAACGCAATAATTGGTCCTAACGTATGAAAACAACCGACACCATCTTAGGTTAGGGACCTCGGTTTTATCGCTTATACAACACAGAAACAGTGCAGGTATCATCAACAAAGTAAGTAAATATCACTACACAGTATTTTTTAAAATAAAACCAATATAATTTGGATAAACCAATTTAAAACGCAGAGATGGTCTCAGTGTGTAAACGTTTATTGGCCTAAATCAAAATACGTCACAGCCTTCTGACGTCAAAGTTGTTAAGCCTTGTCTTAGCGGTAGTAACGGCCGTATCGATATTGGGTGGCAAGGCAAGCAAAGGCCGATTTAGTCGTCATGTTTGTATCTAGCCAGGCTGACAAGACAACAAGACGTTCTATTCTACAGTCTACAATGCATTTAATCATAAATTTTGTATGCAGTACGTCTAAAAAACAATTTTTCCAACAATAATATGCGTTATTATTTAAATATGTATACTAGATGTTTCGATAGTATTCCGTATAAAATATTTTTGCAGTACTTAAGACCAAACTAAAGATTGGTACTGGCATATCTTTTAGGTTGGTAAATGATGAGAATTAAATGGCAAACAAACTAAAATAATAATTCTCTCTTATTAAACACAAGTGAAGGCTCATATCAGATTGTCTAAGCAATAGCCTCAAAAATAAAAAATCTTGGAAGATATAAACAAAAAGGAAACTAAAAACTTTTTTACTACTTTTTATTAAAAATAAAAGAGAGAACACGAAATATTGAAAAAGAACTAAAACTAAATTCTACCCAATAACGCAAAATATTAAAGCAGGTGTTCAATCCGATCTCCAAGTGCAAACAGACAATAGCCTAATCTATTACAAAATTTATGCCTCATTTTACAAATATTCTGCTGGCATGTTTGCAACTCGCCTTGAATTTTTGGTCACAATTCATCTAAAGTATTTGCTTTTTGGACAGGTATACTAAATATCTGAATTTTTTAAATAACTCCAGAGCAAAAAAAAACATTTGGGGACAAATCCGGCCACCTTGGTAGGGCCTACTTATTAAACGGTTTCCGAATGTATTAAATAAATATTGGCGCACTAATAAACTATTACGTCTCGGCTTCTACAAGAGCAAGTAATTCTTGTTCTTCAGTATTAACCAATTTTGGCTCTTTCTTATGATTACGTGGGGACAAACAACCGTCTGTTTCAAAACTTATTTTGATGCCAGTTAGACGCATTATGGAATAAATTTTGCATTTCTGTGATGACCTGCATAAAACCATGTAATTCATACTTTTTCTGCTGTTTCATATAAGGCTTGCATACAATTAACGTTTATTGAAATTAAGTGTGATGAACTGATGAAATGTAAACTGTGAAACTGTGAAAGCGTCCAATATATCCTTGCTTGCCATCCAATATCGGTATTGGTGTAGCACGTATCCACTTTTGAAAAACTGTATCCACCTAGGTGTAGCACGTATCCACCTTCGAAAAAATGTGTATCCACTTTGGGACAAAAAAGTTTCTACCTGCAATTTGTTGTAGTTTTTTGACACAATGCATTACTTATGACATAAACGTAAAACACAGTTAAAAAAAATTAATATCAAAAAATGATACAATAATACATGTTATTACAAAAAATACAACACAATAAAACGTGTCCGAAGCTTGATATCACAAACCCCGATAGCTTAGCAAGCAGCTGTGCAAAAAGTAACTCTTACTGGAGCTCCTTTCTCTGGCTCTCACCAAAGTAAGAATGACTTGGTCGTCTTTCGCAACTATATTTATACCTAAACTATTCAAGCTGCAACAATGTAAATGACAATTTCCATTAATTTTTGTGTCATTGTGTCAAAAAATTACAACAAATTGCAGGTAGAAACATTTTTGTCCCAAAATGGATACACATCCTATCCCTAAGTGGATACACGTGCTGCACCTAGGTGGATACAGTTTTCAAAGGTGGCTGCTACACCAATACCCCCAATATCGATACGGCGCGGCGTGTAGAATATTTGTTAGCATTAAAATAGAAAACACCGATTCTTCACAGCAAGCTGTAATGACTCTAATTTGAATAAAACATTGCAACTGAACAATTAAATACGTATCGTTAGTTTTAACGTAATTATTACGAACTGTCAAATTCAAAACTACTCGCGCACCTACTCGGAATTTGTCGATTTTCGTCGGGTGCAGTCGGATTATTTCGATTAAGATATTGCAATAATCACTTCTAACAGTTTTCACTCGTCAAGTTAGTATTAAAACAAGTAAATGTTAAAGTATTTTTTTATATTTTCAAAAATAAATCGTCTTCGATTGTCTCGCGACAATATTGAGAGAAACTTCTATCCACATCACAAGAAACTACCGGTACATAAGAAAGTTTTTTATTTTATCTTCATTATAGTTTAAATTGCGAACAAGCACATTATCCCCATTTTGGTGCAAACAATTTACCTAAATCAGGATTTTTGTCTAGTCTCATTTCTATTGAAACTGTTAACATTTTTAGTTAATTCGATGTACTATTAATAATTGTTAGTACAACTATTGCCGCATTGCATTATTAACACGCCGGTCGACCGCTCAATCACAGTATATTCTCATATATCAGCCAATACCGATGCCAGTCAAGTGAAAAATGCTACGCTAGTAGGTTCTCTGAAATTGCATCCCTGCTTATGAATAAATGTACGAGGAGAGATTTTTATATTATCTACCTAGCCGTGAATAAAATAAGTGGTGTTGGCAACTTTTTGCTGCCATGTAGCTGTGACATTTTGATGCGAGCTGACCAAGTTTCATTCATATTTAAAAAGTTGTGTTATTTTTATAAAGGTTTAATCGCCAAAAATTAATGAAATTCAGCTAGAACACAGAAGTGTTATCAAGTTCTTAACGAAGGAGGGGAGTGGATTAAAGAATATTTATGACAGGATGATTAATGTCTGGGAAAGGAGCGCCGTCATATTTTGCGGTAGTTTTGGTGTAAATAATTTTGTTGGGGCAGGGAATTAATTCAAGATGACCCAAGATGCGGAAGGTCTGTGCAAGAACCAACGAAAACACCAAGTTGAAAAACTGCTCTTATCAGATCGAAAAATAAGTGTTTCAATGATTGCTGCTGAAGTAGGGATATCAGAAACTACAGTTCTGAAAATCTTGCATGAAAATTTAGGGATGTATAAGGTGCCACCACTTTGGGTTCCGCAGTTGTTTACTCCTGAACAAAAATTGTGTCGCCAACAAATTTGTGAGGAAAACTTGACCTACCGAAAGATTATTTTGAGGGTATAGGTTTATTAGAAAAACGTTGGAATAAGTGTGTGACCGTTAGTGGAGCATATGTTGAAAAATATATTCTTTTGTTTCCTAAATCTTTTTCTTCATGACTAGGTAGATAATATAAGAATCTCCCCTCGTAAGATGACGACGTAGCAAGCATTTTTTAAATTTCACAGACACTTTAAGTTGGTAGTTCCGACAATAAAGATCATATTTGCATACAATGCCCTAAGAAATTGGCGAATATGTCCGTTGTTGCCTGAACTACCAACTTAAATCGTCCGATAAATTAAAAAAATATATACTAGGTATCATGTGCACAAACAAATTTGTCCAACTAAACCGTTATGAACACAAAAAGTATCGTAAGTGTGATCCACTTCTTCCGTGGTTGTTATATTGAGATACATTGCCGCTCTAAATATATTTTTCCTTAAGAAGAGCCATTTATTAACTAGTTATGAATATTAAACATAAAAATTATTATTAAGCTCATTTTCAATTTGGTATATGCAATAGAGAGACCCAAGTGAATTAAACATTAAGTTATGATTACCTCAACATACGTTTGTCTAGGTTCACTCAATTTCATGCCATTTATGGCAATAAATTGGAAATTTGGTACAGTTCCTCTTTCTGATTTCTCTTGAAGTTTTCTTATAATGTCTGTAACTGTTGCCGTTTTTCCAGTTCCAGGAACACCAGACACATACATGCACCTGTAAATAGATTAATAAGATCGGCTGCGCTACATATGGTAATGAAGTTAATACAACATGTTCACAACTGTCCCCCTCCGATATTGCAGAGACGTCGTACACCGAAAAATATTAGACACGTTTTTTTTTAGCTGCTGTTTTTCGGTTTAAGGGTGTGTAATTGATGCTCAAAGTTACCCGTCGAAAACACATTTTTTGCTATATCTTAGGAACAAGACGAGATATCGAATTCATTTAAAACAGGAATTGTTCCCCGTTACCAACACTACATTTCAAATGTGAAAAACTCAATGGCACACCCATGGGATAAAAGAAATCTACTTTTTCTTTCACTCCCGCCCACAGATATTGTCAATTTATTTTTCCTCTTCATGTCTTTAAACTACACAAAAAAAAACTTACCTGTTTTTGGATTTTTTCTCAATGTCCATTTTAATGTATCTCCCCGAAACCTATTTTTCTCTATATTTTTAGAATTACATTTTATATCCCATTGTATTTTAAATAAAAACTCTTTGTTATGGCTAAAGCTGGTCACGAGCGGTACCGCGCAGTAGCGTAGAGTCGACCAGGCCTCGCGTTCCACTAGAGTTATTCTGCTAATAGAGATGTTTGCTGCCGCAAATAATTTCGCTCATCTTTTAAATAAAAATTAAATAACACAAAGTGAATAATGTCTGTTTAATATCTGCAACATTAGATATGTTTCAACTATTGTTTCGGTAAAACTAGTAGGGCATGAGGAAAAAAATGCGTTTATATGAGAGAACGAACGTTCTACATCTAGTGACGTAATATTTGCGTAAGTAAAATAATCTTTCAAATAACTTAACGATTCTGTTGACGCACCTTCACAAATGTGTCTTAATGTGCCAAAATCAGAATTTTTCTCAAAAACACTTTCAAATTTTTCTAGAACAGAAACATTTTTTGCGTCTTCAATCGCGCATAGCTGTGCGTGAACATGTTGCACTATTTGTAGAGATTCTTCTAACGGCACCGCTGGATTTTGTAATTTTTCTATTGCATCTGCTAGCCCGAAGTAATTGTCGTGAATGATTTTTAAATCCATTTTAACCTGACTATCTTGAAATTTCGACTGGCTTTTCTGGATAGCGGCAGCTTCCTTTGTATCGAATTGTAAAACCACGTTCTTAATATTGTCAAAATATTTATGATAATAAAACGCGGCCTGCAACCATGTTCCCCAACGAGTTAGAATAGGTTCTGGTGGCTCTGGTATACGGGGCACAGTCTGTGAAATTCGCGAATACGTTTCGGTGATTTGACAAATACTGCTTTGGTATGCGCTATTAAAGCGTCTACCTCAGGATAACATTTTCTGATACTAGCCGCCACAAGATTGAGAGCATGAATTTTACACGTAATGTGTAACAAATTAGCAGAATGCTTTTTAAGAGACCAGCCTACAGAAAGCATGTTTGCAGCACCATCACTCACTAACATCAAGAGTTGGTTTGTTGAAAGTTCAAACTTGTCCAATGTATTTAACACTAACTTTGAAATTACTTCGGCAGTACACTGTTGTATTCGTTTGGAGACTAATAGAATTGAAGGTGCCGATTGATGAGGTTCCAATTTGCGTGCCATTACATTAAGAACAGAATGTTTCTTCCGATCTGTTGTTTCGTCGACACATAACCACAATTTTTGATCTTTCAACTCCGATTTTATTTTTTGTTCAATATGTTCGCGCGCAGATGGCACAATTCTTCGTAACGATGTTCGACTTGGTAATTTGCACTCCGAATAGTTATTCCAAAAGCAGATAAATGGTTCCTTGTCTAGTAAATTAAATGGCATATTACATGCGATAAACGCATCGCATAAATTAAATATAAATTTTTCATTGTCTCGTGCGCAATTCCTTTTTGAGACATGCTTTTCATTATTTACGTGTCGTAGACCATGTTGTCTGGACCAATACATTAACGGGATTTTACAGATTACACATTTAATTTTAGCATCTTCATATATTAAGTCTGGAATTTGTGCAATAAATTTTCGAAGTTTGTCCGACCGCGGTCGTTTTGCTGACGAAATCATAATTTTTCTAGGATAGATAAACAATTGCGCAAATGACCGGCAGCGAAAATGTCCGTACTGCTCCGCAGACGAAGTAATACTACCGTTCCTCTCGGTCCGAACTGATTCTACGCCGATGCGCGGTACCGCTCGTGGCCAGCGTTAGTTATGGCCCTTATAATATTGATTATGTTGCAATACACAAAAAAAAGGAGGGTGACAATATTGAAAGATCAAAATTTTATTAACAAATCTTAACTGCATTTTATGCGTTGATATGAAAGTAGATTATAATTAATAAAATGTGACATCGTCTTGTATTTACATTAAACTAACAATAATCTTGATGTATGCTGAAGCAGTTCACTAAAACCCTTACCACAATACTTAACTCGTACTGGACGCACGTTTTTAAAAACTGAATTCAATTCAGTTTTACTGCTGATGATGATAGCTTGGCTATCGAAACGTACGTCCATTACGAGTTAAGTATTGCGGTAAGGGTTTTAGTGAACTGTTTCACTGTTCCAGTGCCAGTTGTTTACGCGTTATATATTTTTGCCTCTCTTTCATATATTCTAAATGTTTTCACTTGAATAAATCTTGTTCTAAAGGTGCGTGTCGGTCTTTCATTTTCGCCCAACAAAATAATATATTCTAATTATAATCATAATCACAACCAGTATAATAAAGATTATATCACACAAATCGTACCTTTTGTATATCGGAATAACAAATAATCTTATAATTCTTAAAATTAAAACAGTAATTACTACCTAAAGAGTAATCTTCTCTAGTTGAGGTTGATAGTTTGCACAGTTGTAGTATTCCTCAAAGAAATGTTTTATGCACAAATATTTTTTACACCATCCACACCTTTTATTTGATCTATGTTTCAATGTTGTTGCGGTATCAGCTGTACGGTACACAGGTATCACGTATCGCCTAAGTTCGTCTAGGTGAAAACGGTTGACACACACGGAAATAATACAAATTTGGATTCCAAATCTTTTAAAACTATACCTGCTGATGATTTGGGAAGTATTGTAGAGGCAATTGTAGCGAAGGAAACAAAGAAACTACAAGAAAGAATTTCTCTGCTAGAAAAAGAAGTACTCGAATTAAAAGAAAACCTAGTAAGATGGTACTAAGTAATGAAAATATTACACAGAAGACTAGTACAGTAGCAGAACAAGATGAATTAAACATCTCAGATTCATCAATAGAAACAGTAAAATTGAAGCAAATACTTTTGCTGGAGTTGCTCGAAGACGTCATCGTAACAAGAAAGAAAATACAAAGAATGGGAAATCCACAAAAAAACAAAAGAGAGACCGAGATACGAGGGGCCTGCAAGGAGCATGGTTCGGGTTTTGCAGCGGAGAAGCGCTTGTGGTTGTAGGTCGGCCGCTGCAAACAGGACTTGACGGCGGACCAGGTTGAATCTTACTTGCGGTCTAAGTCGCCGGGTGAGAGTTTTAATGTTGACAAACCTGATACTAAAGGTAGACATTCGGCATTTAAAGTTAGCGCACCTTATCATTTGCAGGAAACAGTGTACAATGCTTCATTTTGGCCTAATAACGTCTTGATAAATTGTAAATGTACGCAACACGGAGGTTCATTTGTCCGAAACGGGATTTTGTACAAAGAAATGAAGGACCTGAAAGAAAAAAGCGTAGATTTAACTATTGAATGCTCAGCTATTGAGCTACCGGTTGAAAAAATAGTTATAAAAATCTATAGACCACCTTCTGCAGATAGTCAATTTTTTTTTATTTTTTAGCAAATTTTGGAATTAGCTACTAGAAAGAAGCTGCATTACAGAATGGTCGTTACGGGTAACTTTAATATAAATTTACAAAACAAAGAAAATGATTTAGTAAAAAGATTTTACAATCTTGTAGGAATTTTTAATTTAATGGTTACTGTGCATAGTCCAACTAGGGTTATAAATACAACTTCGACAATAATTGATGGCAGACTTACCAACGATCCTGACTTTGAGAGCTTCGTTATCTTTTCTGCTTTGTCGGATCACTTGGCACAGTTGTTTTCTCTCCTTATTTTGGACAGTAAATCAGAGCTGCATCGATCTGTTTATACTGAAATAAATAATTACAGTAATGAAAATTTAGAAAATCTAGGATTATTGTTAGATCAAATAAACTGGGAGAGTATTTATGAAATAAGCGATTTAAATATGTCATAACACCTTTTCAGATATCTTACTGAAGGCTATTTATGAGACATGCCCCAAGAAGAAAGTTAAACTACACCCAAACGATAGCAATAACCGGATGTCCCCAGAACTTAAACAGAAATGCATGCAGAAGCGCTTTTTATACGAGGGTATGTTGAATAATGCAGTAACAAAGGGAGAATATCAGGCATTCTGCAAGAATTTACAGAGTCACGTGGAAAACCAGAAAATCAGCAAATTCTGAGTATATTCTAAACGCACAAAACAAAGTATTACCTGGACATTGGTGAAACAAGTTACTGGTTCAAAAATGCAAAATAGTAGTGATAATATAAGCAATACTGCAAAAAACGAAACTTTAATGTCTATTAATGAATATCTTGTCAATATTTGTAATAGCATGGAAAACAAAAATTAAATGCAAATAAATACCCATGTACAATATTTGTGGAACCTACTAGTATCAGTGAGGTATGCTCTACTATTCAAAATATAAAGTGTTTCAACTCTGTGGGTCATGACGAAGTGCCCGTGAAGATCCTGAAGGCATACAGCAGGCAGTTGGCTCCTCCATTATGCCATGTTATAAATCTCAGTATACAAACTGGAATTTTTCCAGATTCTTTAAAGAAGTTAACGGTAAGATTGATTTACAAGGGTGGGGAGAGGTATGAGGTTAACAACTACAGGCCCATATTAATCCTGTTCAATATTTCGAAAATTTATGGAAAAAATAATACACAACAGAATCTTCAATTTTCTTGAAAAGCGCATGTTGTTGAATGTAGGACAGAACGCATATATACGAGGCAGAGGCACTAACGGGGTCATCTATCAAACGATCAAGGAAATTTTAATGGGTATTAATGAAGAGCATCGTACTATTACAATATTTTTAGATCTAACAAAAGCGCTGCTTGAAATTAATTCGCTCTTACCTGAGCGACCGACAACAGAGAGTTATGGACGATAATACACTGACGGGAAGAAAATATTATTCGGATTGGCTGCCAGAGGGGCGTATCGCAGGGTTCTGTGTTGGGACCACTGCTTTTCCTGATCTATGTGAACGATCTCACAGAGACTACATCATTCAGAACCAGCTTATATGCAGATGACCATCCATTATAAAGACAAAAAATCTCATGGACAATGAAGTAATTACAAATTAAAATGGCATTAACAAATAGTTCAAAACTCATGATATAGAGTTAAACATCTCAAAGACGAACTTCATGGAATTCAGTTATTTGAAGAAAGCGCCACAGTCATTTGCTTACAATAACGAAATACTTACAACTTGTGAGAGCACAAAATTTCTTGGTCTGACTGTGGACAGCCAACTAAATTGAAAGGTTCATGTTGACCGTCTTTGTTCGAAGTTGTCTGCTTTCAACTATGCACTAAGGGTAATAGCGCGTACGATTAGCATTGATGCTGGATTAAGTTCTTACTACGCTTATATATACAGCAGAATTAGATACGGAATAATTTTCTGGGGTGCGTCCGTAGATTGCCCGAGGATCTTCAGATTACAGATGTCTTGTCTGCGCAGTATCTTCGGTCTGAAATTGAGAGATTGGTGTAGGGACTTATTTTCCAGTCATAATATACTTACCCTTCCAGCTATATACATATTAGAGTGCGCGGTGTTTGTGAAGGAAAATTATCAGCTTTTTAAAACTCAAGAGTTAACACATGTGTATAGTACGCGTGCTAAAGATTCAGCATATCTTATGCCTCCACAAACTACCAAAACCCTCATTAACAAAAGTTGTGGTGCGAATTATAAAAATTCATAATCACTTGCCGGCGAAAATGAAACAAAAGGACAATATAACCTTCAAAAAACGTTTGTTTCGTTATCTTCAAGACAATGTTATGTACAGCACAGATGAATTCTTCTCTAGAGCTATTGAATTGTGCTAGATTTTCTATTTTCTACATGTGCATGTGTTTTTTGTTTTAATTGTGTGATATTTGTTTGTATTGTTATATACAATTTTAATGACCATTTTATATTTTTTCTTATGTAAGTAACTGCATGTATTTATACATATATTTTGTTTTTTATTATTGGATTGGCGTATTCTACGCTTTATGCATCAATGAATGAATGGCTATTATCTATCTATCTACCCTCCTTAAATTGAAGGAAAAGGAGATATAATATATATTTTATATCAATTTTTGTATATTGCAACATAATCAATTTTTGGTCAAAATACAGTAGGATATAGAATGTAATTCTAAAAATATACAGAAAAACAAGTTTCAGGGGGATACATTAAAATGAAAATAAATCCCCTAAGATAGACATTGAGAAAAAAAATCCAAAAACAGGTAACTTTTACTTTTTTGTGTAGTTTAAAGATATCTTAAGAAAAAATAAATTGACAATATCTGTGGGCAGGGGCGAGAACAAATTAGATGTTTTAATTCCCTAACGACTCCATGGGTGCACCGCTGATGTTTTCTCCTCTGAAATGTAGTGCAGGGATTAATCCTTTTTTTTTTAATGAATTCGATATCTCGTCTTGTTCCTGAGATATAACAAAAATGTGTTTTCTGGTGGCAACTTTGAGTGTCAATTACAAACTGAAAAAAAAAAACAGCTAAAAACGATACGTGTTTAATATTTTTCGGTGTATTACGTCCCTGGAAAATTTTATCAAAATCGATACGTTTGCTTATTCGTGCGTAAGTGTTTCTTGAACAATTTAAAGAAACGGTTTGCAAATAAAAAATAGAGAGACAAGTCCCACACAACATGCAATTATATTTAAGTGTTTAAAGTGTTTAGTTTCTGCTGCATACGATACAAGTTGGTTTTTTTTTAATTGGAACAGCCTGTATATATTACTGTGTTTTTGGATGCCTTTTTTCCACTCATGTCGACATTCTTCAAGATTCCCTAGAATATCAAAAACCATCTATGGTAGGTTTTGATTTAATTACGATAATTTAAGATTTTTGTGAAATGCCGATATCTTGAACGCGTTATATGCTAGAGCGGTGATTTAAATGTTATTCTATATTTTTTTGAAGTTTTCATTGGTACAGCGAAAAACAATCGAAATCGTTGCTAAGTTTGATTCATGTTATTTCATTTTTTAAGCGGAACAGTCTGTATATTTCTCCAGAAACGAATACAAAAACTTTTTACAAACATTTCACCACACCTAAACTGAGTTCTAGCAAAATAAATAATATTAATATGAATCTATGAAAATAAGCTTTTTGTTAAAATACACCGAGTGCGGTGATGAAATACTATAAACTTTTGTTTCTCTAAAGATATTCATTATGAATAGTACATATTTTGTGCGTACAATTTCAACATCTACTCGTAAGTAATCACAATTTTCCTGCATTCTGCATAAACTGTAAAACAATTCCTTGCATTTTGTTGAATACTTACCAATATTTCTGGAATAGTATTCTGTACTCGCGTAATTCATGGCCCTCCGAGTAGATGTTAAAATGTCTTTACAGAAACAACAGTTTATAGTGTTTAGTTGCAGCATTCTATCTATTTAAACGAAAAATTTATCCTCATAGTTTCATGTTTAATTCACTTTTCGTACAAGGAAATGTTTCTAAGAAAATTTCTGGAAGAACTTTTCTATCAGATTCTAGGAAAATATACCAGATGTTCCATGTAAAAAATTGAAATAACACTAATCAAACTTGGAGACGATTTCGACGAACGGCGCGTGGAATCTAATTCACATAAAAAAAATTATCGACATACTGCTGAAATTGCCAAGAAATACTCAATCGAATAAAGCAAGCACCCAAGCACAAGGTAGACAGACACGCTGTATAATGATTTAAATGGTCCTACATTGAGGGTCTGGCAAAATACACTTGAAATATATTTAAAGTATGAAATACAAAATATACTCTTTATTAATATTTGAAATATCAAATATAAAGTACATTCCTTGCAGGTATTTAAAATACAAAATACACTCATTGCAGGTATTGAAAATACAAAATACACTATTATAAAGTATTTAAGGAATATTCTAAATTATCTCTGTTCAATTTTGATATTTTGAAATATTTCCTATTTAAAATGTTCGGAATACTATTTTCAAATTCGTTATTGTTTGCTTCCGTAATTTTCCGTGATTTCATTAAAGGCAGTATTTTTTAATTACTCGAACCTTTGATCGAACAATCCCGAGCAGAAATTTTTAAAATTTGCGAGCAATTTAAGATGGTGTAGTACGCCAAGAAATTAGTGAATGTGTCCCTTATTGCCAGTATTACCAAATTGTTGTATGAACAATTTTAAGGCAACAGCTCTATTTTACTACATAAAAAACGGGGTATGTTTTTTAATGTGTTATTTACAAGTCAAGTACAGAGCTGTACTTTGAAATTGTTCAAACAACTATTGGATCAAAAGTTCAAGCACTTAAAAAGTATAGAGCTGTACTTTGAAATTGTTCAAACAACTATCGGATCAAAAGTTCAAGCACTTAAAAAACACACCAAAGTATTTTATATATTTATATATATGCAAAATACTTTAAAAATGTATTTGAAATACAAAATGCAAAATATATAAAAAAAATTATTTGAAATATAAAACAAAACATATTTTGTATTTCAAATACAATTTCAAATATTTGAATTTTACATATGCCCTGCCCTACCTACACTATGTATCTAACAGAGCCACCAAATATATATATATATAATTGTTTAAGAACTTTTTATTAACTCACCCTCCACTACCATCAAGCAATTTTCTTTCCAGAAAATTAAAGATATTGTTATATTCGTTCTCCCTGCATGGCAATATTTTTGGTATGTATGAAACATGTAACTTTTCTCTTGCTTTATTTAGAGGTGTACAATTCTTTTGTATAGGTGTTGCACGCATCTGCACAGAAGGTGTTATATTACCTTCCCGAATTAATCTAGCTTTTGCAGTTGGAGTACCCTTTGCTGTGCTTTTTGGTGTTTCCAAAGTGTCATAGTTTTTAAGTTTTTTATTGGGAGTTTTCATTTCAGTATTTACAATCTTTTCTTTTTCACAGAGTTTTTTCGGGGTACTGCATTTATTATTATCCATTTCCAATAATGATCTAAGATGAGTACTTCTCGTATTTGAAACTGAAGGTGGGTCAATATCATTACATCTACTTATTTTCGCAAAGCATCCTTTTACTTCAATAGCAATTTCATCATCATTTGAGTCTTTCTTGTGATTTTCACCTCTCCTTTTCTTTATAGGAGATATTACATCATAAGAATCATATCGACTAGGTTTATTAACATTCCTTTTAAGCTTACCTCTTTCAGGAGTTACAACTTCTTCTGCTTCAAGATACTTAGCTCTGGTAATGCAACTTCTACCATATTTCGTTATGTGCACTGAAGCTTGTATTGTTTCTTCCTCATTCAATTCTGTATCTCCATATTTACTTGGAGACTGTTTCATAGAAGTACTATATATTTTATTAGATTTTGTTTTGGTTTTTAATTTACCGGTAGTCTGGAGGTTGGTCTTTTTTGATGGTGACAAACATTCAACACCCATTGTCCCACATGATTCACTACTAGTGCTTTGTTTCCTATTCCTCTTAGGGGTTTTAGTTGGTGATATAAATTCAGCATATGATTTTCTTGGCAAGTTTCGTCTAGACTTCCTTTGCGTGTCATGTTGATTTGAAATATTTTCTTTTAAATCATCAGCATTTAACTCTTTTTCACATTTTGGTAGTTGTTGTTTTACACTTCCTTTAGTATATGAGGTATCCTTACTTAATTGTAGACTATTTTGAAAACATTGACTTAATTCAGATATGCTTTTGCTTCGAGATAGATTTTCAATGTAGCCATTACTGGTGCACAATCCATCTTGTATGTATTTCAAAATAACTTTGTCATCAGTTCTCTCTAATATCACTTGCGGATCCTTTTTTGACTTCCGTAATTTAATTCCTAGATAATTTTCTTCTATGCTGACTATTGAATAATCGTGAATAGGTGAGGTAATGCTAGCGCTATCATTAAAGGATTCATTTAGATTACGCCTTGCACCGGACCTTCTCTTAGGCGAATTAAAGTTCTCCATTGCAAAATGTTTCTGTGTGAGTAGTTGTAATTCAGTATACAAAATATTAGCAAAGAAAAACTATCTCATATTTTAACGTTAACTTAAATTACTAAAAATATGTCACCTTAGTGAAAACTGCAATTTATACAAATTTCCACGTTATGTTCTTGTAACTAGTGTTTGTTAACCTCATTCAACATAACACAGACATAATTTGGCGCCTTATTTGGGGAAATTTTATGCAAATAAAATATTCCTACGTGTAGTAAGTTGTAGTGGATTACGATTCATAATCTGGCCTTATCTTAAGTGTCAAGAGCAACTCAAGTAAGGGTGAGCTGGAAATGAGGAAGCTTAATTTAATTTACGCATCATAGAAAATATATCGCATTTTGCTCTTACTACATTTATTCGAGGGATCATTTTAGGTCCGATTGTATTAAAGGACGTTCAACAGGAGAATACACTCAACGTTGGTGCAATACATTTACTCTAAAGCTGGGTTCACATCACAGCTGTATCGCTGTACCGCGGTGTTGCGGTGCGCCAAAAATTTGAAGACGACGCCAACCGCCTTTCACATCACCACTGTTTCACAGCTAAAAGAAAATAGCGCGTATTTTAAAAGGAGTTCAAGCATGCACGATATGTACTGTCGTTAAAATCTTGTTTTGGTGAGCAACGGCTGTTGATGGTATTCGTCTTAGTTGTACAAAGGTGTATTAGTTTTCAGATTTTTGCGATTTTCACACTATTAACAATATAACGAATACACAATAAGCATGTACCACCACAAACGACGAAGACTTTTAGCGTTATATTTGCCAAAAAAGTATAATATGTATTACCATTTTATGTCGATGTAAATGATCTTTTCCTTTCATATTATATATTATATATAAGTTGTACCCAAACAATTAACCCCAATTGACCACGTTTTGTCAAAGATGTTTCCCGCTCAGTTTTCAATAGAAAACGATAAACCACAAGTTGGACAAGGACGCACTGAGAAAAACACGCTGTGCCATCGCTATAAGTTAAAGTAGAACCAACTTTTAGCGGCGTGAATTTCCTATGGCGCCAGTGTAGCTTTTTTTGAATCAGCCAATAGCTTGCACGCAGCAACACCGCGGTACAGCGACACAGCTGTGATGTGAACCCAGCTAAAAGCTCACCAAAATACAATTTTAACGATAGGACATATCGTGCATGCTTGAACTCCTTTTAAAATACGCGCTATTTTCTTTTAACTGTGAAACAGTGGTGATTTGAACGGCGGTTGGCATCGTCTTCAAATTTTTGGCGCATCGCAACACCGCGGTACAACGACACAGCTATGACGTGAATCCAGCTTAAAGGTTGTCTTAGTTCCTATCTTGCAATACTTGACCGAAAGTTGACGTCGGTAGTAATACGTACTTGTTCGTAACAACGTTTAAATTGATGGATCTCATATGGATATCTATACTCCAATTCTACCAATGACGTCATTGCGCAAACTGAGACAATCTTTAGAGTAAATGTATTCTACCAACCTTGGAGGACATTTCCATTTACTCATTTGAACGTTGAAAATCGTCCCCTCTGAACATAAGATATAGAATGATACTACTAACTACAACAAATTGCAGTTGAGGGCACTCATTTGTATATTGGTATCCTTACAAGTTTTATTATCAGATCAGTACATCAGTCATACTTTGATATAGTTGACAACATAAGTCGTCAATTTAATTGTCAAATTATTAATAGACTTCAACTAGCAATCTAAAGACGTTTACTGTATATTTATTGTATATCTAAGTTAAATCTGTAGCGGGAAGAATGTAATTAAGACCTTTATTTGTGGTGTTAGGTATTCTTCATGATACAGACTTAAGGGGCGGTTAAGATTAATGTTCGGCGATTATGAATGATATAATCGAGATATATTGATTATACCCGAATAATCGAGCATTCGATTATGGTTCAGAAATCATTCATTATTCGTTTCCGACTGCGCAGGAGCACACAAACGGATTATGATTCGAGATTTGTATTCGAAATTTCGAGGTTTCGAGTTTCGAAATAATTCAGTCCTCAATTGTCAAATAATCCTGGAAAATAATCGAAATCGTTAGTAAATTTCATTTGTTAAGTTGGTGGTACTATGATACAAGTATGAAGTGACATTTTGGAAATCAACAGTGAAAGGTTAGAAATATAAAAATATATTTTATTATTACATTTGCAAATTTGTGTTTAAAAAAACAATATAATCTAAATTTTTAGGTGCCAGTCGGTTTCTTCGCAAATTGATTTGCTTTTGGTAAAAGAGCTAATACATTTGTAGATTGGGCCATATTGCTGTCAAGGTAAGTCCACAACATATTAACCCAGAGCCATCAGGCATATATTTGATCTCTGACAGGTGTACAAGCAGAAAGTGAACCAGCAATGAGACTCTCAAGTTCATCTAAAATCTATTTCTCTGTATTTTCTTGGGTCCCAAATCCAATTTTTTTGTAATGAGGATCCAAAAAAGTGGCCTTTACCGATATTTTGTCTTTTCCATAATTTCCCAGGTGTCGGGAAAGCACAGAAAGCATGTCAGTTTTTAATTCAGCCCCAACAGCCGTTTTGCAATCTATTATGTTCATGGAATGCTGAACTCCTGGCACAAGTGGAATTATTGATGATAATGTGATGAATTTCTCTCCAGATAATGCTGTTGTCATTAAATCCAAAATTTTTAGGATCTGAATACAGTCTTCCACTACTATCCATTCATCTGCATTAAGCATCATAGGAGCCTATGGCAGGCTTGACATCACAGCTACCAGTGGGACCTTAATGTCCACTAAACGTTGGAGCATTATGTAAGTGGAGTTTCACTGTGTTACCACATCTTGTTCGACCTTTAGAACACTAACATTTAATTGTTGTTGCATTTGAATTGGTTTTTCTACGGCAGTTACACTATGTTTAAAGTGTCCCACAATCGATCTGCATTTTTTTTAGAATGTCACTAAGTTTATTGTTTTTCTTTAGGGTTTCATGCACTGATAAATTTAATGTATGAGCGATACATGGATGATGGTGCTTCTGTAGATGATCATTGATGGCTGACTTAACATTTGCACCGTTGTCTGAAACCACAGTCACAATTTTGTCACTAATTTCCCAGTTGCTGATAATGTCTGATAGTTCCAAACTGATTTGTACTCCAGTTCGGCTACCTTTCACCTCACTGGTTTGGAAGGCGCTGGCATGTAATGTACCATTTGCCGAAAATATTGGCTTTTTAGTTTTTGTATATTTTTTTAAACTTTTTTTATTCTTTACAGAAAGTTTTTACTTGCTGATAAAGTGGATAGTAACAGTTATATAATGCTGTGTACTATCTGATGTCCAGAGGTCTGTTGTCACTGCAACGAAATGTGCTGATGACAATTTTTGTTGCAATACATCAACTTGTTGTCAATAAAGTTAAGGCAGCAGCTGCGAAGATAGCACTTTCCGTGATGAAAGTGTGTACAGGGGATTTAATTTTGACACAAACTGTCTGAATCCTTTGTCTTCCACAATTCTAAGTGGCCGGTAATCAGCAACAATCATTTTAACTAGCGCCTGATTGATTTTGGCGTTGTCTCCTTCTGCTAACTCAGTGTTGGATTTGGTGGAGCTAAATAACCGCAGTTGCCTTTGCCATTTAGATGGCTGGAATTCCCGCACAGAACCAGAAAATGATTTTGGTGGCCCTACTGTAGATGATGATGGCCCTACAGTAGATGTTGATGGCCCTGTTGTAAATGTGGATGGCTCTGTTGCAGATGTTGATGGCCCTGCTGTTGATGTTGATGGCACTGCTTCGTTTAGGATAATATCTTCATCACTAATGATATCATCAGGCACTACAGGCAGTAATTGACTCAGATGCACTCTTTTCAAATGTTGACTTAGGTTTGTTAGAATTTAAAAAAAAATTAAATTCTTTTTGACACAAATTGCACGTTACAAATTTGTTGTCTGCTGTTAATTTGAAGAACTGCCATACTACAGATCTTTTGCCTCTGGACGTAATTTTTTAGATTACTGTCTTTGATTTGAACAAAACGGAAACGATCGCAAACAGTACAACTGAGACAGAATTGTGCAGCGAAAAGACACATAATTCCTATGGGGAGGTTGCAACAAGTATCAACGAGTGCAAGTCTTAATCATTCCTTTGTCTTTCTTCCAACACAAGTTAATTCCCGATTTCAAGACTTTCAAGTTACAACGGGAATGCTCAAGTGTAAACGTTATTCAGCATTTTGTCTATACCACTATCTAATATATTTTTTTGAAAGATTTAATAGCGCATGAACCATTTATAATGTTGAGAAATAAAACTATTTGTATTTTTTTTAATTTAATTTATTTTTATTGTTCTCTCCAATACATAATGCAAATTACAAACACATTGACATTGTAATAAAACTGTTTTCAATCAATAAATAAATCAATAATAATAAAAGTGCATTTTTACCAGGTTCTTTATTAAATGCTTTCGTTCAATTTTTTAGATTTAAATTTGGTGACTAGGTGGATGCGATGTATCATAATCGAATGTTCGATTCAAATTTTAAGCTACGCATGCGCACTGGATAATAATCGAATGTTCGATCATTCGATTATTTTAAACGATTATTTCGATTCATTCAATTACTGAAATATATCGATTATGCCCAACACTAAAAATTACTATTACGGAGCATGCGCAGTATATGGTTCTGCTCTGCTTAACCTATGTACCTAACGTTTTACCGACAAACAACATAACCCAATAGAATCGATAAGAACATAATCTTGATCTTCCATTTCTTAAAATAGCTATTATAAATTCCTAATATTTGTGAGCAAATGGAAAGTATAACGTTCATCATTGTGTAGCTATTTATCAAAGATTAGTGTGAACTTAGTAGGGATGGGTCGGTATTTTAGTAACGGTAGTTTGGAGTGATATTTTGTTGTCGCGCTCGAGAATACCGACATAACTTGCTACTTTGGAACGATGGGCTGTCGCGCGACACGGGGACGATAGTAGTCTACATTCGCGACGTTCCTGTGGAACGGTAATGTCGCTGAAACGATAAGCATTTCCATTGTTACTTTGGAACGATGCGCTGTAGCGCGACAGGAGCGAAGCAAAGTCGACTATCCTCGGAAACATCGCGATTTACATTCGCGACGTTCCTGGTCGCGTTCTTATGTAACCGATTGATAAACATGGTACAGGTCTCGCGTTGTAGGATGGCGAGTTCAGGCGCTGTCCGAAGGTACTGTCGGACACCGTTCGGGAAAATTCAAGTTTGAATGCAACATGCAGTAGCGTAGCTCGACTTATTTTTTAAATTATTTTAGCATAATTTCACGAGCTTGACTGTGAAGCACTTTATTTGCAGCGATTTGTTAACTTTATTTTAACGTAATACAATACTTATTTTTACTCAACTAATAACAATAACTTCTTTCTCTTCTCGAACCGTCACCTCCCCCCTCCCTGTCCTAAACTCATATCACCTAATATCGTTTACATACTCATAACATCTAATATACTGTCTCTCGTTTACATTCGGCCCTCCTGACAGCATTTACCTCCTGGTAAATGAATCTTCGCAAACATAGTCTTCATACCTCACTGGAATCTGTCGCTGTCTTTTCGCACCTGTTGGGTTCTCCATCATTGCTACCTCTTCCTGCTCAGTCTCTTCCTCCACTACAGATGTGTTAGAGTCCTCGTCCTCCTCGTTATTATCGTAGGTATCGTCTTCATGATTCTTGTAAATTTTCAGTTGACTTATATGAGCGGTGGTCATATACCGACGGCTATCCGTTCCGGTAACGTTCGTTATGCGGTAGGCGTCTCCCAGTAACTTCTCCACAACCACAAATGGGCCTTTGTATTTTGGTTGCAACTTGGTGGGGTGACCCGTTGGCGTAGTAGCCCATCGCATGGCTACAATATCTCCTGGCTCCAATTCAGCTGCTTTGGCTCTGTGCTGATCATACCGTTCTTTCTGTTTCATCTGCTCGGCTTCACATCTCATTCGAATCGAGTCTTGCACTGCCTCGGGGGGAATCCAGGTGGCTTGTCCTTCCACGTTAATCACGTCTTCCAGTCGGTTATCGCGAAATTCTGGATTATACCCCATCAATGCTTCGTACGGCGTTTTTCCAGTGCTTTGGTTCACCGAGGTATTCAAGTGCTGTTCCACTTCTGCTATTTTCAGGTCCCATTCTTCGTCCTTCTCAATCGCTGCCATCAAGGTTGGTACCAATGTTCTCATTACTCGCTCGACCATTCCGTTGCACTGTGGGTGCCTTGGTGAGATCAATGTATGTTTTACACCGATTTCCGAACAATATTTGGCAAAGTTACTCGAAGTAAAACTCGTTCCGCGGTCGGTTACAATCTGATTTGGAATACCGTATGTAGACACGAACGTTTTAAGTCGCTTTACCGTTACCGCCGTTTTTGTTGATTTCACCGGGAAAAGTCTCACAAACCTGGTTAAAGCGTCGATAAACACTAACACATGTTCATTACCGCGTCGGCTCGCTACAATGGGCCCGCAATGATCTAGATGGACGCGACCAAATGGTCTTTTTGGGACCGGTAATGGGTGCAATAGTCCTGATTGTCGACCACCGGGTACTTTGTTTAACAAACACTTAAAGCACGATTTAATATGCCCGCGTACATATCGCCTCATTTTACCGAACCAAAATTTTCTTCGAATCTTTTCCACTGTACGGTCTAGTCCAAAGTGTCCGCTCTGATCGTGATTTTCAACACATATAGTTTTTCTCATAGAGTTAGGTCTACGCACTATCTCATTGTCTTGCTTAACACGTTTGAAAAGTAAACCGTTACATAGTTCATAGTCTGTAATCGCATTTTTGTCGCGCGCACTAAGTTCGTTTTTGTCTTTACCCAAAATTCTTATTATTTCTGCTAATCCTCGATCGCTGCGCTGCATCATCAATATTCTATCCTCTTCACGCAAAACTTGCAGAATTTCTAAGCGCTCGTACAACTTGGTGAAAGTGTCTTCCGAGTCATTCACTGGTGCACGGGATAACGCGTCAACATGTATCATCTTCTGTCCACTGCGGTGCTTTAATTTGAAGTCGAATTCTTGCAATAATTGAAACCACCTTGAAATTTGCGAATTTCGCGTTTTCTGAGAATTCATATGCACAACTGCTTCACAATCGGTAACTATAACGAATTCAAGTCCTATCAGGTAATGTCTTAGTTTATCTAATGCATATGCTACGGCCATCAACTCCAATTTGCATGAGGCATATTTCGCTTCAGTATCACTAGTCTTCTTGGATATATAGCAAACTGGCCTTAATTCGTCCATATCATTATCTGCTTGTAATAATACTCCAGCCAACCCTACCTGAGAAGCATCAGTATGTATTTCCGTCGTCGTCGCTTTCGGATTATATAATCTCAATATTGGGGGTGTTGTTAGCGTGTTTCGTAAGTAGTCAAAAGCTTGCTGCTGTTCTTCCTTCCATTCGTAACGTACATCCTTTCGTGTCAAATCAGTTAGATCTCTACATTTTCGGGCAAAGTTCGGTATGAATCTCCGAAAATACGCCGCTAATCCCAGAAATCTTCGCAATTCGTGAACATTTTTCGGTATCGGGTACTCCATTATCGCTTCTGTCTTTCTTCCTGGCTTCAATCCGTCTGATGACAATACATATCCTAAGTATTCAACCTGTTTTTGTCCAAAAAGGCACTTCTTAAGCTTCAGTGTGAGATGAGCTTTCTGCAGAGCCGCTAGTACCGATTCTAACTTGCGTAACATCTCATTCCAATCCTCTGCTGCAATCAAAATGTCATCTAGATACCATCGGACTGTATCCTTACCCAATGGACCTAGTACCAAACTCATTAACTTGGAGAATTCATACGGTGCGTTGCACAGACCAAACATCATGCGGTTAAAATGTCCAGTCGTGTCAGGTGTTATGAACGCAGTCTTCTCTTTGGCTTTTTCAGTCAAAGGTATTTGCAGATAAGCGCTACCCATATCCAACAATGTAAATAGTGTTTTTCCCTGCAGACCTTCAAACTGTTCGTCGATCGTCGGTATCGGGAAATTCATCTTTACCGTTTGGTTGTTCAACGGTCTATAATCCACAACCAGTCGTTGGTCACCATCCTTTTTATTTACCAGTATACAGGCTGATGCATAAGGTGACGTAGTATCACTCACGATTCCTTGTTGTTTCCACTCATTTATAATATTTGCCATCGTTTCACGCTCAGTGTAACCGCTTTTAAACGGCTTCGTTCTAACAGGTATATTATTGTCAACAATATCCATTCGCATAACGTCGGTACAGCCTAATTCGCTTAAATTCAAAGCAAAACAGCTGCGGTAAACATTAAATAGGTTTATCATCTTCAACACTATATTTTCCGGAACTGCTTCGCCAAAGTTCAACATATCGGCATTGATCGGCTGAATGTCTTTCTTTTCTTTCCCTACAGTTTGAATTTTGTTCACATACCTTATACAACCAACTCTTTCCCCACCTTCTAATGGAATATCTTTGGTCGCTAAATTCACTATAGGTACTATTTGGGTCTCATCACCAATGACTGCTCTAATTAGGTTTACTTGCTCCTTCATAATGACTGTAGTTTCTTTGCTCCTTATTGTTACATGTTTGGGTTGTTCACAAATAGACATATCCTTGAATGGTTCTTCATCCTTTTTCCCAAATATTAATTTATCCCCAATTTTGACAAAAGCAACGCCATCCAATTCTGTGAAGGTACGTCCAATTAGTAATTCAAAGGTTTGGGTACTATCAGGTACAACGCAAAGATTCACTTCGGCATCGACATCATCTACAGTTACAATTCCATGCACTGTACCAAGACAACGTACCGCTGGCTGACGCCCATTCCCGTACCCATACAGTTTCATATCTGTGGGGTTCATTCTCAACCCGATTCTATTCACTACAGATTCTATTACAGTGCATACAGAACTGCCTGGATCAATCATGGCGTTTATTTTCCTACCATTAAAGATAACTACCTTTAGATATTTTGCCATACCTTCATCTAAAACTGTGTTTGTGACGTGCATTATTTCTTTAGTACAATCTTTTCTAATATGTCCAACTTCATTACATTTATAGCAGCGAATAACCTTTGGTTGACTCACCTCAGTACAATTTCGTGCTATGTGCCCCATATTATTACATTTGTAACATTTTACTTCTCTTGAGTATCCATTAGTATTTTCCCTTCTTCCGGTTGCTGACTTGAAACGTATACTCGAAGGTTCTTGCCTATCCTTTCTAAAAACCTGTGCCCTTGCTTCTTCAATCCGTTGATCTTCCTGTAAATCATGTAACAAGCTGTCTAGATCTAAATGCGTGCCATTTACCAATTTGTAACATAATGCTTTGTTGTATAGGCCGATTAATATTTGTTCTTTCACTTCCTTTATACTTAACCTTAATTCCGTACACAATTTTACCTTCTCATGAAAATACAAATTAATATCTTCATTCCTTCCTTCGCTCGGACATCCTTTTCCATTTTATCGCTAAACTTTCTTTGACAATAAAGGTTGATTTAAATTTTACCAGAAAATCGTTCCACGACTGTAAATCATCCGCGTTAGCCTCGTACCAATAGTATGCCCCTTTTTCTAATCTGCTTCGAGCCATTTCTATCATAAACGGATCCGGCAAATTATGTAACACTTGTGCTCTCTTCAGTTTTTCAATCCAACTTTTCGCATTTAAATGATTTCCGTCGAACATCTCGAGTGTATTTAACACTTTCGACATAATAGTTACATTTGGTGTTGAATTTACAATCGCTACAGGGCTGACATTAGAGTTTCTCTCTGACATTCTATCCAACAATTTTTCGATTAGTAAATCCTTTCTTTTACTCTCTTCGATAAAAGTGACCAGCAACTTATGCGTATCAGTAGTGTCCACACTATCTGAAAACGATCTTTCCTCCGCAGACGCTAAATTTTCTTAAAAAGTGTCAAATTCGTTCGTTGCGTGCTTTTCCGCCATTTCTATATCTATTACCGCTTTTCACCTTTACAAACTTCGTATACACCACTCGTATGTCTCACTCATATGATATCGCGGTATCTTTACTCGTGTATCCCGCTTCTGAGAAATGTTAACTTTATTTTAACGTAATACAATACTTATTTTTACTCAACTAATAACAATAACTTCTTTCTCTTCTCGAACCGTCACGTCACCTCCCCCCTCCCTGTCCTAAACTCATATCACCTAATATCGTTTACGTACTCATAACATCTAATATACTGTCTCTCGTTTACACTCGTTTACAGATTGTTGATGCTATTTCTTTGCAACAAGCGTATTCGAAAATGAAACTTAAGGCTAGCGTTTTCGCCCTGTTTTCGTTACGGAAACTAAATTACAATTGAGTAACTGAGTGCATGTTTTCGCCAAAATGGCGATGATAGAACACTTAAATTTTCTTGTAATAGCAATAATCTTCATTTAAACCCTCATTTGCTTTAAGTAAATAACATTAATACATTATGTAAATAACATTAATACAAATGTAAATAACATACTTAAGATGCAGGTACAAAAACCCTTCAGGTCAATACAAATAGAAAAATAGATGCATAAATAATGTCACATTCTTCCAAATACAGTAGGAAGGTATGTATTATGTAAACATAACTCCTTACTACGCCACTGGTAACATTTAGATTGAACGGTCTTGTATTTCCACCACGCATCTGAAGCGTTCGGCAGCGTATAACGCACAAACTGTATGCGTGCATATTGTTCAAATAGTAGGGTAACACCTTTAGACGACACATTCGTTACGTAATTCTTAATTGTAGCAGTATGTAACTATATTTATTTGCTAAATATTCACTCAAAATAAATTGAATTCTAATAAGAGAAAAATATTTAAATTTAAAAATAGTTATAACGTAAAGAAGTTAAGCAATTCCTTTGTTGTAATTTAAAAATAATCGTTTTACTTTAGCTGAACTTAATCTGCTTCTTCTATCTTATAAAATTTTACCAGTTTTTAAAAATACTTGTTATAGATCTCAAATTACAGTGTGCCTCGTGTATATATATAAAGAAATCAACCAGCGTAATAAGCGACCATTTCATATCGGTTATATTATATCGTTCCAAAGTAACGGTATTTTGTCGAGGTATTTTTGTGTCGCGATCGCGAAAGGAACGTTCCATGAGTGGAGCGGTATTTCCCAACTCTAAAAGTTAGCTCATACTCACTAACACTTTCTTTCAATATTCTTTTAATCTGAATGCAAATTTAATCTGTTGTATGAACGCACTTGCTAATTATATTTATTTCACGCGTTCACAGCGTCAGTACTAAATCGATGCGCTCGCCACGCCTCTGGCTGTTACCGCATATTTGCCCAGGTTACTGATATGTATTACTCGTTTACTACAATTTTATATATTTCCCCATCTAAAAATGTATATTATTATTATTATTTATTGTTGCCTATAGCAGATATACGACATATTCTATATTTAAGAAATGTCTGGATCATCCTCAAGATAAATGAAATAATAAACGCCCTTATTTATGAAATGAAACACAAGAAGTCTCATGTGTTTCACAATAAGAGTCCTCATAAGCTCAAGGTGGAGCTATGAATGGCGCCCTTAACCCATTTTACCGGTCGTTTTTTTTTAAGCTGTTACTACAAAAAGTAATTACACTACAAAAATAAAGATTAAACCTATTAATTTTAAGAACATATAAATAAAAGTCCTACCTCCGATTGGAATTAATATATTCTTCATCGTCACCATTCAAATTATTCAAATATTTTTGCTGTCAAAATGGATATTGATTCGGAAAGTACTGCTACTTCTATAGATGATGAAAATACTGAAAACTTTTGCGATAATCCAACAAGAGATGCTTTAGCAGAAGGGCTAATGGGATTAATTAAACCTACAGTTGATCAACTAGATGAACGTGTCCGGGCAACAAGGTAAACACCGTAACAATTCTATTATGTATTTTAACGCATATACGTTGTAGGGTATCACAGTTAGAATTAAAACAGTGTATAGAATCATTAAGTGAAGAATTAAAAAAGATATCTGAATCACAACAGTCGACAATTGATTTGGATGTGTATGTTAAGAAGTTACAAAATGCAAAACACCGAGTAACTGTGTTAACTAATATACTTCAACATGCCCAGGAAAGATTAAATAAGGTGCATCAATCTATTGAACGTGATACAGTGAAACGGAAGGTAATACTGGACAGTTTAGTTACCGAACAATCAACATCTGATGCTGCGATTTAAAGATGTTATTAAAAACTCCTATATATAATCTAAAGAATTTCCCTGATGTATATGATCCTAGTGAAGATAGTTTTCTATTATTGGATACTCTAGAAACAGATTTTGAAGACATTACCAAAATAAATCCTGGTTTCGTTGTTGAAATAGGTTCTGGAAGTGGTATAATAATAACAGCTTTAGCTGCATCCTTAAAAGATGTAATATGTTTTGCAACAGACATAAACCCAGAAGCTTGTATAGCGACGAATTTTACCTCTAGTATGAATAATACACATGTTGAAATATGTAACATGAATTTACTAACATGTTTTAAAGAAGAATTATTTGATGTTATCATTTTTAATCCACCATATGTAGTAACTGATACAAACGAAGTTACTAGAAATAGAATTGCTAGAGCATGGGCTGGCGGTATTAATGGTCGTGAAGTTATTGACCAATTTTTGCAATTGCTACCTCAGCTAATGAGTGCAAATGGAATATGTTACATGGTCATAATTAAAGAGAATAACCCAAAAGAGATTGTAAATATGGTTCATAAGATGGATTTACAAGCCTACATAGTAAATGAACGTAAAATACCTTGTGAGCATTTATATGTTTTAAAAATAAGTAGATAAGGTAGATTTGATTTGTTTGAAAGTAATGTCTTCTTTTACCATTTGTAAAATTGGTAGTCTATATTATACTTCTAGTAAATCTGTACAGAAACCTAGTCCACTATCTAATTTATTCATTTCTCCAAAGAGTTATTATATGGTGGTATGGTTATCATTTGGCTTGCCTAATACATCAAACCTAACACAACTTTTATGCAGATTGCCAAGATAGGTCCTGGTCCTTTGGAGTTGTTAAATTTGTTAATCTGTTTGTGTAAATCTTCGTAATAACAGTTTTAGTAAGACTATTTTTTCTTTATTACGAACCTTAAAGAATGTATAAGAAGAAAGACGAAATATAACGTCGCACTTAATTAAAAAAAGTTTCACTTTCTGAAGCCAAAACAATTGTAATGTTTTAAAAAGAACGAACATTTTATAGCGTTACAGATGTTTAGATCTTAAGAATGTAACTACTGCCGTTTTCATAGACAATATGAAATCTCAAGGAAAAACGACTTAGGTAAGGACACCTTACACTTAGGACAACTTTGTATTTCATAGTTGCAATCTCGATTTATTTCGGTCATTCTCGAATAAGGATGCATTCTGAAAGGATTTGTATTAAACCATACTGCTATAAAATTAGCTACTGACAACCATTTACTAGCTTCACAGAAGCGGTGATTTAGGTAAACTAGTATCTTCTGTAATTGGAGGGACAATTGAATGGAGTTATGTTATAAAAAGCTATTTCTGAATAAATTAGATTCTAATAGTGTTAGTTGCTATCCTTAATTGAATGATTATTTTCAAATGCATTTTGTTTGGTTAGTAAGAAGGGGTTGTAGATTAATAATATGTGGTCAAACATTTGAGTTTTCATGAAACTTTTGTTACAACAAAGTAATTAAAAAAAAATATGACAACCCCCTCATCCACTTGCCCCTTCAATTGTTCATTAACAAGTGACAATAAAATGTACTGAATGTTTTCTTTGGAAAAACGATATCGCATTTTAAATTCTTAATTTCTAAAATATTCCATAGGATTTTGTATGTAGATCTCTAATGTATCGTTTATGTTGTCTATTATTGTGTATCATATCAATACAATAAAAAAAAACCCTCAATACGTAGCATATTGTATCACTATATCCTAAGTTTAACAACCTATTATTTAAAATAATAATGCTTAAAAGTAGTGTTAATTCTGAAATAACCTCAAATCAACAGAAAATTTAATACATACAAGTATCACATTATTTATACAAGAAATGTAATAAACAAATTATACATAACAATACAACTAAATTAACCAAAAACGTAATTTTATAACCGATAATAACAAATATACTCTGAAACGCCCTCTATATGCCCTATCAAGTATTTTGTCAAGGAATGCTTAAGGTACCCGAGAAGCTACCTTAAGATTTTGCTTATCTAAGGCGATCTTAAGTGAGAAATATGTTCTATGAAACACAAATTTCTTAATCAAGGAATGCTTAAGAAAAAGTAAAGCTTAAGGAAGAACTATGAATAGGGCAGTTAGTCACAACTCTGTTGTCTATGCTAAGAGGATCTGTATCATTGACGTTTTATTTTTTAAATAATTCTTAGAGCACTAATAAGTACCACTTCAACAAGCAAATTTTTCGTAAAGTCCATATGCAACGCATGCTTATAAGCAATTATTACTCGGATTAAACAAAAGTTTAATTTTTTGATAAGCCGTCCCTAACATCCACTAGCGCCTATTGAAATCAACATGTCTAAAATAATTACAAGGTTTAACGAAAGCCTACAATTAAATACTTCAGTTGTACTTCTTTAGTGAAACATGTTTAAGTATGGAATATGTGCCCAGTTCGACGACACACAATGGTCGAAATGGCGTATTTAGACGAAACTTGAGGCTTCAGATAAAAGATAAATATTATTTCGATTGAAATAACATTTTTCAAGGTAAGATATAATAAAATAGCTACTACTTGCTAAAACAACAAAATATAATTAAGGATAGATAAATTATTGTTATTTGTTTATAATACTACAAGCAACAAGTAAGAACTTTTAATAGAATAATGGCTTTTTTCCACCTAGCGAGACACTGTTTGGCAATGCTATCCTTTTTATTTAATTTCTTGGTAATATTTCCTTGTAAATGAAGTCTATTCAGTAAAAATGTATAAAGTCCTGTTTTATTTCGGCCTATTTCAAACAATTCGCCCCTGAGGTTTGTTCGCGTGGCCTACACTAACTGCTCCGCGTAACCAGTGTAGAAATATGCGTTTGTCGAGTGTGCATGTAGTTGCACGAAAGTTGTTCGTTGGGACCCGTACAGCTGCATTGGGGTAGTTTCGGATGTTTGATCGGAGTAGATCGAGAGTAAAGAGCACGCGGAATGGATCAGGAGTAGAGCAAGAGTGGATCACTCAAGCCATACTCCTAAACGAACACCGAGTGCTCCCTTTAGCAATGTTCTATCATGGTTCTATTATACCCGAAGTTGGATGGAGTAACTCTACGACATTTCCGAACGTCAAAGAGTGCGACTAGGATGCTTGGGGTAACTTGAGTTGCTCTGAACGAATATCCGAAATCACCTAGTAGGAGTAAGAAGTGTATACACCAAAATAAGTAGCGCGAATTAAAATTTCAGATATGGAGAATATTCCAACTTGTAGTCGAATATCATCTTTGACAACAAATGCACATATTTTAAAGGACGATACTGGTAATCTTGTGATATTGGGAATTTTTTTGTGTATAAATTAACGGGTAGGTAAATTATATATCTGCTATCTTGAAAGTATAAAAAAAACATTCATATATAAAAAAAGAGTAACACCCATGTAGTTTCTAACTTAGTAAGTATCACTTCATCTGAAAACACCATCTATGTTCCTACTGATATAAAAAATCATAAAGAAAATGAAATCCAAAAGCTCGAAAATATCTTATCGTTCTTGCTGCCGGCGAGAAAGAGAATACAGCTGCCCAATGGGGAGACAGCAAATTATTATACAAAGATAAAATATTAGTTGAAAATGTGTTATTAGCTGTGTTCTTTTTAATGATACTTAAATATCAGTAAAGAGCTGAGCTGAGTGAAGTAACTCAGTCCAACTCACTTTTAAAAAGAACGGGAAGCATTACTCGTGTCAAAATAAATTAAATATACATAACCTCGAATATATGTAAGTCTGCTTTGGTTATGATTCATCATTAGGGGAAACGAGACATAAAAGTAGAGTTTTACCAGCGTACATATATCTATAAATGAGGACACTTTCCGTCGGCACCTTTGATGTTGGCATGGTGAAATCGAGTGACCCTGAATAAAGTTTGGCGTGTTCTTCCTTTAAGGTTCGATAGATGTCGCTACTAAATTGCGCCAAATATAAATTTGAATATGTTATGGACACTAGCTCAAATTAATGTATGGTATATATTTAAAATTAATATAATTAAAATATCGTATATGCAAGCACGAGTAGTATTGAGATATCGTAAACTGGTGTCAAGAATGTTAACCTACCTTGAGCAAAGGAATAAATAATGTTTAATTAAAAAAACTGAATATGAAATTATTCTTATTAGAAATAAAGACACCCTAATATGCTAAAGGTTATTCACAAAAAAATGGAAGCTATTAATTTAAAAAAGTATATATTTGATAAAATAAAATAATATATCCTGTCATAAGTTTGATTGTCAATGATCCAGAAAAAATCAAAGGATATATATATTTTATTATTATCAGTAAAAACGCAGAAATAATTAACAATCAATTTAACAAACAGCATCACTTATGCCAGGTTTAAATTTAATATTTTCAGTCATCCTTGAGAGTGTCCGTTTGCTAGGCAAAGTAAAAATTGCAGAAACGAATAACATTTGGAACCTAAAAAATACAACTTTAAACAAAAATATGTACTTAAATTCCTTTGAGTAACGTCTTCCTCTCCTATCTCTCTGTTGCAATTCAAACTGGTGAATTAAGAATATCCAGATTTCTCTGTAAAGTAGCTGTCTTATTTTGCAAACCTTTAATTTTTGACCTTAATGCTTCCTTTCGTGGAATATGCATCCTCAACTTATCAGTTTGCGTAGTCATACAAGTTGGTGTTTCTCTGCCTGTAACACATGTAATTGTGTCTACAGTTGTCACTGAAAAAAAAGGAAAAATGTATTAAGGAATGTAATTTTAAAATAATGTTAAACGTTTTTTAACAATTCTACATATATACAAAAATATGCACTATGGTTATATACAAAAGGGTAGTAAAAATTGAAAGTGTAGGTACCTATTGATTCTATAAAACTTGTTCCTGGGCTTGATTCCATTCTCACTTTACTTGACTGTTGAACTTTGGCCTCTTCAACAACTTCTGGTTGCAATGCGGAGGTTGGGAGTAGATCAGAATTATCAATAGGACGTGAAGGTGCGGCATCAATATGTAGTCTCTTCCTTTTGTTACTTGTAAACATTTCTGTTGTAAAGTGAATACTACATACCCTATGATAGGAATCATACAATTTGCAACCAGTTGCCAGCATTTCATAGAATAAATCAAGACGATTACAAGATGTTGCCCAAACTTTACATATACAAAAATCACTTTATGAATCCATCTCATTGTCTTTAAATGAGGAGGTACTCGCCTTATAGGATCTTTTGAAAATCTAAACAAACTGATGTCTTTATTTGCATAAGTTTTTAGGCAACATCTGACGGCACAGCAGTTTCCGTTTTTTGGGTTACTAATTGTTTTAAGCTTATTTTACAATAAATAAACTACACTTTTTTAACAATACTAAACTAGAGGTAAATGCAGAATTAAAAAAATATTAACACAAATAAAACCTACAAGAAAGCAGAATCGCCGTGCAATCAAGCAATATTGGTTATGGTTATGATGCAACCAGAGATAAGTTCAGGATGCAACTGAATGCAACGCCACATTACGGCAAAATTTGAAACCACACGCGAACTTCGCGTCTGCGTATTTCCAAAAGTCGACGAGTGTCCTTACTTATTGATATATGTACACTGGTTTTACTAAAGTGTAAAAACTATGTACAGCCCGTCCAATGTAGGAATAGCGGTGAAAATAAGTTGCGCAGTAGTCACGGGATAGTGGTGGTAACGGAGCTCACAATATCAGTCGCCGTCAAGGTATAAACATCGTTGGTACAGTCTCAGAGAAAAGTATAGTGTTTTAATAGTGACATATCTATGTGAAAATGGTGTTTAAAACCAAAGTTAAACGTAAAGTAAGTTAATTTAATGAATTTAGTAAAACGTATACTTAAATAAGGTAGCAAATCAAAACAACTGTACCTTCATTTATCGGAAATAATAAGTAAAACAACAACAAATAAATGTTTTTTGCAGGTTTTGAGAGGGCAATCTCAAGAAATTATATGTTCTGTTTTTAAATTTATGACAGAAAAGGCAAATAATGGCGCACCATCTATATAACCACCATCTATATAACCACCATCTATATAACAGCGCCGTATATGACGGCATTCACTATTAATGACGTGCATCGAAAGTAAGGCTGCCCCGACTATACCTTTGAATAAGGTAAGTATATATGAACTTTTAAAATGACATAAATAATTTATTTGGGTTAGAATTTTAATATTAGAAATAATCCCACAATACATAATTAATAATATTTAGGAAATTAAATTATGCCTTCACGATGAAGAAGTTATTAAAAAAAATATATTTGTATGTTTTAGATACAAGAACGCGTATCGGCCGCAACTGGTGGCTGCTACGATACGTAAAATATCCCACGAAGCTGCAGAAGTGCAAGCTGGAGAAAGAAGTACTTTTTAACACCTAATAATAGGAGAATACCAAAAAAAGGAAAAACCGACATAGAAGAAACTGATAAGTGCCCTACGTCTATTACAAGGAAGGACAATATGAACTCTTGGCTACGAGAAAGGAATATTTGTTACAATGAGAATATGACTAAAGTTGAGTTATATATTATAAAGATTTATAAACCCCGTTTCAAAACATGAAATTGACAAAATTTTAAAGGAGCACGGGCACGATGTTCTCCAATTACCTCCATACCATCCGGGCCTCAACCCAATTGAATTGGTATGGGCTTCCTTAAAGCAGTATGTATCTTAGAAAAACGTAACATTTCGAACGACAGATGTTGAAAGCTTTGCGACGAGTTTTTCGCTCAATTTACTTCTGCCGATTGGAAATCTAGATGCCAGCATGTAAAGGACATTGAAAGACAATACATAAATAATGAACCTTCCTTCGAGCGTGTTATGGATGAAATAATAATCAATCTTGGAGAACATTCGGACACCGAATCAGACGATTATCCATCAGAATCTTCCGATGACGACCTCTCTGGAATAGAAGAACTACCTGATGAGTGAAGCAAAATATACAATTTATTTATTTGTAGAATAAAATTTAAAGTTCCAAATTAAGAAATTTTTTAATTTAATATCCCCATCTTTCCTAGAGGTTATATGTCTTACTTGCTCAGTAATGCTAATTATATATGTGATAATGTACACAGATTATTCTAATTACGGTAATGTATTAAGATATGGACGCAACAATGCAACAAAACCTAGTTATCATTACATTTTAGCGTCTAATTATACCGTTATTTAACGACATTTCGGTACAAATATGCAATTGCCTTTTCATTACATTTTAAGAGTGTTAACATTTTATACTCTGGGTTAAATGTTAAATATATCCTAAACTTCTGTCGCCGACTATACTTCGCTCTGGGTAGCTGTATCTGTCCTCTAACGATGTGTCGTCTCACTTCTTTATCGGCGCATCTCACCGCTATTCCTACATTGGACGGGCTGTAACCTGTGTAAAGCCTGTTTTTGGCCAATTAATTGAACAAGTTGATCGATTTTATCCTACCATGTAAAACAGCAAAAATCGGTCCGATCTCTTGAATAATTTATCGTACGATTAATTGTGGTGTTGGGCGATTATGAATGATATAATCGAGATATATCGATTATACCCGAATAATCGATCATTCGATTATGGTTCAGAAATCATTCATTATTAGTTTCGACTGCGCAGGAGCACACAAACGGATTACGATTCGAGATCTGTATTCAAAACTTCGAATTTCGAAATAATTCACTCATCACTCGGATTCTGTCAAATAATTGTAGGAAAATAATCGAAATCGTTAGTAAATTTCGAATGATCATTCGATTATTTTAAACGATTATTTCGATTCATTGGATTATTTAAATATATGGATTATGCCCAACACTAATTAATTGAATAGAATAGAATGCTCTATTTTTGCTACGACTTCTGACTAACTTTGCCGTTTTAATACCAACCCAGTAACAGAAAAATAGCTATGAATTTTGTTTTAGTATTTTTAAACTGAAGTGAAGTTAAATTTCGAAAGTTTACGGGGATTGATGTAATGGATAATTTGAATTAACTAACCGAAACTGAAGTAACCAAACCTATCGCTGTGCCTATATCAAAACTACCAAAACATTGAACAAAAGCAGATTGTCAATCTATTTTTATGTGCAGAGGAACATTTTCTATTGAATAATTCCCCATTCAACTATTAATGAAACTAAGCGAGTATTCACGATCCTTAAAAACTTGTCCAATCTATTGTAGAATGTAAAACGGCATATTTCTACCGATTCCTTGATCAAGAACTTGTGCAATTAATTGGCCAATAAATCGCAGCGTGTAAAATAGGCTTAATGTACAATTCTGGCGATAAACAGTTTCAAGGGTATTTCAGAGTAAATAGATGTTGCACTTATTTAACAAATAAGTTGCATAAAATAAAAATTATACCTAACGTAACGTTGGAAGAGCTAAGCTGCCAATAGAGAAAGTTTTGTTAGTTAATGTGTGGTATCTAGCAAAACGAGAAAGTTTCCACCAAATTTTGTATTTGTACGGAAGCAACTCAAATACGAGATACAGCCAATGTAGATACAGGCGACAAATTTCACAAAGAAGTAATCATTAACGACGAAATTAAGGTAATTGGATTTGTTGATAATGGAAGTTCTGTGTGCACGATCAAAAAAGGTATTGTAAATAAGCATTAGTTACCATTAATGTGGGATCGATAATCGCTGTTTAGATTTGGAAATGTAACGGAACCATCTTTGTACACTTGTGGGAAAATACATGCGAGGATGCAAGTAGACGGTGTATGTATTGATGATGTACCTATATTAGTAGTTTCGGATATAGCACAGAATACAGATTTACTTTTAGGAAGGACTTTCTCTGAATTAGGACACATTGCCTATGTGAGGAAAGGGACAGAATTGTATTTTGGCTATGCAGAGGAAGAACCATTTAAAACCATTGAGGTAGAGAATTTGAGTAAAAATAATTGTCAGATTGTGGAAACGGTAAAAGTTCCAAGTAAGGCAGTGTACCGTTTGAAAATGAAAATAGAAGAAAATTTTATTATGAGAATACTAAATGTAAGTGAAAATGAGATCATTTGTAAAGCTGGAAACAGTTTTACCGCAGAAAAAACTCATTTATGTAAAAGAAACATGCAAGAAAACTGCATACTTACAACCTATTAACAAGTCAGAAATAACTATTGACATGGTTCCTGCAGATGATAACAGTAGCTTTACAGATTTGGTAAATCTCATTAATGAATACAGAGATTGTTTTGCTTTGAGTCTTACAGCACTTGGTTGCACAAATTTGGTCAAAATGGATATTGTTGATAACAATGTGCCAGTAAAATCTACCCCCTATAAGACATCAAAGGAAGAGAGAGATGCTATAGCTCAACTAGTAAATGAATTGAAGGACTGTGGCATCGTTGCTGATACAAGTAGCCCATATGCGTCACCAGTGTTGCTAGTTTGAAAGAAGAACGGAGATCCAAGGCTGGTAGTGGACTACAAAAAGTTAAAGCGACAAACAGATAAGATACATTATCTAATGCCTGGAATTGATGAACAATTCGAATTTTTGGCAGGAGCTAAAATTTTTGCAATATTGGACTTAGCTAATGGATACATACAGATACCCTTGTCTGAAGAAGCAGCTAGGAAAACCGCTTTCATAACAGCAGACACGACGGGAGAATTTAAGAGGATAATCTTTGGATTAACTAATGCTCCATATGAATTTGTAAGGTTAATGAACTTAGTTTTAGGACCATTGAAATATAAGATTTGTAGTTGTTATTTGGACGATGTGATCGTACCTGCAAGGGATTGGACTGAGTTGTTGCATAGATTAGAATTGGTTTTCGAAGCTTTTAGGAAAGCCAATCTAACTCTGAATCTGAAATGTGAGATTGACTTTTTGGGTATGACTGTGACGAAAGATGGACTGACGCCTGGACAGAGGAAAATTCAAGATATAAAAGATTTTGCAGTACCTAGAAATGTACATGAAATTAATAGATTGCTGGGATTAACAGGGTTCTTCCGTAGATATATCAAGAATTATGCTCTGATTGCGCGTCCATTAACCGATCAAACAAAACAGAGTGTAAGTTTTGAGTTTAATGAAAAATGCAAAGCAGCCTTTGATTAATTGAAGAAGCGCTCTAATTGATCCACCAGTGCTAAAATTGTATGACCCAAGTGCACCAATGGAGTTATATATTGATGCAAGTTCTATAAGACTCTCCGGCGTATTATTATTACAACGAGACGAAAGCGGCAAAATAGTGACAGATTGTCAAGCCACTGTGTACCTCAACAGTAAGAAATCGTTAAATCCACAGGTCGCAAGGTGGTTTAATGTTTTGCAAGAATATGACTATACAATGGAACAGTGGTTCTCAAACTTTTTTTTCAAAGAGCCCCCCTTATGGCAAGAATTTTGTTTGAGACCCCCTCATAATAAAACGGCTACTGTTAGGAGTTTCGCCACTGTTATTGACATTTTTCTCCTAGTCGTAAAGCACCAAGTTTAAAAATAAAATCTTTCTGTTTTTAGGTTTTGACATATATTTGAATATATAATTATATTTGAAAATCAATGTTAAAAAGATCAACCAATGTAAAAAAAGAAAGATTTAAACTGTATGTTTGCTACATGCCATCTACCATCTATCACCAAGCAGCACAATTTCTTCTTTGTTCTTCGCGTTTTACGGAAGTTTCCACCATATTCGAGAGAGTGCTAGATGGCACTGGAGCCTTCTGGAAGTTTCAGATTGGCTCTATATAAGCAGCGAAGCGTGACGAGGCATTGTTTCCAACTTGTGTGCTGTGTTGTTAGCTACTGAGTGCAACTACTACTACTACTACTACTACTACTACTACTACTACTACAATATTGGTTATTTTTAAATTTATTGGTTTGTTAAATATGGATAACTTTTTAAAAAGATCATTACAACCATCTACGTCTGGAAGTGACAAATATAAAAAGAAAAATTGATTATACAACGATGAATACGTTAAATATGGTTCTACTGTTATTTCCAATAAACCACAGTGTGTTATATGTGGAGAAGTCTTGTCAAAAGAAAGTATGAAGCCATCAAAGCTACTTCGACATTTAAATAGCAAATATCTAGAAAAAAGAGAAGCCCGTGGAATTTTTTGAAAGAAAGCTAAACTCCCTGCATAAGGAGCAAGCCACTTTCACATCAACAACCACTCATAACGAAAAAGCATTAAAATGGTTCAAATAATGGGTGGTGAAAAAGAGGCTGCAAAATTAAAACAATACCGCTGTCCAACAGTACTATCCAAAGAAGAATAAGTGACATGGCAGAAGATATTCGAACACAAATTGTTGAAAATATTAGGAAGTGCACGTACTTCTCCCTACAGATGGACGAATCTACAGATATTTCTAACTGCCCAGTTTGTAGCATTCGTAAGATACGATACGAAAAATGGTATTACAGAAGATATTATATTTTGTACGCCATTAGAAACCAATATGTACTGGTAAGTACAATATTGACTGGTCGAAATGCGTTGCTATATGCACCGATGACGCCAAGGCTGTGACAGGACATCGATCTGGTCTTATTGTTAAATTACAAGAAGTAATGCCAAATGCTACATGGGTACACAGTTTTTTACATCAAGAAGTTCTTGCATCAAAATCTTTACCTCCTGAAATGGATTGTGTTATGAAAAGTGTTATTAAAGTTGTGAATTCCATCAAAGGAAAAGCGTTACAGACTCGTATTTTTAGAAAAATTTGTGAAGACATGGGTTCTTCATATGTAAATTTTCTTTATCACACAGAACATGTTTTGCAGATATGCAAATCAGTTTGCACAACTTGAAGCAACAGCTCTGCGACTATTTCCCCAAAGAAATTCAAAACAGTTATGATAATTACAGATGGATACTGAATCCATTTTTAGCCAATTCTTTTCAGCACGCTGAGATTGCAACAAACATGAAGGAACAACTTATTGAAATATCAAGCGATGGAATGTTAAAACTAGAATTTTTTTCGCAGAACCCAGATCAGTTTTGGACCAAATGCCGAAAACGACCGTTCGACATCTAGCGATGTTATATTTGCATATTTAAAATAATCTTTGAAACAACTTAATGCATCTTCATACGCACCTTCACAAATTTGTCTTAATATAAGAAAATCGGAGTCTTTCTCTAAAACACTTTCAAATTTTCGTATTACACACCAATTTGTTTCGCCTTCTACAGCGCATAACTGTGCGTGAACATTGTAATATGCGTGTAAAATGTAAACACGGATTTAACTTTTGTAAGCGTTTAATAATCGTTCATTACATTGCAGTTGTCTCTACATAGTATATTTCTTTATTGTAGGTTGGCCGGTCTAAGACGCGGGAACTTAAAATCTACACATTACAAATATAACATGCTCTTTTTTTTTTTTGAATTTAATTTAATTCGTTATGTCATAATCGGACAGATATTTGAGTCGTGTGATATGTCTCTTAGGTCTACTAGGAAAGTCTTTATTCGGTAATGAATCACTATTACATTTGTTTAGATTGTCACTATCGGGTATTTTAATCTCTGCTTTTGAGGTCTCACTATCGTTTACGCGCACTTCGCTATCATTTGTGACACTAGGTTTCGTTGGTGTATCGATCGTCACCAATGGTCTTAAGTGTATTCTGTTTCTCCGATATTGTTTTCCATCAGGTGTGATACGATTCGGGATTGTCGCTTTCTTCAACAACTTTTGCTGGCGTCCAGTTGCGGGTGTCGGTCTGCATTGAGATGTCTTGATGTGCCGATAAATCTGGTAAGCATTCGGTGTTTCTGTCGTAATATTCCTTAGCTTTTGTTTGTTTCTTTTCTAATGCACTGGCTGCGTCATATTTTGGTGTTAACATTGCTTTTGTCATTAATATACCCGTCCTTATTCTTCTACCCATGAGGAGTTCTGCAGGTGAGGGTAAATTATTTTTGAGAGTCGAATTGTAATCTAATACTGTAGTCATCAGTTTTTCTTTAGAGTTTCCAGCTTTAATTAGTAGTCTTTTGATTGTCTGTATATGTCTTTCAGCTAATCCATTGGATTTCAGGTAGTGGGAACTGGACGTGTTTGCCTTTATATCATATTTGTTTAAAAATGTTTTAAATTCTACCGAATTGAACGGCGGTCCGTTGTCCGACATTACTTCCATAGGTATTCCTAAGATAGGTATAATCTTCTCTGATAGTTCTACTACTGCATTAGCTGTTTTTGATATCATTTCATTAACTACAATAAATTTTGAAAAGTAATCAACCATCACTAGGTAATCTTTGATTTTAATTTTAGCAAAATCCATTCCTATCTTATTCCATGGCAATTCTGTTATTTGGTGTGGTCTTAGTCGTTGCTCCTTATTAGATTTGGAGTATTGCTGACAAACTATACATCTTAATATGAATTGCTCTATATCTTTCATCATACCTGGCTAAAATAAAACCGGTTTAGCTTTGTATTGGCACGATGAGATACCTTAATGTGAGATATGGAGTTTCTCAACTACGTTTTGTCTTTCTGATTTAGGTATTACAATTCTGTTTCCATAAAATAACAGCTCATCCGCATAGCGTAGATCGTCCTTTACGTCCCAATACTTACTAATATCGTCCTTTATGTCCTTCTTGTACTGGGGCCATCCTGTATTCAGGTATGTTACGATCTTTTGGATAGACTCGTCCTGTCGTGTTGCTTTTCTAAGTTCTTGTACGCGCGAAGGTGCACTTATCAAACTGTGAACCAGAGCCTTATTACCGTCCAAGTAACTAGTATTATATGAATTAGATCGGCTCGGATCCCGAGATAAGGCATTAGCAACATATAACTCTTTTCCTGAAACATATTTTAATATAAAATCATACCTCATTAGCTTGAGTATTATCCTTTGCATTCTAGGAGTAACTTTTTCCATGGGCTTGTTAATGATGCTCAGTAATGGTTTGTGATCGGCTTGTATCAGAACCTTCCTGCCATACGTATAAAGATGAAATTTTTCTAATCCATTTTGTACTGGTAGGAGTTCTTTTTCGATTTGAGCGTAATTTCTCTATTTGGTTTAGGGGTGCTGAAATATAACCTAAAGGGTTTCTATCTTGAAGAGCCACCGCACTTAGTCCATGACTTGCATCTACTGATATGCACAAGGGTTTATCTGGATTGTAAAATTTCAAAATAGGGGCTTCACATACCATCTTCTTTAATTCTCGAAAACTATCCTCTTCTTCCTTTCCCCATTTGAATTCATTCTTTTTATTCAATAGGTTTCTTAAGACACTTGTCTTCTGAGACAGATTTGGTAAGAATTTTGATAAGAATGTTATCATACTTATAAACCTTTGAACTTCTTGTTTACATTTTGAAGTTTTCATGTTTTGTACTGCTGCTACCTTTGAATGCTCTATTTCTATTCGAGACTATGTGTCCCAAAAATTTAATTGTTTTCTGGCACAGTTGTAACTTTGTCTTGCTAAAATGTAAGTTATATTTCTTTGCCCTTGAGAGTGCTACTTGTAGTCTTCTATTGTGCTCCTTTTGATTTCTTCCATAAACTAACACATCGTCCATATATGGTATAGTGCCTTCCAGCCCATCACAAATTTGATTTATTATTTTTTGATAAATCTCAGGAGCGCTACTTATCCCATACGGCATAGTTTTATAACTAAACCTTCCAAAAGGTGTTGTTATGGTACATAATTTGGAACTTTCACTATCTATAGGGACTTGCAAGAATGCTGTTGCTGCATCCAAAACTGAGAAATATTGTGCGCCATGTAGATCTGAGAGTACACTTTCAATTGTGGGAATGCATAGTTTTCTCTTTTTAAATATTTATTGAGATCTCTTGGATCCATGCAAACTCTTAAGTTTCCATTAGGTTTAATTACTGTCGCAATAGGGTGAACCCAATCGGTAGGTTCGTCGATTCTTTCTAGTACTCCTCTATTTACTAAATTCTCTATTTCTCGCTTTAGCTTTGCTTTAATTGCTAATAGCACTTTCCGTTAAGTATGTATCTTTGGGATAGCTTTCTCATCTAATTTTATATGATAAGGTGTACATTTAATTAACCCACCCTCATTGAACAATTCAGCATATTCGCTTATTATATTTTTTGCTTCAAAATTAGCATTTACAACATTGACATCATTGATGAATCCATATTTCATAGCTGCTTCCAACCCTAAAATAGGTTCTAGCTCATCTGTAGTGACAAGAAATTTCATTATCTTGTCATTTATCTTACAATCTAAATTGCAACTCCCCTTTATTCCTATTGTATGATTTGAGTATGACGATAGCTTAATTGTTGTTCTACCTAACTTTGGTTTGTTAATAAGTTTGTTATAAATTCTTTGTGAAATTAAATTTACATCGGAGCCTGTATCAATTTTGAATAAAATATTGTAGCCATTTACCAGAGCATTTTGCTTCCATCTTATGAATCTCCATTTTCCTTTTCTACCACTTTCGTACCATATTTTCTGATCTTAGTCTTGCACTGGCTTGCGAAATAGTCAGACTTATTACATTTTCTTCAAGTTTTTCCTACTGCTGGGCAATTTCGAAAACGACGAATAAATCCACATCTTGAGCACTTATTAATTCTCTCCGGTTCCTGTTTCTTTACACCCATTTGTTCTTTCTTCTTTCCTTTCTTGATCTCACTTACCACGGTTCCTCCTTTTATTTCTTCAATTTGTTGTTTACTGGCATCATTTGCTCTACAAATATTTAATGTTCTGTTTAGTTTTAATTCTGCTTCTCTTAGTAAACGTTCTTGTAGGTTTTTATCTTGAATTCCTAGAACTAACCTATCTCTTATTAAATTTTGCAGCTCTTCACCAAATTCACACGGTGTTGCTAAGATCTTAAGTTCAGTTACATATTTATCAACTGATTCAGAGTTCATTTGTGATCGAGAGAAAAATCTGAATCGATCATATACTATGTTCTTTCTCGGTTTACAATATATATCAAACTTAGCGAGAATATTTTCTAAGTTTTCTTTGCTTTCTTCTTCAGTGTAAGTAAACGTGTTGTACATGTCAATTCCTTGAACTCCCATGCAATGTAATAGTAATCTTTTGTTTATCTGGCTTGCCGATTTTCTCGCTTGCTTCTAAATAAAGCATAAATTTTTGCTTAAATTTCTCCCAGTTTGCTGGTACATTATTTTCGAATACCATGGGGCCTGGTAAATTGAAATTTAATTCCATTATTGCTTCTATATATGTCGTAACAACTAATAAGTACTATTTCTACTCGCTGCCACCATGTAATATGCGTGTAAAATGTGAACACGGATTTAACTTTTGTAAACGTTTAATAATCGTCCTTTACATTGCAGTTGTTTCTATATAGTATGTTTCTTTATTGTAGGTTGGCCGGTCTGAGACGCGTGAACTTAAAATCTATACATTACATATATAACAAACATTATTCACAATTTGAACAGAATCCACTAGCGACATCGAAACATTTTGTAATTTTTCTATTCCCTCCGCTAGTCCGAAGTAATTGTTGTGAATAGTTTGTAAATCTCTTTAACCTGACAATCTTGAAATATTTTCCGGCTCTTCTTGATTGCTGCAGCTTCTGTCGGATTGAATTTTAAAACTACTTTCTTTACTTGATCAAAATATTTGTTGTAGTAAAACGCAGCCTGCAACCATGTTCCCCAACGTGTAACAATCGGCTGTGGTGGTTCAGGTAAATCAGGAGACAGTTTGTGAAATAGTCGGGTACGTTTCGGGGACTTTAGAAACAGTGCCTTTGTACTAGCAATCAATGCATTTACTAGTGGAAAACATGTAGGAATCGTTTGTGCTGCAAGATTTAGAGTATGGATTTTTTACATGTAAGAAGTTACCACTGTGTTCTTTAAGAGATCGGCCCAAAGAAGGCCAAAGAAGAGTTTGCGGGACCATCACTCATAAACATTAAAAGTTACTTAGTTGAAACTTCAAATTTGTTCAATAAGTTCAACACTACCTTTAAAATCTCATCGGCAGTACAATTTATAACTCTTTTGGAAGCAAGTAAGAAGGAGGATGACGGTCGATGTGGTTCCATTGTACGCACCATTACATTAACCACAGAATGTTTTTGACGATCTGTTGTTTCGTCCACACACAACCACAGTTTTTTATCTTTCGATTCCGTTTTCATTCTTTTTTCTATATGTTCACGAGCAAATGGCACTACATTTCGTATCGATGTCCGACTAGGTAATTTACAGTCCGCATATTTATTCCAGAATGTAAATTGTTCCTGGTCTCGTATGCCACTTTTTGCAGAAGAATGCTGTTTGCTTTCGATGTGACGTTAACAATGGCTTCTGGACCAACACATTAAAGGGATTTTACAAACTAGACATTGAATTTTAGCGCCATCAAAAATTAAGTCCGGCATGTCCACTGCAAAGTTTTTAACAGTGTCTGCCATTGGTCGTTTTCGCGATGTACCTAACTGCGACATTTTTAAAGCAAACATAGGCGAATAATTACGAAATAAATTACGACAGCCTACATATACACAGAACTACTCGCATACAGCACCGATTTAGTACTGACGCTATGAACGCGTGAAATAAATAATCGCCGCACCACATATCTACTACATTGACTGTTACCGCTGTTTGCCCAGACTACTAATGAAAATACATTATAATGAAAAAACAAAACGTTACATACCATAAGAGCGAGCGTACTATGATCAGCCAGCATAATCGGCATTTTTCGGAAATGTGAGAGTAAAGTCGCGTCTTACACGTGTATGTTAACGAATATGCCGTTTATAACGCGAGCAAGGTGTTTTCCGAAATGCAAGAGCGAAGTCGTGGTTTGCACATGTACATGAACGAATACGGCGAGGAGGCACAAATGAATTTGCGTTTACGCAATTTTGTCAAGCAAATGGCATTCCACAGTGACATTCAGCCCAGCACACGTTTAGATGCGCTGAGTTCGTGTAAAATCGGGTGATCATAGTACGCTCGCTCGTACGGTATATTGTTCTATGTCTACAATAAAATCTTTGAGTTTCTCTGGAAGCTTTCTGTTCCTTTGCTGTCTTCTTATATCATGGCTGGTCTGTGGTTGCGATTAATTTTCTTTGGCATCGCTGCATGCTAGTTCTTCCCGACTTATACGTGATCTCGAATTCGACATGTTTTCAGGTAAGGGTTTCAGGAACTTTCGGTTTCATCTAATTGTGTGCTGGTCTGTCTGTACCCAATACGATCTCGGAAATTTAGATGGTTCCTTTATGGATCCCCCTCTTTTCATGTCTATGATCCATACCTTTTTCCCTTTTCCATTTGTGTGTTCTCTCGTAGCCCATGTCTCATATCGTAGTAGATTTTCTGGTTTTCTTTTTCCGTCTTCATTTTTAATCTTCGTGGACAGGAGATTTGGGTTTTAGTTTAACATCGTTTCTTGGTAATTTGTCTCTTAACGTTCTTCCAAATAGAAGTTGTGCGGGAGGTGTACCACAAGTTAATGGTGTATTCCTGTAAGCTAGTAAGGCATCCTATCGATCTTCATTTTTACGTAGAATATTCTTTATTAATTTCGCAGCGCTCTCTGCTTGTCCATTCGACTGTTGGTTCTCAGGGCTGCTGCTGTGCTACTTGAATCCGTATTCTTTAGCGAATTGTCTAAATTCTGAGCTGTTGAACTGTTTTCCGCAATCTGTTCGCATAATGTTTGGTATTCCGTGATGCGCAAAAATATCTTTGAAAAATTCAATAATCTTTTTACTTGTCATGTTTTTCAACTTTCTAACTTCATGATATTTGGAGTAATAGTCTTGTGCCACTAAGTAGTTTCTATTATTGTAATAGGTGATGTCTGCGCCAATTATCTCCCATGGTCTATTTGGAATTGTTGCATCATTGGTTCGATTACTGGTGGCTGCTGTTTGACACATATTTCACACGCTTTTACCATGTCATTTATATCTTGTCCTATTCCAGGTCACTAAATTATATCATTTGTTCGAGTTCGACATCTTAATTCGTAATGCGAAAATGACTCTCATGAATTACTTGTAGACAATGGTTTTTTTAGTGCTTTCGGTATTAAAATCCTGTCCCGATAATATAATATGTTTAAATATTCCATCGTGACTCAAGTGTGAGTATTTTGTTAATGAAGGGAAATAAAAATCAGGTCCAATTTTCTCACAAATCAGGCGACCGGTTTCGTGCTCAAAAATACATAACCACCATGAAAGAAACAAGTAAATATAAACATTGATATACGTTATATAGCATATTGTAATGAACAAAATTTAAACAATTAAAAAAAAATGAATTTGTTTCCTTCTATTATGATCATGTAAAATTGAACATATTAAAATTGTAGTGATTTAAGAAAAACAAATCTTAAATCACCACAATTTTAATATGTTCAATTTTACAAGATCACAATAAGAGGAGACAATTTCAATATATTTTTTTTTTTTTTTAGTTTTGTTTTATATTACATTTTATTATAATTTACAATTGATAAGTTTATTACAATATGCTATATAACGTATTCCAATGTTTAACATGTTACCATAAATAATTTTGCAATTTTTCTGTCACTTTTGTATATTTACTTGTTTCTTTCATAGTGGTTGCCTAGCTGGCCTGATGTGTTTTTGAGCACGAAACCGGTTGCCTGATACTTAATAGAATTTGTGAGAAACTTGGACCTGATTTTTATTTCCCTTCATATAATATGTTGTTCTGAACTTTTAATTCGTCTCTGTATTTCCAGTATGTAGCTACTAAAGAGTTTATTCTGTTTTTTTTTTCTGGCCAAGTTACATTGATATAATGTTTAACTATTGCTTCATCTTCCGCTTGCTCCTTTCAAATTTCCTCTTCTGTACACAAGTCGGTGCTGACCTCCCTCACGACTGCGTTTCTGTAGGCATCTTCAACTATAACTTTGTTGTAGCTGTCGTTATCTTGCAATGGACCTTTGGAAAGTGCATCTGGAACATAAAATTCTTTACCCGATACATGTGAAATATCGTAATTGAATTTTAAAAGTCTTAGTCTAAATCGTTGAAGTCTGTTTGATAACTTATTTATTTTTTTCGTTTTTAACACTGCAAGTAATGGTTTATGGTCCGTCAAAATTTGAAATTTCGTACCTAACATATATTGTTCGAATCTTTTGCACGCCCATGTAATCATGAACGCCTCCTTTTCGATTTGCCCGTAGATACTCACGTTTAGTTTCTGTTAAACTTTTCGAACCGTAGTATACTGTTTTCCAGTTATTTTCGTGCAGTTGTTCTAACACCGCCCCAACACCGTAAGTTGACGCATCTGCTGAAATACGTGTCTTTTGCATAACATCATATTTAGCCAATAGTTTTGAAGATGTTATTTCTTCTTTTAACTTATCAAATGCTTGCTGGTGCTGGATGGTCCACTCGAATTCGCGATCATTTGTTAATAGTTCACGTAACGGATTCGTTTTTTCCGCGACATTTTTAATAAATTTAGATAGTTTATCATTCCAAGAAATCGCCTAACTTCTATTCGATTTTTCATCGATTTTTTTAATAACCTTATCTTTTACCATTTTATTTATTTCTTTTCAACCGCAGGTAATAATGGAAGTGGTACCCTTCGTGGTACATTAATAGCATAAGCATCTTTGTATTCTTCGGACAATCTTATACTTGTAGTTTTTTAGATTACCTAATCCAGTGAACAAGTCTTTATATTCGTTTTCAATTTTGTTTAAAAATATGTTTTTCTCGTCCTTATTAATCACCAAATTTGTCTAAAGAAGTTTCATCCTATTTAAAAATCCCTAATTGCTTTAATCCACGTCTTTCTAATCAATTTCCTTTAGTTTCGGCAACAAAACCATTTATTGTTTCTATTTTATTTTCTATTTGTACAGGTAATTTTATTTTACCCAATACATTTAGTAGGTAGGCTACACCGGTTCTAGACCACTTTTAAGGCCATTCGCGTCCCATAACCTCATGAATCCGCGGTTCGCGAATTGATTCGCGGCTAATTTCACGGCTATTTCAAGGTTGCGCTTTTAATCCGCGGGTAATTTCGTGGAATCAAAGTTTGATTAGCGTCTCGCGCTTTTAATCCGCGGGTAATTTCGCGGAATCAAAGGTTGATTAGCGGCTCGCGCTTTTAATCCGCGTTCGCGGCTGTTTCAAGATCGCGCTTTTTATTCCGCGGGTAATTTCACGCTTTATTTTGCAGCTAATTTCAAGTTTGCACTTTTGAATCCGCGGGAAAGATGGCAACCGCGGAAATATGTCGTCCGCGACTACGTTAATTAGCGGTTTCGTTTCGCGGGCTAAGCACCGGTCCTTGCTGAACTCCTTGCGACAGTGTCAAAGGCACAGACACTTTGCTCCCCAATCGGACACTTTGTTTTCTACAGAAAAAGTAACTCGACATAAGTAACGTTGATCGTTGATCTAAACCCGTTTTTCAGAATGTTTAACAGTATGTTATGGTTTTCTGTGTCGAATGCTTTACTGTAGTCCAAAAGCACCAAAAGTGTTAGTAAACCTTTGTCCGTAGCCGTCAATATATCGTCGATTAGCTTTAATAATGTTGTACTGCAACTGAAGCCCTCTCTAAACCCTGATTGATTATCTGGAATCAAATTTTGTGCGTTAACAAATTGTTTTAATTGCAGTTCCAAAACTCTTTCCATAATCTTAGATAGTGTTGGTGATAAACTTATAGGTCTAATGCGTGTTTCCAAGTATTCGGATACGATCCAGACTCAATACAGATATTAATAATGTGTGTTATATAGGGAATGATGAAGGGACTACACATTTTTAGCATAGTAGAATTGATGCTGTCAATTCCACTTGCCGTAGTTTTTATATTGTTAAGTATATTTTCAATAAGTTTACAATCCACACCCTTGAAAGAGAAAGAAAGGGAAGATTTGAGATGTCTCGAGTGACCACCGGAGGTGGATCCTGGGGAATTGTTAACAAAATAGTTATTAATTTTTTCCACATCTGTTAAGTGGGGTGGAATTATTATAGTATTTTTTTTACGTTTACTCATGCTTAATAAATTGAGTCTGCCCCATAGTTCTTTACTACTAGTTTGTGAGATATAGTTAAAATACGCACGTTTTTCCTGCCTTAATGACATAGTTGTAAGGTTGCGTAAACTCTTATAATAGTCCCAGTCCCTTTGTTGTTTGGATTGGCTGTACTTTAACTTTGCTCGATTCCGCAAGGACATTAATAGCTTTATGTTACTCGTTATCTACGGTGCATAAGGCTTTGTGAATCTGCGAGTAATAAGCGGGGCGTGTTTATCAAATAAGTTCAACAAGTTTATAGATAAGAAGGCTACTTTTTCATCTAGATCTGGTATGCGGAAAGTGTAATGAAATGGTATGAGCCGTAAATCATAGTAAAATCTATCCAAGTCTATGCTGCTAAGGCTCCTAAACGTGCGAAATGTTGGACGATTGATGTTGTGTGAGGACTCCATACAACAGTAAACTAGGCTGTGATCTGATAGATCGCAATCAATAACACCCGAATCGATAATTTCGGTCGTACCTGTAGTGATAATTACGTCAATTAAGGAGGTTGAAGAAGCAGTAATGCGAGTTGGTTCATCAATGATTTGTTTCATATCAAGTGACTCTAAAAATTCATGGAAAAAATCTGTATCCGCCGAATTAGCTTTCAGTAAATCGATATTAAAATCTCCACAACAATGGATACTATCGCTTATTGGAATGCATAACGCAACCGAATCTTCTAATTCGCTTAGAAATTCTTTATAGTTAAAATATGGTGGTTTATAATCGACACCCACTACAAACTTCGTACTCCCCACCTGTATAAGTCTCCACAACTGTTCAATATTTTTACTAGTTGTTATAGCTGTTGTTTTAAAGGAATTACGGATATACATTGCAACGCCCCCACCCTTACCAACTCTGTCCTCCTGATACAAAAGGTACCCCTCTATAATTAAGGATTTATTAGTGATGTTTTCATGTAACCATGTCTCTGATAGTGTCAAAATATCTATGGAATCCTCTCTGACGTAGTCGTTTAATTCCTGCACTTTACCCGTTAATGATCGAATATTTAAATGAACCAATACTTATACTTTTATTCATAATTATGTCGATGTTGAAATTTTTACAAATATTATAATATATTAAATCGAGTGTGAGGTGTGGTCCGGCAGCAGACATCTTTGCTCTAGCAAATACTGTAAAATGTAAAAAAAATATACAAAAAAAACGGAAGAAAAAAAAATAAATTTATATCGACTTATATTGACTAATACAATTTTGATTAATGATTAATTCTGAGTTAAATTAATTATAAATAGCAATCACATGCAGGGGCTTCCCCGGTTCCTCCAATTATATCTACTATTAATATTTACTGTACGTGATAAATATCCATGTACGTCCGATGTGTCTATTGGTACATATTGTGTAATTTTAGTTGATTTGGAAATGTTGCCCTGAAAAAAAAGAAAATCATTTTGCGTATGTATATTGCGGTTTGTAGTGTTACGGGATTATTGTAATACAATGTATTTAAACAATAGTTAGCGTAAATTTCAAAAACAGAATATATTCATCAAGGACTGTGATAAGATAACACAAGAAGGCAAACTTATTTAGTATTTGAGCATGTTTTATAATAATATAAACGAAGGTGTTTTACATAAAGTACTTGTAATCGATTTAAAGCATCGGTAAATCACCAACGAAGAAATACATTATGTGTCCCACCAAACGCACACCATAGAATAGAACGGCAAACCCAAAGTCGAACGAAACCGCATTGGCCGGCATGATTCAAGCACGAAATTGGCTTAATTTGAAATTAATGTGAAAAACAACTTGCTGAAATCTAATTTAAATTCACCTTCACATGCGAAATGGTTGTCAAATTCCTATCATACACGAACATCGTGCATTGACTTAACCTGTGCAGAGACAATTACTATTTAATTTTAATTAATGTATCCACAACGAAGCCAACAATATCGTTAGCTAGTGGCGCACAAAAGCCACTCTAGCGGAAAACGGATGAAAAAGAAACGTAATGTGTAGAGCCCGGTAAATGGGAGCCGTGCCATAGCCGTACCCGCCTAGTATATAAAAACAATAGTAAGAAAATAGAAAAAAAAAATAACAGAACTAATATATAATTAGAATATGTGAAAAGTAGTGAAACACTCACTCTTTTAAGCAGAATTGGCTATGGAACAGTAAAACTAGAAGCACCATTATCAGTATTAACATCATATGGATAAGAGTGGCAAAAAGTTGACACCATTAGATGTGTTTCCACAGTTGTCTCGGTGAGCGATGCTCGCCGTGGTGAGAAAATGAGTTTATATTTTGAAAAAGAGCGTTCAACATCTACCGATGTTATACATGCATGATTAAAATACTCTTTGTACTTAGTCAGTGGATTATTCGATACACAATCACAAATTTGTTTTAGTGTGCTAAAATCGGGATCTTTCTGTAGCATACTCTCGAACTTTTCTAAAACGCGATTATATTTTGCGTCATGCACTTTACGCGTAACATGTAAACACTTGCAACCATCTTCAAGAAGAGAACGGCCTACCGAACGCATTATCGCTGCGCCATCGCTCATAAACATCAACACTTTATCTTTTGAAATTTGAAATTTTTCCAACGTACTAAGTACAACCTTCGTAATTGCTGCAGCAGTACACTCTTATAGTCTTCGGCTAGCTAGTAACAGTGGTAATGTAGGTTTACTAGGGTCTACTATGCGTATCATAATATTTACAATTGAATTTTTTTTACAGTCTATTGTCTCGTCAACACATAACCAAAGAAACTGTTTTTTCAATATGCGTTTCATTTTCTTTTCCACGTCATCGAGATTGTATTTGTCCCAAAAGTCCGGGCTCTAGTAGAGCCCGGTAACTGGAGAGCAATCGCAGCGGTGGTGTGACTGTGTTTAGGTGGGCGGGGAGGGCTGGTCGATTATGATACGATACGACAAATCATCATCACTCAGTTCAGTTTAGCATTGGGTAGCGGATAGGGCGTGTTGATTTTATTGATATAGACGTAGTTATTAATTGTAGTTATTATTTAGTGTAGTGCGTTTTGATTTTATTGATACAGACGTAGATTTGTTTTACAACGGAAGTAAGATAGTTTGTAAAGTGTGGAAAATACATTTGATGTCAAATAAGAAGTGGAACTGTACAAGACACGTAAATTCCGCACAGCATAGAAAACGAAAATTGGGTATGCTACCGAGAAGTGCATTTTTGTTTATGTAATTCTTATGTTGATAAACTGTAATTTACCACTAAGTTTACTCGATAAACAACCGTTTAAGGACTTTTGGGACAAATACAATCCCGAGTTGGGGTTGCCAACGGAGAAAACGACACGTAAGCATGTTGCATTTGTACGCGATGACGTGGAAAAGAAAATGAAACGCATATTGAAAAAACAGTTTCTTTGGTTATGTGTTGACGAGACAACAGACTGTAAAAAAAATCAATTATAAATATTATGGTACGCATACTAGACCTTACATTACTACTGTTACTAGCTAGCCGAAGACTACAAGAGTGTACTGCTGCAGCAATTAGGAAGGTTGTACTTAGTACGTTGGAAAAATTTCAAATTTCGAAAGATAGTGTTGATGTTTATGAACAATGGCGCAGCGATAATGCGTTCGGTAGGCCGCTCCCTTCTTGAAGATGGTTGCAAGTGTTTACATGTTACGTGTAAAGTGCATGCCTTACATCTTGTGGCAGAAACCATTCGACTATGCTCTCCCGAGGTAGATGCATTAATAGCAAGCACAAAAAACGTATTTTTGAAATCTCCCAAACGCCTACGATCATTTCACACAGAGTGTCCTGGTATTCGTCAACCACCGGAGCCAATCCATACACGTTGGGGAACATGGTTGCAGGCAGCTTTTTATTATGCTGAACATTTCAAAATAGTAAAAGCTGTTGTTGCACAATTCAATCCTACCGAAGCTGCAGCTATTAAGGAGAGCCAGTCGAAATTTCAAGATATTTCAGTTGAAGCAGATTTAAAAAATGTTCGTTATAAAGGATTAGCTGACGCAATAAACCAATTACAAAATAGATCGTTATCATTATTGGAGTCTCTGAAAATTATGGGCGGAGTACATACACAGCTACTGACTATACATGACGCAAAATATAATCGCGTTTTAGAAAAGTTCGAGAGTGTGCAACAGAAAGATCCCGATTTTAGCACACTAAAACAAATTTGTGATGGTGTATCGAATAATCCATCAAGTACAAAGCATGTATAACATCGGTAGATGTTGAACGCTCTTTTTCAAAATATAAACTCATTTTCTCACCACGGCGAACATCGCTCGCCGAGACAACTGTGGAAACACATCTAATGGTGTCAATTTTTTGGCATATGATGTTGTCTTCTTCAGAAATACATGTCCACAACTGTAACAAGTCAAATACATTGTGTTAAGTAATATGGTTTTAACGGACGCGCTGAACCGTATTACTTAAGACAATGTATTTGACTTGTTACAGACATGTATTTCTGAAGGAGACAATAAAGATTGTCGAAACGTTAAAATTCTAACTTTTAATTAACTCTAACTACAATATATTTAACGATAAAGCCGCTAAAATCAAGAAATAAAATAATTAAAATATACTTATACAGTATTCTATTGATTATGTTTTGTGAATTTATTATTTACAACTACAATTACAATTTAGTTTAAAAATTGTATACCTCTGTTTTAATTTTAAAAATTCTTCATGCGTTCAAAAATTAACTGTCTTTGTTGTTCTGTTTTGGAATTAATCGGTATTATTATATTAGGTCATGGATGGTTAGCTTATTTGTTTATTACTTTATTTTTTATGTTGCTACTGTTATTTAGAAGCAGGTAGTGGCATATGTACATGTATTAAACACACAAATGTAAGCTACTTGAAAATGCGTAATAGAAAACATAAAGCAGTTAGAATTTAAAAATCCATATACATCTACATAAACAACTTATTCCCCGCTTATTTTATTTGTCTCCCAGTGTTTTACTTTTAGTTGACGTGTGTGGCGTATAGAAAGGGGATTCCCGAGTGTTATTATTACTGAACGAAAAGATTTTGACTTTTCGTAGTCGCTGTCACTATGATGCGCGTTCAAAGTTATTTGCTTGCATGTATCTGCGTTCCTGTTTAAATTGTTTAGTCTATAGATCGATCGCTAGCTGCAATAATAATAAGATTGACTATGTTCAGCAGATAGCTTTGGACATGGTGCATGTTACGGTGGATGTAATAAATCCTAATTATTAATATTTCCATTTTTTTTTTTGCCAAAATGATAATCACATTTACCGGCAACTTAATAATTATCAGTGAAACTTAATTTGATAGAAATATACCGGGTGTCCCAAATTGAGAGGGATTGCATGGGTAACTTTCTTATTATTGAAGATGGAGATTTGGTTAAATGGGCAATGTTTTGCAGTTTTATGTGCTGATTTAAAATCTGTTTGAAAAAGTTCAAAATGTCGAACTGGTCAGAAGTTATTTCAGAAAAACTAAAAGCTGTCATTTTCTTGTATATCAAGCATCCTCGTGAGTATAAGAGATACGCAGAAAAGTTTCATATGAGTCTCTGTTATCGATAAGACTAATTTAAAATTGATGTTGAACAAAAATTCAAGATGGCAGCTTTTGAGGTACTCGTATCAACTTCCTTAAATTAATGGACGCCATATTGGATTTTTAAGTTACTGAATAGAATATTTTATTCTCTTTTCAACAATGTCAGATAACGTATGATTGAATAAAGTAAAAATAAATACCAGTAAAATTAATTGTTTTTACATTTTAATCAAGCAGGTTTATATGGATCCAAACAAAATCAGGTGAAGTTTATTTTAGAAAATCTTGTATATAATTCCTATAATACAGTGTAGTCTCGATAACATGAACATCCCATAACGTGAACATCCAAAAACATGAACACCTACTTGATATTTTATATATTCGAAAACATGAACTAACAACATTTCTATACTCCAAAACGTGAACAAATGACAAATATGTATGCATTGCGCAATGCTGCGCAATGATAATTCTTTAAGATTTTTACTTGATTTACTACGAGTTACTGGTTAGTTCTTGTTTAGACTTGGCAAGGATTTGGAGTTACCTTTTTATCAAAAAAGTACGGAGTCGCGAAATCTACTGTTTGTGCTCTTAAGAAAAAGGAAGCAAAAATCAACTTCACAGTTGCTTTAACATTTTCTGGACCGGGAAAGCGAAAATCGCTTCGTCCCTCAGAATTTCCCAGGATGGAAAAAGCATTATACAAATGGTTTTTGCGACAAAGAGAAAGAAATGCTCCCGTAAATGGTATCATATTGAAGGAAAAAGCCAAATATTTTTATGAGAAATTACAAGAAAATCAGCACACATTCTCTGCTAGCTCGGGATGGTTTCAAAAATTCAAGAAAAGATTTGATTTGCAAAAGCTTGCCAGTAAAATTAAGGAACTTGATTCAGATCACAACCAAATATACAACGCGAATGAAACCGGGTTGTACTGGAAGCTTTTACCAGGGAAAACTTATGTATCTGGTGAAGAAAAAACTGCCCCTGGCAGGAAAACAGCAAAAGACCGTATAACGTTTTTAGCATGCACTAATGCGATTGGCTTGCATAAACCGAAACTCTTAATCATAGGGAATGCAAAAAAGCCACGTAGTTAAAGATTTTCATATTCCTGTACACTACAGAAATTCGAAATCGGCATGGATGACCTCAAATATTTTCAAGGAATGGTTTAATCAAATGTTTGTTCCTGAGGTAAGCACACTTTTTTACTTAAAAAACTTACATTAACAATAACAAAAAATTATAGGTCAGGAGTTTTCTCAGACAGCAAGGACTTCCAGAAAAAGCTCTTTTTCTCTTGGATAACGCTCCAAGCCACCCTCCTGAAGATGAACTTATATCAGATGATGGTCAAATAATAGTTATGTATATGCCACCTAATGTCACACCACTGATCCAACCGATGGACCAAAATGTAATAAGACTAACAAAATTGCATTATCGATCAAGTTTTTTGGCTATGGTAGTAGCTAATAAATCAAAGAATATGAATGAGGTTTTGAAGCAGTATAGCCTAAGAGATGCTGTTTCTAATTTATTAAGGGCATGGAACAAATTGGAGCCAACTATGATTAAGAAATGCTGGAAAAATATCCTATACGATGCGAATCTCGAAGACCCTAACGACAATGTACCTTTAGCCACACTTCGTAGAGAAATTTTAGATTTTAATCGTGTAATCGATATCAACATTAATCTCTTACATGAAATTGACCCACAACAAGGCTTGCACTCTACAGATATCGAAGAATGGAACAGATATGTTATGGATGCCAATGAAGAAATATTTCATGAAATCTCTTCTGATAATGAAATTGAGACTGGAGGCGAGATGGATCTCAGTAGGGCTACTTGAGTCAGTCATGTAGAAGCAATCAAGATTTTCAATCGAGATCTAGAGTGGGCAGAACATAATAATGCTGATTTTGAAGACCTTCAAGCACTGCGAAGTTTGCTCGAAAAGGCCACTCTACTATCAAGTGCTCAAGCATTTAGGCAAACAAAATTGTCTGACTTTTTCTTTAAAAAGTGATACTACATACATGCATACATACGCAGGTACATATGTACTTACATAAGATATGCATTGTTGATATTTTCAGAAAAAACATCTTTTATGTATTTGTTTATATACGTACAGTATATTTTTTTAAATGAATAAATATTACTTTAACCATTTTTTATATATTTCTGAAACATCATTGATTGCACAGACATCAAAGCATGCCTTGCAGTCTACCTATCCAATAACGTGAACTTCTCGAAAACGTAAACACCACCGCACATAAACTGTTCACGTTATCGAGACTACACTGTACTTATACTTCATTCACGTTAAGAGTGCAGTAGATAGCGCTACGATCGGCGTCCATATTACACCGAGGAAATATACCGGATAGGAAAACAGCGGTGAATTCGAATTGTTAATTGACAGCGTCGTAAGCGTTAAAAGTTTGGTTATCAACATTTTGTAGTAAATAGCAAAGTGTAATATCGTATGAAATTATAGTTCTTCGTATTTTATGTGCGATATGTTATGGTTATATTATGACGTGATAAAATAAAACAAGTGAACACATCTCTGAAATCAATTCCAATATAAATACATCTAATCGGGTACTCGGGTAAATACATCTTTCGGTTGTTTGATTTGATGGAATAGTTGGAGCTTGTTTAATTGTATTAGTAAATAAATGGGATTACATTTGGCGTTAATTGAATAAACTTTTGCACGTATTACAAATTTATATAGTTTTCTCCCTTAATATTTGAATTAACATTAATAAATAAAAGATTTGTTTAGTTTCAGCATTTTATTTATAAAATAACTGATGTATACATAAAATAAATATATAAATGTGATAGTATGAACAAGATGAACAGATAATTTCAATTTATTATGCAAATGTGATTAACTTAATACACATACGAATGATTATTCAGATTCTGATGACAGGTCTGACGATGATGATGATGATGTATTTGCTGTTATGATAAATTCTTCAATCATATCTTCAATGATATTATCCAGTTGATACATCTTATTCTCTTCTTCGATAACATGTTTGATACAATTTCTCCATGCATCACTATCCACAATGTTTGCCCCTCAATTAGCAACGTTTTAACCTCGGATAATCAAAAAGTTTTGTTATTGGCAGCGACATGATGTTTCACTTGTGCCCATATAAGCTCAATGGGGTTTAGGTCGCAGTGATATGGAGGCAATCTTAAAATTGTACGACCACTGTCTAATACCATTTGATCGATAACATATGTAATAGGATTATCAACAATATATATTTTTGCAAGTTCTAGTAACTCAACCTTTAGTAAAGTATTGTCAGCACCAATTTCTTTCGCAAGAAGCCATTCAATCAATTCTTGCTTCTTCCAGGCAGAGGTAGGATATTTTTCGGTTCTGACTGTGTGGTAAGGAGCATTGTCCATGACAATAACAGAGTTTGGTTCAAGAAAAGGTAGTATACGTCTCATCCACTCAGTGAACACTTCACTGTTCATGGAGGAGACCGTTTTCAACGAAACCATCATCGCTACCAATATGCAATATAACTAAACGTTTCCCTTTTCCTGCAGGATTCCTCAGTCCCGTGGTAACCGCTTCCACAAATGCTTGTCTTGCTGTAAGTACTGTGGTATCTTCCCATATTTTTCGTTTTGTATGACCTGCGTTGACCCAAGTTCCGTCTAAGTAATATATCTTTCTACCATCTGCACGAAATTTCCTGATGTTGGTTAAATATCGACGTCTCCATAATACAATATCTTGCCGTTCCATTAAAACACTGTTTCGACTTCGCGTCATCCACTTAAACCCCAACTTCAAGATCTTCCATAATGTTGTTCTTTTCAATGTGGGCAAAGTATCGTCTGCATTAACAACCTATAAGATTTAGTAAGGTGATATAAGTGTAAGATAAATGTATATATTATATTTACACTCAATATTTTTGTGCATGTTGGTAATTCGTTGTTCAAGAAAAAGGAATGTACGTGTCTTCTAATTATTGACTTTTGCGTTTCATCCAAAGAATCATATATTGTATGACGAAGTGGTTTTTTAGGGGGTGAACTAACAAGTCCCATGATATCCATTTCTTTTGCAATATCCCACATTGTTCTTTCACCTAGCCCAAGCTGCTTTGCAGCCAGTTTAACAGCTGCCGACTTAGAATTGTCCTGCTTAAGGTCCAGATACAAATTATAAGCCATAAACCTTTCCTTACTGCTAACATGCTTTCCCGGAGGATTTTTTGATGACCCTGCTGGTGGGTTAAATTACCTCTTTATCAGCTATACCAAAACTGTTGTAACAAATACTATGTTATCAGTATCATTTTATATAATTATTACAAGAATACCTTCAAACTATTTCGCGACAATTTGCTTATAAAAACACACCGAACGACAATAAAAAGCAATAAATACAAAACCAAAGCCAACAAAGATGTTTGACAAATGACATTAGATATCGGTGATATTTCGTTTTATCCAACTTAATTTCATTTACTGAATATCACTGAATAAAATGTTTTTTGTGTATGTGAATCTGCCTCGTCTATTAGCCAATCACAAGCCAGGAATTTTTCGCCTATCTATTTTATCGCTGCAGTCTTACAATGAATGAAGTATAGTAACATTTTAATTCAGTACTAAGTGTTAACTACTTGAATCCCAAGAAACATCCTGATACTACTTTTTTAAATGTCCAATTAAGTAGGTAAGTATGCTATGTATGGGTCTGCGTCGGCGACCGCAGGGTGAGACGATGTGCATTCTCTCTGACAGTCAGGCAGCCTTAAAGGCACTAGCATCTTATCGCATAACCTCCAAACTAGTATGGGAGTGCCTGCAAACCCTAATGGCTCTGTCTAAATACAACAAGGTCACACTGGTGTGGGTACCAGGGCACAGGGGCATAGCGGGCAATGAAATTGCAGACCAGCTAGCGAAGGAAGGTTTAAAAATGAATTATATAGGCCCTGAACCGGGTCTAGGTATTACCAAGAGTGCAGTGCGTGGTGCAATTAATGAGTGGATTATAACACAACACCAATTAAATTGGAAACATGCAGCTGGACAAAAGCACAGCAAACGGATGATGGGAAGACCGTCGCAACATCTGACTGCTGACCTGCTTGAATTAAACAAGATAAGCTTAGAGCAGCATGTCTATTAACAGGACATGGCTGTTTGAGAGGCCACTTGCATAGGATGGGGATCTACAAAGATGAGCCCTTATGTAAACTTTGCAATGAGGAGGAGGAAACAGCCTCTCACATTATTTTCGAATGTGCAGCGTTAGCTCAACGCAGATTCGCTATGCGAAGCACAATTGAACTACCAAAGGAGAAAGATTTACTACATAGGCTGTTAAACCTGATTGCGGGAACTAACCTGTTTAAGTAAAACAAAACCGAAGCAGGAATAATACAATAAGCTACTAAGCTTCAGTGTTAGGGATGTAAAAACCAGCCCTGCTCTGGTAGAAAATCAATCAATCAATCAATCAATGCTATGTATGATGAAAAACAATAACAAAGTTTATCACAATTACATTACAATCTGTCAAAAAGCAGGCTAAAGTGTTATCTACAGTTATTTGTATTATTAACTTTAAAAATTCCCCTCTTGCTGCCCAAACTTATTTAACTAATTTTCCGGAAAGAAGACAATCAAATGTCAAAACGTTTAAAAGACTAGATAAGATTATGCAACGGTATGGAAGTTTGAGAACGCTCATTAAAACTAGGGAAACCAATTTATTAGTGGAAGATCATAACAACGGTGAGTTAATAACTTGTGTCCAATCCAGGCTTTTCAACTCTAGAAATAGAAGCACAAGTTGGTGTATCTAGATCAAAAGACGGCCAGAAGGTAATGCTCGCAGAGTAGCATTTTGTAGTTGTTTTATCCGCAAGAGTACAGGAAATAATAGTTTTATGAAATGAGTATTATGGACAGATGAGTTATTTTTCTAAATGCGGAGTGTTTAATCGACACAATGAACACTACTGGTCACAGGAAAAACCACATGTTGTAGTGGAAATCAAGTTCGACTCGGATTTAATGTATTTTGCAGCATTATGGAAAGTTATTTAATTGAACCTGTTATGTTCAGCGGAACTTTAACTGCTCGACGTTATTCAGAAATTCTCCAAACATCCTTAGAAGATTTCATATATGACTTACTTTTGGCAGCCAGGATTGGGTTATAGTATCAACAAGGTGACTGCCCGGTCCACAATTGAAGAAACGTAGTAGATTATTTAATTGACCGATTTGACTATAAGGTTATTGCCACTAATACTAATGTTCGGTGGTCAGTTAGATCAGCGGATCTAACGCCTCTTGACTTGTTTGTGGCGTACGTTAAAGAATAAAGTATATGAAAGTAGTTACAGTTGCAATAATGTTGAGAAGACTGAGCTAATATTAATCGAAATACGTTGCGTAAAGTAACCCGAAGTGTAGTCAACCGATGTCAACTATACTTAGCTAACAATGGCCAGCATTTTAAACATTTCATCTGATTATTAGAATTAAGTTTTGCTTTCATAAATTTTGTTTGTTTTTGTTTGGATCCATGCAAGCCTAATACTTGCTTAAAATGTAAAAACAATTAATTTTACTCGTATTTTTTATTCATTCATACTTTGTCTTACATCGAAGATATTTGGCATACAAGGAAATGACAGTTTTTAGTTTTTTTGAAATAACTTCTGACGGGCTCGCCACTTAGAAATTTTTCAGATTTTAAATCAGCACATAAAACTGCAAAACACTGCCCATTTAACCAAATCTCCATCTTCAATGATAAGGAACTTGCTCACGCAATCCCACTCGATCTGGGACACCCGGTATTTTAAAAATTCGTAGGTCAATAAGATTTTGGCTGATAGAAAGTGAGTTATATTTTCAAGAAGTGCATAAAGATCCGAAATTACCTGGTTGTTTTAAAACTATTCTAGCTCTTTTGTGATTAATAATTTTTAATGATCCTTCTTCTTTTTACATGTAAAACTTGGGCAATTTAATTTAACATAAATGTTCTCTTAACAATAAACGAATCCCATTCTTAAAATAATAAGTGTATAACAATCATACATATATTTCACAAGTAAGCTACGAAATAAGCTTCCTACACAGAGAAAAATTTGTGTTATTAAGAAAATATCATTACTCTGACAAGAATATCTTGTACAAATAACACACTGCGTTACTAATGATAAAAACATTATTATTGTAAAAAAAGTTATAACACATCTACTTAAAATAAAAATATTTCTTTATTTAACCCTAGGATGCATGGGCGTTTGGATATACATATACAGATTAACATTTCTCAGGTCTCTCAGGCCCGGTTGTTTTTTTAATCTGTTAAAAATATATAAGAACATGAAATATATTTAAATCATTTATTTGTGCGTGTAAAAATCTTAAATAATTAAACAAAAACTCTAATTAAAGATTACAGCTCTTATAAATGTAAATACATGTTCAAAAGTAGCAATTTTTACAAATTCTTACACTATGTTCGTTGCACACTTTATTGCCACACTTTTCAGAAACTAGTTTGTTTTTTCTGTCTAAACTACAGGGACACATCATGCATCTCTTCCTTTTATTTGTAACGGCATCAGTCGCAGTTTTTTCAATGTTAATAAATTTATTCATACAATTTATTGAATTTCTTGGTATTTTCGGATTTTTTTACCTCCTTATCATATGCGATATTACCAAAAATCGTCGTCTAGCGCCATAGGCCAACGCTTCGTTTGCCTTTTACATGTATAGTTGAACTGTTTTTGATCGATTACGTCTACTCCCCCTTTGGTCTTGTTATAATAAAGTATTCATTCCGGTTTCTGCTTAACATTTTCACTTACAGACATGTCATTGTGTATGGTGCTGAGCAAAATGACTGACTTGTTTTTCTTAGGAATGTAGCCATTTTGTCATAAAAGCCAAATGTAAAAGAGTGGACCGGTTTGTTCTTTGCATCTCTTATTTCATTTGGTATTTTTCTCTTATTTTTTCTTGTGTTCCAACCACTGTTAGGTTCTTTTCTAATAAACATTTAGCCAATGGAATGCTTGTAAAGAAGTTATCCATTGTAACATTTAGTCCAGAGAAGTGGATGCTGCGTACTAAAGTTTGCACTGCTTCAGAAGCAATATTTGTATGGATAGGTTGATTGGGTCGTCGTCCGGTATATACCATTCCATCAATTGCAAATCCTGATTCTGACTCACACATCCAGAAAATCTTGATACCGTATTTTGAGGGTTTATTTGGCATATATTGAATAAATGAACATCTCCTTCTATACGAGAGTAACTGCTCGTCAATGGTAACACTTTCGTTTGATGCCAAAGATGACCTGCAATGTTGTAAAAATAAGTTCCATATATAGGATATCGGAGCTAATCTATCAGTCTGTAGGCGTAATCACGAGTTCTTTTGTCATCAAAACGCAAGTACCGTCTAATATCTTCAAACCGATTAATTCCCATAGTAGCTTGATAAATAAGATTACATTTATCAGAAGAAAACAGTTCTCTTATCGGTACGTCCCAGTTTCTTTCCACACCAGCTTGTATCAGCAAAGCTAAGAAAGCATTCAGCTCCATCACATCAATATCCACCCGTCCTTTGTCTTTTACTGTAGTTACTCTTCGAGCTTCAATGTTTGTGCACTTGACGACTTCTTCTAAGATTGTTCCTGTAATAAAACATTTGAAAGCATTTTCAGGTGTATCACAGGACACTGCTTTAGTTTTACACTTGGTGCTAAACGCAGTACGTTACGTTTTGCAGTTTTCGTAGAGTTTGGCGGAACTTTATTCCACTGGATGCCGGATGGAGAAGCGAAACGGTTGGGATTATCACTATCGGCCTCCGCTGTAGCTATATCTTCTTCAGACTCAGAATTTGAAGAGTCTGAATTGGCTTCTAATGAATCTTCACCAGGTTCTTCAATTTCAGACGTTTCACTCTCTTCCGATAAAACTTCATCACATTCCTCTGCCCACCGCATTTCCTCGTAATTGAGATCTCCATACCTCACTGTTGCACGTTGCCCGGTCGATTTTCTTGAACTTGAAGCCGCCATAACGAACATTCACAAACAAACACCTCAAGCAAATTTTAGCAACTGAAGTTTTTTTTATGCGTTCGCATATTTATATGATATGCATTTCTGCATATCATGTTTCTTGTTGAAACCTGCATACGCCGTTGAAACTTGCAAACTCCATTGAGCACAGAAGCAGGCCTGTTCCTACATGTTACAACATGCTGCAGCCGATTGTTAACACATTGTATTCCAAAGAATATTGCAATATGCAGTACATTGACGCCAGGAGCAACAAATTATTGAAACAAAGACAGTTTTGGATGTAAATATAAACGATTATCAAACAAAAATAAACCGGGCCTACGAGGCCCGAGTAATGTAAATACGCGCTAGAATTCAAATATCTAAAATAGATTTTCTTATAAATTATATAGATCAAACGCCAATTAGAAGTAGCAACAGGAAGATCTAGTTGAGGCATAGACGAGGCCCAGAAGAAGAAAAATTAAAGATAAAAAAGTTATGAAGTTTAGAATACAATGCTAGGGTTAAAACATAAGTATAACCCTCATTTCGGTGTAAACTTTGTGTTGAGCTTTGCTGCACACCATTTTAAGAGCGTTTAATAGCAAAACAACTTTCACGGACTGTGACATTCTGTGACAATTCAGAAAACAAAATAACGATTCTTATTTTCCATGGCCTGCTATTTTTAACCAGAGTTTCATGGATGACATACCATATTATCTTGAGATATCTTCTTATCTGCTGTCGTTGGTAAAATTATTCTACATTAGATTATACTTCACTACGATAACATTTTGGACCTATTTTTATTTAATCCGTGAAAGTTGTTTCGCTTTTGAACGTGTTGTTTCCGTTTACCATAGCAGCAATTTAATCAACAAATTGTATCTAATTAACGGATAAAGTCCGAGTGGGCCAGTGGTGTATCGTTAAGGAATAATCAATAAAACTGACAGAATATTATCATCAAGCGTTCTTGATCGCAATTCTGTATTTGGGCATACCTCTAAATTACAAACAAATATTCCTAATAAAATTTCTGCGTATCTTTAAAAATGAGGGTAGTTTACTCTTGGGAGGCTTTCAATGAACCGCTATTATTATTAACCTTAGCGTAGATCTGTTATATTCATTGTAAGTTTGAATACATGCGCCTTTATCTGGAATATTTCTTTTTGGGAAACCAATAATAAAAAAGCTTTCCATTTGTTGCATACTTTTTTGGACACACTGTATATAATACCTTACATATATCATGATTTATAGCCTATGAAAAAAAATTACTGCATAAGCATGATTATTTGTTGATAGGAAGTTGATTTACGATGTTCAACATTTTACAGTACAATAGAAATTAAGATGAAAAACCTAGCTTTGTGAAGGCAATTCAATCAAATAATTTTATGTTAATGTACCATATGTAAATAATTCTTCGAGTTTAACTTCAACACTAACCGTATCAGGTGGAAAAATTGCTGTAATCGAAGTAGATGACAGCCACCACCACTGCCCGTTGTTCACTGTACAAATACAGATTCGTGAAGTAAACTAGGTAAGAACTTGCTACTGTTATTTCGAAAATTGCATATATTTCTATTAGTTCTGTGAACTACACAGGAACTCGTTTTCTTTCATGTATTTCGTATTTATTAAATATCGCGCAATTAACAGACTGTTTCATTTGCAGAAAAAAACTAATGTGGAAGATAAATTATTATTGGACTCAACAAAATTGTCTGAGAAGACAAGAAGCAAATTAACAAAAATAGTAACCGAAAACTTTATATATTTACTTATATAGTATGTATTAATAAATTTTATGACACATGATATCCACGCCTATTATGAACACTTTCTTAATTAAAACATACATCTTTGATTATTTTGTTTTTAATTCGTTTCTGTTGGTAGCATAATCCCCATTTAGTGTTGAACTTAGGAACAGGACATTTCCACATCAGATGAATATAGTAAGTGTTTTACTGCTCGGTAAGTATAGCTTATGGTTAAACTAAAAAAGTAATATTGTTAGAAGTCAGTACTGCCTTTTTCAATGTGGTTTTTCAATTCCTATTATTTACTTTAACAATACATATTGTGTTGTAAGCATAGATAATATACATCATTTATGTTTACAACACAACAAGTTCATACAGTGAGGTCCTAAAGTGTCCCCCCCTCCATGGTAACTTTTGAACTACAGAAGCTAACGTTTTTAGAAGAAATAAGTCGATTTCTGTTTTTTGTGGGCTAACTTTTGCCGCCATCGGCAATTCAATTGTATTTCCGGTTTCTCCGGAAGTGACGTCAACTTTCATATTTTAAATAGAACATCCTGTATATTTTTACGTTTTTGGAAAGACAATCGAAAGGAAAATCCAACGATACCACATATGTTACACTTTAACTTAGGAAATATGACGATATGCTGCAATAAAGCTTCTGGTAATCTGTTTAAGCCAGACTGATCCAAAGAGCGCGTTGCTAAGCAAAGTAATCATAACAATTGCCACACTGTGAAATCTCAATTCCAAAAGCGTAAATTATTCTTGTTATTTATTGTTATTATAACCTGCATTTGTCATACTTTTGTTCTTTGTGCTTGTTATTACTTTTTCTCATTTTCACTTGTTTTGTTAATTGTTGTTTCTTCTTTACTTTATCGAACTTTATTGCAATTAATTAATTGCGGTAGATTTGTTTAAATTTGTTAGTTTTAGACATGCAATATGTTTATGTTTCAGTTTTTATGTTGTTGATTTTACAATGGCCTCCGCATGGACCACGTAAGATAAATAAATCAAGTACCTAATTCTAATATCCGGTATATTTGTCAACAATTTCCACTAAGTAGAACATAATGAACGCTGCCCTTGTACAGCCGGAAATATTTGAACTTTGCGCTAAGTAAGGATAGATAAAATTAACAGGGCGAACTGCTTTAACAGAAGATAATATGATTTAAATTATTGTACAATTTGTTGCGCAACCATGGCAAATAAGGTGATAATTGTTGTCAGATTTACATAAGTAGAGTGTCTCAGCCGATTCTGGAACCTCCTCCTTGACCTTGACCATGCATATGGATAGATCAAGGTCAAGGAGGAGGTTCCAGAATCGGTTGAGACCGGTCAAGGTCAAGCCAACCCTGAGGTCAAGGGTCACCGCCAGGGTCAAGGCTTAAGCTAGGTCAAGGTTAATGAGGAGGTTGTAGAATGTGGAGGCTCCACAATATAAAAACTACATAATTAGTTGGGAGGTGTCAAGGTCAGAGGATGTATCACAACTAAGACCGTATCTCAAGGTTGATGATTGTGTATAAAAGGTTTGCAGTAGTGAATAGATGCTAGTATTAAAAGTGGTAACCATGGACAGCAGATATGGTGACGGAAGAGAAACTTGTGAATGTTATCACAAGAATAAAGAGAGTGTGTCGACTAATATCAATGTTGATGAAGATAACTCTTCGAAAGATCCTGATACACAATCATTTAAAGTAGATGAAAATGTTTTGAAAGATTTTGATACAGAACCATTTGAAGTAGGTGAGTCGAGCGATTTTTGGGATAAAGTGAATTTATATACGGAGGCGTTTCTGCGAGAAGCATCATAGAATATATCATTGTTAGGAGAGAGAATATATTTTTTAAATAAAACCATTCCAAATGGATATGTGTTGGTTTGTCTGCAGATATGAATTTTGAAGCAACTGTGAAGATTGTAGGAGTAAAGAAGCAAAGTTTGTCTTTTTGTGAATATGAGTGGAATCATTTTTTAATGGAGAGTAAGAAGTTGAATACATATTTTGAATATCGTGGTGAAGCACTTCCAGTTGTAACTAGTCTCAATTTGCGGATATCTAGCGAATGTTTCGATGGAGTTACTAGAATACTTAAAATGGAAAAAAATTGAAACTGCGTATATTTATCATATGAAGGTTTGTTAGAGTTACTTCGTTTGGAAAATGTTGTCGAATTCCGTTTAGCGCTTTTAAAAAGTTTAAAGTATGAAGAATTTTATAAAGGAATGGTTGATTATTTAGTTGGAGGTCGTATTAGCGCAGCAGATTTAAGTGCAGAAGTAGAGAAAATATTGAATGGAGTGGTGTCCGAATGTGCTTGCATAACAAAAGAGTTGTTAACGTATGGGTTATAAAAAATTTATAATGGTGTAGATGTATTAAGAAAAATTTGTTTGTAATTGCTAACAAGATTTATTTGCTAATAAAATGGTGATTAATAAATGTTATTGCGTTTTATTGGGAGTATAGAATGAGAAATATTGGAAAGTAAAATTGAGTATGTATTTAAGTATTACTTTATCATGTTGTATGCTGTTTGAATAGTTGCTGTTTCTGAACGCAGTTTGGATAAGTTATCTTTATTTATGTATTTAAGTATTACTTTATCATGTTGTATGCTATTTGAGTAGTTGCTGTTTCTGAACGCAGTTCGGATAAGTTATCCTTATTAATATGGGAACTAGAGAAGAACGTATCAGTATAAATCGAAAAGTGAGACGGAAAGGTAGTGGATTATTGAATACTATAATAAATAAGCTTCCTTTGGAACTTCATATACCAGAATATAGTTTTTTCGGCATTGAAAGAGGCAACCGGGGGGTGAATTTGTTGGATGAGGCTTGTAAAGAACACGACATAGCTTATTCTGATCCAAGCGATTTATCTAAGCGTCACGTTGCGGACGAGACATTATATCAGAAAGATGTAGAACGAATTAAGAGTAAGGAAACGCGGGGTTTGGAGAAAGACTTGCGGCTTCTGGAGTTGCGGTTGAAATTTGAAAGGTAAACCAAAATTGGTATGGGTATAATGCGGAAGTATTGAAAAGGTGGTAGAAGTAGGAGTAGAAGGAGAAATAGAATAGGAAATCGAGTAGGTAGTAGCATTTCATTTTTACATGCAATGAAGAAAGCCCGTAATGCAATAAGACATAAGACGTAAGAGGAGTTTGATTAAATCTGGTAGAAAGATCAATTCAAGAGTAATTGCTATACCGAAAAAAGGCGGTTTTTTACCACTAATTCAATTGTTTGCTGCTTTGGGTGCTTTAGGATCATTAGGTGGAGGTGCTGCAGCAATTGCTAAAGCAGTGAACGCCGCTAAAGCTGAAAGGGATCAACTGGGGGAAGCAAAACGCCATAATCTCGCCATAGAGTCGAAGGCTGTTGGTAAGGGTTTATATATGAAACCCTATAAGGCTGGGTGCGGTTTATCCATTGGGAGTGGGAGGGAACTGGTGGAGAGGTATAGGGCGGCTAACCCTCCTCTTCTGGACACAGATGAAATGTGGGATTAATCCCAGTACCTTTTTTATATATTAAAGAATATATTTATTAATTTAAAACTTTTATTTATGGTTCTCCTATATCCTAATATATACCTGAAAACAAGAAAAAATATTAAACATAATATATGTCTTTTAGAATTTTGTATTAGTGTGTATTTGGCATTGGAAATGTGCAGAATGCGGCTAGAAACGCAAGAATTATTGTTACCTATCGATAACTATGATGCGCTGTTGAATGCGAAAACTTTTATCAGACATAGTAATCTTTTCGGTGGAACATGTAAGAGAGTTTTAATTGTTGGACCCTCAGGGTGTGGTAAAACAAATACTCTTGTTACTTTATTATTACACCCGAACGGATTTCGCTTTAAAAATATCTACATTTGTTGTAGATCTCTTTAACAAGAGAAATATGAGTGTCTTCGATGTATACTAAAAACTGTTCCGGAAATAGGTTATCACGAATATACTGACGTAAGCTGCATGCTTACTCCTGATCTGAATATAGTAAAACAATTTTTCTCTTTCGGTAGACATCGCAATTTAGATTGCATATATTTAATTCAAATATATAGTGCAATCCCTAAACAATTATTAAGGGATAATACTAATCTTCTAATTTTATTTCAACAAGATGCGACTAATTTGAACACGTACATGGCGATCATGTTCACGATATAAACTACGAACAGTTTCTAAGCATGTGCAGAATGTGATGGAAGAAATGTTTCGGTATGCTGCTTGTCGATACCGATTGTAAATTCAATGAAGGTAGATATCGATTAGGCTTCGACACTTACATACACTTGTAAACACTACTTCGATTACATAAATTCTTTATAGTCCATCACATTTTTATTTCTGCTTTAGTATATTACTATCCGCGAAAGAGTGAAGATACATTCATGGAAGAAAAATTAGTGAACGATCTAGTGAAAGCTCGCGAAGCTTTAAAACAAAAAATTAAAACATTGAAAACTTATGTAGCGCGGTCTCAGAGAATGATCGACCTTCATTACGCCCTTATAACACAACCTTTGCAGGAAATTGTTAAGAAATTAGAAGTTACTGATACTACCACGAAAAGTGAAACCAGACCAAAAGACATTAGTTCAGAAATAGAAGAATCCTGGTCAGACATTTTTCCGGAGAAAAGTTTATGGGTTTCCCCAGGAACGTAAATTATACGACGAGGTGCTGCTCCTAAACGAAGTAAACGTGTGTAAATGGTTTAGTCCAGGTACTCACTCTTCTCCAGCAAGCAACAATTTTATTTGAAACAGAGAACCTAAGCGAGAAATTAAAGTTAAATCAATGGGGGAATCGTCTGACCGAAATCTCGATTGTCAACATCATTCACCCAACCGACATTCTTAGAAGATGAATACATAGGCGAACTCTTACCAGATACTCCCAAAGATAAAGGGAAAAAGTGGTAGTAGAATAGAAGATCGTGATGAAGATGAAATGGACACAAGTGAAAGTTTAAAATTTGGATAAATCAATGGCTCACGCTGTATCGCTTTTGCAAACGCAACCAAGCAAGTCAATAATAGCAAATAAATCCCTAAATAAAACTTTATTAGAAACAGACGTAGTAAAAGAAGCATTACGAGACCATGATCCTACTGTACGTCCGAATCTTATAGGTTTGATGACAGATGAAAAAGATGAATTCGATGAAAAATATGGTGTACGTGAGGTTGATGGAACGTTGAAAGTAGGAAACGCAGTGTCGGATTTAATGGGCCGAACATTATAATTGGAAAATTCACTTACAAAGTTACTAGGGGTTTATTGGCATTACTTTTTAAAAAGAAACCGGGAAAGCTTTCATATGCGGATTACAAATTCATCCTTAATGATACGAATGCTCATTGAGTCGATTACAATCCAGACGGAAAGTATGCGGCCAGTAAAGGTGCTAAATACAAGACAATTATTAAACCTATTATACAAAGGAAAAGACCTGAAGTTTGGTGGACTCGAACTTGGAAGATGGGTCTGGGGCTACGAAATAAAGTTCCTCTGAGAAAGACGGTTGTACCAAGGAGCAATATTGAATATAAATACTGGGACGATGCAAATGAATTGTGCGATAGGTTGAAACTGCTTATTGCATCGGAAACTGCTGGTCATACTGGGCATGGTAATGAGATCTTGGCGATAATTGAGGAACTGAAGGAATCAAAAGTTATTAGGTAGTCAGTTCAGTTTATTGCATTATAAGAGTCTTAAGAACCTTGGTTGTTAATTAGTTAATGCATTTGTGCCGATCGTAGCTAACGATGACAATAGATAAGTTTGGTAGATATATACATAAACATACCATAAAAAGGCATTTGATGGATGAGGATGTTCTTACGGATTTTCTCAAGTATCCTAAAATAAAAAAGGTATTAGAAGTGCGCGCAGAGAACATTCCTGCGAAGTATGTTATGCAAATATTCAGTGATGGTACCATTAGTAGTGCGGTGGGTACTTATGTGCAATCGAAATCAAAAAATTCTATTATATATTTAAATAAACTATACCAAGGAAAAATAGTTAATGTCCAGTATTCCCACAAGTCCTTAACATCGCTTCTCATTTATGGTGAACAATTCCACATACATTAAGGAAGGGTGCAAAATTCGTATTAAAGTACATTGGTCCAAAGCCTGTACCAAAACAAACAGATCCAGTATATGTAGAAGTGGTAGTCGAAGGAAATGTCATCAGTTAAGAGGGATGTGGTAAACGAAATACACAAACTTGCCCGTAAGAGATTTCTTTCGGGCGGCGAGTCATAATAAAAAGGGTTTTCGCAACCTATTTCAAAGATTTGGTTGAAATGATACCTTACGCCAAGGAGAATAAGAATTTCAAATATATTTTCGTATGCATTAACGCACTTTCCCAGTTTGCTTGAGCTATTCCAATAAAAAATAAAACATCGAATGACGTGGCGAAAGCGGGGAAAAAAATGTTCCGAGAAATATTCAAAGCGATCAAGGAAAAGAATTTTATAATACGCATTTCAAGAAACTTATGGATCGATATGATATTAATCACTATAGTGCCTATTCCAATTTAAAAAGTTCCATTGTAGAACGTTTTAATAGAATGCTTAAAAATAAGATGTGGAAGGAATTTAGTTTTAAAAGGTAATTACCGTTGGGTTGATATTTGCACAAGCTTGTTGACAACTACAAAAATACCGTGCACAGCACAAAAAGGATAAAAGCCTGTCGCAATTAATCAAAAAAATGCTAAACACATTTTGAAAGAGGTTTATAGTAATATTAAGGTTGCTGATCCAAGAATTTCTAAATTTAAAATTGGAGACTCCGTTCGTATAAGTAAATACAGGAATGTATTTTCGAAAATGTATACACCAAACTGGAGAAACGAAATATTCATTGTGCGAAAAATTCAAAATACCTATCCCAGAACATACTTATTGCAAGATTCTCAAAATGAAAACATTCTTGGGGGTTTCTACGAAAAGGAATTGATGAAAGTTAAACATCTCGATGTTTATCTAGTTGAGAAAATCATACGTCGAAAGAAGGATAAAGTTTTTGTTAAGTGGCTCGGTATGCATTATTCGCATAATTCCTGGATATCTAAAGATAATGTATTGACTTAATTAAAAAATACGACATCAATTATGATAATTTTTATTTAACAAATATACTATGTACATTACATACAATTACTACATTATAAATAACACTTAAATAAATATAAGTATTAACCAATTGACTTAATTAAAAAATACATCAATTATGATAATTTTTATTTAACAAATATACTATGTATACAATTACTACATTATAAGTAACAATTGAAAAAATATAAATATTAACCGACAATTAATATTAAAAAAATAGTGCTAAAATATTACTTGTTAAATTTTTGATCTGGAGGCAAATTTTCAAGGTTAACTATATCTAAAATTAATTTTTGTAAGTTTTCCTCCTGCGTTATCTCTTCTATTTTGTGATGACCCCAAGCTAAGGTATTACTTTTATCAGGGAGGATATAACGCTTTTCATCTTTAGGAGAAAGGGCAACTTTATTCCGTAATTCCGTATACATCGTATGCAAGTCAGACCTGAACAAATACATTCTTCTCATATAGTTCCGTCATCTTCCACTACATTTTTTTAATCAGAAACACATAATTTTTTATCAATAACATATTTCTTAACTCCTTTTTCCGTTTTAACTGTCTTTGTGAGCAATTTCACGCAGTAAGCTTTAGCACCCGTACCATAGAAACATTCAATAATTCCACCAGCGTATTCATCCTTCATGCTTCCTAGTCTAGGTAAACTGCGAGGTATTCCATGTATGTTTTGTTCTGCGAAATTCGAGGTGTCAAACCGGTTTAAATTATTTTTTACATCACTATAAACGTTATAATACTTCACGCATATAATAAACGAATCTGTATCCGTATATAGCAGCGAAACATCTGTATCATATAACGGCTTCAAAAAGTTATAGAAGGAATCATACATCACCCTCTTAGCTCGCTCGAGAATAGTAAAACCTACGTAAACAGGCTTTGCATACTCTATACGTACTTGTGCTAATTCGATGGCAGTTAAGAATTTGCAAAATACCTTGCAAGATTTAAAATTTGGTTTTGCAATGTAAGTCTCTGCCCTGAGTCTTTTATGAATAGTTTCCCAATGCGATACTAATTTTATATTAACTCGATTTTCAACATTCTCCATTGTTTTTTTCCAAAAATTTCTATATACCATTAATTTATAAAAACTGTTTGAAGAATTCGTTGGTAGATTCATTTCTTTGATTGTGTTGAAGTCGATGTACTTTTTTTAACCACTTACTCTGCTTAAATCTAAGACCACGTCTAATCCCACATAATTTCAAACCATTATTCAAGCATTGTTTCAAAGTTAAATAATGAATAACATAATTCGATTTATCGCGGAGGTTAGGAATCAATTTGCTATATTTTGAATTTGGTGGAATAATATGTTCGGGACAAAAGGGGAAATCGTTGTGCTGGTCGTGAAGATTCGTGGGGTATTCTAAGTCTACTTCGAAAATATATCCTATATCCCCATCATCGTCTAAGGCTTGTACGTCCATTCTCGTAAGTTCCTCCTTTGTCAACCATTTAAATTCACCTGGTGGTAGGTGGAACGTCATTGCGTAACCATACAGGTTCGTCGCATCTAAATATAATATGTATTTTTTTTCTTCGGTAGAGTTAAATCCTGGCAAGATTTCGTTGTTGACAATCTCCTTTCTTTTACAACACATGCACACTCCACCCTGTATACCCCCCTTAAAAAAATGAAACATATCCACATCAGTTAGTAATTCCAAATTAATATCTGTCATGCGTAACATGGCATCCCAGCTTAATCCCGGTGAAGTAAAGTAATGTGCTGGATCTAGTTTGTAATTATCCATACAAATATTTCGAAAATTTTCGAAAACATCTGCAAGAAATAGCACATCCGATTGTACATACATATCACTATAATGTCCTAGTGACTTACATTCAAATAAATTCCAAATTCTTTCAGCCCGATTATAATCATCATACGTATGTGATGATGATTATAATCGCTATCCGAAAGAATATCATAGAAATCGTCTTTATCGGGCAATCGTGGTTGGGAGAGGCGCTCATGAGAACTAACGTAGTTATACGGAAATATACCTTTCTGTCGTATTAATTCAAATTTTTCCCCATCAAAATATCTTGTAACTTCTTTACACTGTTCGTCATCCAAATAAGATGAAAGTTTCTCCAAAGAGGAACTCATAAATCAAAATGAATCTAAGAATCTTAACTTATAGAATACTTTCCTTCTCTTACCGTTGCAATCGATTGTATCACTTACACGCACTTTCTTAGAAAACGACACGTATTTTTCTTTATTTTGCGCAATGACATCTACTTCTTCTTTTTCCTATGCGAGTGATTTTACAAACAAGTGTGCATCATAATTCGATAAATTATGAAATATAATTGGTATATATCGGAGTTCTTTATAATTTATATTACATACCATATGTGCTGCACCTCGGTATAAACCACTCAAATGACCATGGTCACATACTTTCTTTCCAACTGATACTATTTCTTTTTCGCAAATATGACACACCTTTGCCTCTTCATAGTTTCTTTGCTCTTCATCATTTAAAGGACGCATTTCTACCACTTTACTTAAATAATTTGTATACAAAAATTTTACAACCATCTCTAACTGTTTGACGTAACATGTAGCTGCATTTCTTCCGCGATGTGTACTCAGCTTACTTAAATTTTCATTAAAACTACATTTTATATAGTACGCGAAGGAATATGGTTCATGTTCGAAACATTTAACAGAAAAAGGTTTTGCAGGGTCTGGTTCTGATATACGTATAGGTTTTAATAAAGCCTCGAAATCAACGTATATAACAAAAGGAATTCTTAACTGTTTTTCAAATTTATCAAATTTTAATATATTTTCGGGCAATTGCTCACCATACTTATTCATTTTTAAAGTTGAACAAGGAAATACTGCCTTAACCTGCTTGCAATCTTCATTTTCATGTCTGCGCAATTTCTCTTCACATGTGAAAAAAGTTAAACAACCTTCACAAATATATTTCTGATGTCCAGCGTGCGACTTCTGTGATGAAACCAATCGGGACAAATTCTTAATCCAACAGTAGTGAAGATTCCCATCTTCAGCACTAATAAGTAATAAATTAATATGATTTATTGTTCTTCGCTTCGTGAAATGTAACGGTCCCACTGCATCATGCACACTCGCAGTACCATTAAAATATTCTTCTATACCATATACATTAAGAGACATATTATTTTTTTCTTCAAATTTAGTGATATCTTTTAAGTTAACAGGGAAAGTTAAATCTGTAAAATCGGCCACAGTATCATAATGTGGATAGGAAGAAACTCTTTGTGGAAGTCCAACTGGCTCCCTTAAAGCTGAAGTAGTAGCCCAGGCGAAACATGCGTTATCAGTATCGCTGGCCACGAGCGGTACCGCGCATCGGCGTAGAATCAGTTCGGGCCAAGAGGAACGGTAGTATTACTTCGTCCGCGGAGCAGTACGGACATTTTCGCTGCCAGTCATTTGCGCAATTGTTTATCTGTCCCAGAAAAATTATGATTTCGTCAGCAAAAAGACCGCGGTCGGACAAACTTCGAAAATTTATTGCAGAAATTCCAGACTTAATATATGAAGGTGCTAAAATTAAATGTGTAATCTGTAAAATCCCGTTAATGTGTTGGTCCAGACAACATTGTCTACGACACGTATATAGTGAAAAGCATGTTTCAAAAAGAAATTGCGCACGAGACAATGAAAAATTTATATTTAATTTATGCGTTACGTTTATCGCATGTAATATACCGTTTAATTTACTAGACAAGGAACCATTTATCTGCTTTTGGAATAACTATTCGGAGTGCAAATTACCAAGTCGAACATCGTTACGAAAAATTGTGCCATCTGCGCGCGAACATATTGAACAAAAAATAAAATCGGAGTTGAAAGATCAAAAATTGTGGTTATGTGTCAACGAAACAACAGACCGGAAGAAACATTCTGTTCTTAATCATCTCATCAATCGGCACCTTCAATTCTATTAGTCTCCAAACGAATACAAAAGTGTACTGCCGAAGCAATTTCAAAGTTAGTGTTAAATACATTGGACAAGTTTGAACTTTCAACAAACCAACTCTTGATGTTAGTGAGTGATGGTGCTGCAAACATGCTTTCCATAGGCCGGTCTCTTAAAAAGCATTCTGCTAATTTGTTACACATTACGTGTAAAATTCATGCTCTCAATCTTGTGGCGTATAGTATCAGAAAATGTTATCCTGAGGTAGACGCTTTAATAGCGCATACCAAAGCAGTATTTGTCAAATCACCGAAACGTATTCGCGGATTTCACAGACTGTGCCCCCGTATACCAGAGCCACCAGAACCTATTCTAACTCGTTGGGGAACATGGTTGCAGGCCGCGTTTTATTATCATAAATATTTTGACAATATTAAGAACGTGGTTTTACAATTCGATACAAAGGAAGCTGCCGCTATCCAGAAAAGCCAGTCGAAATTTCAAGATAGTCAGGTTAAAATGGATTTAAAAATCATTCACGACAATTACTTCGGGCTAGCAGATGCAATAGAAAAATTACAAAATCCTGCGGTGCCGTTAGAAGAATCTCTACAAATAGTGCAACATGTACACGCACAGCTATGCGCGATTGAAGACGCAAAAAATGTTTCTGTTCTAGAAAAATTGTGTTTTTGAGAAAAATTCTGATTTTGGCACATTAAGACACATTTGTGAAGGTGCGTCAACAGAATCGTTAAGTTATTTGAAAGATTATTTTACTTACGCAAATATTACGTCACTAGATGTAGAACGGTCGTTCTCTGCATATAAACGCATTTTTTCCTCATGCCGTACTAGTTTTGCCGAAACAACAGTTGAAACATATCTAATGTTGCAGATATTTAACAGATATTATTCACTTCGTGATTTCACGGAGGACTCTTAAAATGGTAAGTGTTTGAGCACGTGTTATTTAATTTTTATTTAAAAGATGAGCGAAATTATTTGCGGTAGCAAATATCTCTATTAGCAGAATAACTCTAGTGGAACGCGAGGCCTGGTCGACTCTACGCTACTGGCCAGCTTTAGTTATCAGAATTTTGAACATTTATTACAGCTTTCTTTTTCTTTATTGTTGGCGGTAAATCTACATAACTGGAACCTCTCATTGGATTGTATTTGTTCATATTTACTTCCAGGTATAAAATATTATTGAGGTTCCATCCTAAAACCAGTAAAAAAGACAATAATATAATAAAATACTGATAATAATTTAAATTCATCTGAATCACGTTCTTGAAATTCACTCATCTTGCTTATAATTTCATCCATATAATCTTCATACAAGGCATATAAATCGCTTCCATGGGTTATAATTTTGTTTCGAGTATTAAAGGGTTTTATTTCCACATTTTCCTTGCTTAATAAATAGTATAAACCATATAGTTCCAAGTTAATTTTCAACGCATTATGTACATATAAAATACTATCCATCAGTGTTATCACTTTTTCTCTAATATTTTTTGCGAATTCTTCTACATCGACATACATACGAGACGAATCAGATACTTGATAACATACTACCCTTTCCCCAAATGCGGCAACATTCTTTTTCACTCCATCATCAATCATTACAAATGCTTTACTTCGGTGATTAGTACTTCGGATATGTGCAGTATAACAATTCCTTTCCACATGTACATCACACACTTCACACTTCACCAAATCCGTATTATCATCGATCTTTATTCTTTTCCCACGACAAGAAGTTAAGATATGCCGATTTTTATTGTTCCTACGAGTAAATTGCTTACAACAATATTCACACTCGAACATTTCGATTTGCTACCAATAAGAATAGATGAGACTGTCATTAGCATATTAGGGACATCTCATTTTAAACCTCCTATCCCCTCTTGAACTGTTTCAAGGCGGACGACGTCTCACGGGTTTAACCGAAGAAAACATCTCAAACCTTTCGTTGAAGGTCTTTAACTGGTTTCAAGGCGAACGACATCTCGGAGTTTTCGTTGAAGTATACAACATTTCAAGGTCTCCTTAGCCCACTACATACACATAAAGATTTGAGGGATAAGCTTGCAATAGTCGCAATCACTTTTTATTTGAATCTATATATTTTTCTTATTTATATCAGAAAGTTAAAGCTCGATAAACTAAAACTGTGTAATAGTAATTGTACAACTATCAGCGTCATTATTTGAAAAATAGATAGAAAAAATATCAATTATGTCAACTATAATAACTTAGTGAGGTTAGATGCAAAGCAGTGGAATACTGAGTCACACAAACGATTGCACTAGGAAATTATAAAATTCTAATCTGTTCACAATGTTTATTATGCAAATTGTAAATTCTAACATTGGCATCAATATTAATAACACTAAATTATAATCAATATATTTTATATTTATACATGTAACCCCATACATAATTACATAATTTAAATTAAAATTCATCAAAATCATGAATATTGTCTAATATATTTTGAGCTAATATTAACGTATCAGCATCAAAATCTACATCTTCTTCCTCTTCCGAAACTTCTTCCTCACTACCGTCATCCATAAAAAAATCTTCCTCACTACCGTCCTCTATAAAAAAATCTTCCTCACCACCGTCCTCCATAAAAAATTCTTCTCCCTCTTCAATAAATTCCTCGTCACTGATACTATCCCTGATACTATCCTCCATATCTTCATCACTGATACTATCCCCTATGAGAGATTCATCTTCTTCCTGCTCCATATCAGCATCGGCAAATATTGGAGGAATTTCATTAAGCTCAGCATTAACCATTTCAAAATAACTAAAGAATAATTCGCGCCGATTCCTTTTTTTTTAATATAACACCCATTTTTAATATCTTCTTCTTTCTCAATATCTTCTAAGTTCTCAAACTTCTGATATCAACAATACGTTCTATGTTATAATATACTAGTTGAAACCCCCTCCATTAATCAGTCTGACCTTTACCTCGAGAATGACCTCACCTGGCTCTGACCCGATAACATTAACCTTAAAATAGAAATTATAGTATTTCTCAATTAGGTTTAAGAAGAAATACTTCTTAGTCACCAGAAATACTTATTTAGAAGAAATCGCGGGTTAAGCTAATGTCTGTTTTGATAACTATCACAGTAAAATGCAATTATTGGATATATCTGTACACCGCTATTATTTTTATTAAATATAGCAAAATTATTTTAACTCTTTGGAGACTATTGGATCCTTTATTAAAAGACGTAGCTGTTGAACGTTAGTAAGATGCAAGGTGTTCGTATTATAGTGTTTTTTTTTTTAAATATAGATATCTAAAATTTTGAAACACTTTCCGTCTTTCATTGAACTAGAACTAGAATTGCGAAAAATATTATTTGCACTCCAAGCATACCATATTTTAAAGAAATACCTTTATTATTGAAGTGTGTAATCTCTTTCTCTTCATGTTGATACACGAGTCTTAAAAAAAAGTCTACATTTTTTTCCATGTCATCTAAAATAAAAAAAATTAATCCATTAATTTATTTTATTAATTCCGGGGTTATTTTTTTATAGGAATCAATTTCAGTGCAAACCACAACTGCTATAAAAAATGTAATTTATATTTTGGTGAGGAGTTTAAAAATGTAAACGCATTTTAACATCGGGTTAATGCTGTATCACGAAATCTGTGTTCATAATTAAATGTACGAGGGATGATCATAAAATAAGGTTCCCAAAGCCCTACAGCAGCAATACGACGTGTTAGGCAAAATCCGACAACATTGCCGTGTGCAGCAGCTCCCCCACTCTATATACGTACCACTCCCGTCTCACTCCACCGCTCAGTGTTGGCTAAACAGCCGTCCGAGATGGAATTCCCGGTCGCCGCTACCGCCAGGTGCGAAATTCGCACTGCGATACGTTTTTTAAACGTAAAAGGGGTTTCACCTATAGACATTCATCGTCAATTAACCGAAGTTTATGGAGAAAAGCGTATAGCTGTTCAACATGTCCGCAAATGGTGTAGGGAATTCACTGGAGGTCGGACGGAAATTTACGATGAAGAGCGGAGCGGAAGACCATCAGTTTCAGAGGAAATCGTTGAAAAGGTCGAGAGCATACTGCTTGAAGATCGGAAGGTCACCATTCGTCAACTCTCTCTTCGGATTCCTGAGATTTCCAACACCACAATTGAAAATAGAAGTTGGAGCACCGTCTGCAAAAATGCTTGAATAGAAATGGCGATGATGTCGAAAAATAGCTTAAGTTTTTACCTATAAAACGACGTGTAATGTTAAGGAAATAAAGAATGCTGTCTATTTTTAAAAAATATGGGAACATCTGAATTTTGAATTACAAAGTGAAATTTCTTATTAAAATATAATAATCAACGATATTTAAAACATTTAAAATTTGAGGCAACTATGACGTATAGGCATAACCACGTAGAAGAAGAATTTTAAATGTTTTAAATTTTAAACTTCTAATGTTTACTATATTTTAGTAATTTCATTTTGTAGAATTAAAAATTCAAATATTTTAAAATAAATAATAAGTATATTATCAGATCTGAGGGATAGGGGTTAACCATGAAACCGGCCGCAAAATCACTAGATTTTTAAATTAATTTATAGAAATCGATAATGAAACAAAAAATATTGAGTCAAATTCAGAATTTGATTGATTTCGGAATAGAAAAAAGATCATTTAGAAAACATATGACCATCTCTAGCACCTATTTTAGATTGCATCTGATGTATCTTTTATAATTTTTCTATTTTATCTTCTTTCAGAATGAAACATTTTTCATTCTAGAATAAAGAAATCATGATTCGTATTTGTATTTTGTACCATGTTTAGATAATTTACACGTGTAAACTAACCACTGTTTCTATGTCTGCAGGTAAATCACTGAATTTTAAATGTTCACAATTGCAGCGCCTTCGAAAACCTGTATGCTTGTAAATCCCATGTTTTCTTTAATTACTAATAGATACGTGTCTAACTTCTGTAAACATGAGCTTTGATGCAACTTATTCCAATTTATCAAATGGCAGCGATAACGGAAAATTGAATTGATAATAATGTTAGCATAAACCATATGTAAAATGAGATGACGGTAATGGTGGTAACGGCTACATCGGGGATTACCACAAAAAGCTGGGTGAATATATATATTCCGAAAACGATTTCGGATTTCATTAGCGGAGTATCTTCATCGTTTGTTGATATATCAAAATTATAGCTGATATATTAAATTCGCGTACGTATAACATAATAAAATAAATAGCAAAGAAGAAATGGCCGATAGCAAAGAAAATAATCGCAGTAACCAAAAAAACCCTAACCATCACGCATATTGGACGAGCAGAGGATATTCGGATAGACCTAAAGACTGGCAAGGTAAGTGAAAAAAACATAGAAATAAATACAAAAATATAAATATTCTAGGGAATTCATACTATGTATGTTAATTTCCGGCATTTTACTAGTTTACATTGATATTTTAGTTAACAATTAACAAAAATAAAAATATTTTGTAAACATGCAAGCATTAAACATTTAAACGTACGAATCATAAACAAAATTGTAATCGATTCATAATATAATTATTTAGCTATTTTTTACTGAAATTTTTAGGTATTTCTCAATATTATTCTTTAATTTGACAAAAAAAATACATATTGTTTTATCTCTTGCAGTCCTATGTTTGCAACATAATTTCATTACTAGAAATGATTATTTTATATGTTCTTAAAAATTGTTCGTCGATTATTATTATTATTAGAATTGCTCAATTTACACAAAATAAATGGTCAGAAATAAAATATAATACGTGCTCAAACACTTACCGTCTTAAGCGTCTTCCGTGAAATCACAAAGTGAATAATGTCTGTTAAATATCTGCAACATTAGATATGTTTCCACAGTTGTTTCGGCAAACGGAGTGCGGCGTGAGGAAAAAGTATGTTTATATGCAGAAAACGAACGTTCTACATCTGGTGACGTTATATTTGCGTAATTAAAATAATCTTTGGAACAAGTTAACGGTTCTGTTGACGTACCTTCACAAATTTGTCTTAATGTGCCAAAATCAGAATCTTTCTCTAAAGCACTTTCAAACCTTTCTAGAACACAAACATTTTTTGCGCCTTCTACATGTTGCACTATTTGCAGAGATTCCACTAACGACACCGAAGGATTTTGTAATTTTCCTATTGCCTCTAATCCGAGGTAACTGTTCTGAATAGTTTTTAAATCCGTTGTAACCTGACTATCTTGAAATTTCGACTGGCTTTCCTTGATAGCAACAGCTTCCTTTGGATCGAATTGTAAAACAACGTTCTTAATATTCTCAAAATATTTATGATAATAAAACGCGGCCTGTAACCATGTTCCCCAACGTGTAAGAATAGGTTCTGGTGGCTCAGGCATACGGGGGCACAGTCTGTGAAATTTAAGAATACGTTTTGGGGATTTGACAAACACTGCTTTTGTATGCGCTATTAATGCGTCTACCTCAGGATAACATTTTCTAATACTATCTGCCACATGACTGAAAGCATGAATTTTACACGTAATATGTAACAAATTAGCACAATATTTTTTAAGAGACCGGCCTACAGAAAGCATGTTTGCGGCACCATCACTCATAAACATCATCAGTTGGTTTGTTGGAAGTTCAAACTTTTCCAATGTATTTAACACTAACTTTGAAATTACTTCGGTAGTACATTGTTGTACTCGTCTGGAAGCTAATAGAATTGAAGGTGACGATCGAGGTGGTTCCATTGTACGTACCATTACAGTAACCACAGAATGTTTTTTACGATCTGTTGTTTTGTTCACAAATAACCACAGTTTTTTATCTTTCAACTCCGATTTAATTCCTTTTTCAACATGTTCACGAGCAGATGGCATAGTTCTTTGTAACGATGCCCGACTTGGTAATTTGCAGTCCGAATATTTATTCCAAAAGAAGACATATGCTTCCTTGTCTAGTAAATTAAACGGTGGATTAAATGCAATAAAGGTAACACATAAATTAAATTTAAGTTTGTCATAGTGTCCGGTGCAATTTTTTTTTGAAGAATGCTGTTTACTATTTACGTGACGTAGACAATCCCTTTTGGACCAACACATTAAAGGGATATTATAAACTACACATTGAATTTTAACGCCATCATAATTTAGGTCAGGCATTTCTGCTATAAATTTTGAAACTTTGTCCAACATTGGTCATTTTTGCGACGTAGGCAACATTTTTAAAACAAATGTAGAACTACGAAATAGTATTTACGGCAGCATACATGTATACACAACAGATCTGGTTGAGACTCGCAGTTATACTGAGGGTTGTATTGAACCTCCGCCACTGCCCGTTGGCGCTAGTGAGCAAGTCTAATTATTATACACACATTTTGTCTATCAAAAAAGCATTATTCATCACTATAATTATATTTATTAGAAAACTGTCAAATTAGATGCAAAATATGGAAAGATCTAACGAAAAAAGTGAAATAAATAAATAATATATATATATATAATATAATAAATAAAGTACACAAGTCAGTTAACGGTTTGATAAAATCCATATATCGTATGTATTCTCCAAACAAAAATGAAATTAAAAGTTGACGTACATATATGGAAGTATACCTGTAATAGTTCTAAGTGCGTAACCTAGAAATATTTGCAACTTCACAGGTTGATTATCTACAGTGTTGCGCAACTAAGATAACTTTAACATCCTGAATATGTCATTATTTTTATCATTTTTGTATTCTGTGCTACATTCTGAATATTTTTCATTAGAGATACTTTGTATTTTAGTTTAAGTTTTGGAGTTTTTTTTTTAATCCATTTTTGCAGGTGTTTACAATGTTCCTTGTATACCCTGTGGCAGACAGCTTGTATAAGGCATGCGACATCTAACTACTATATTTAAATGGCCTGCCATTATACACAGTGTTTTAAATAAATTGTTAAAGTGGACTCAATTCGATTAATAAAGCTTGTTTATTTTAAACGGAACAGCCTGTATAATTTTACCGATTTTTAATAATTGCACTAATAGCTAAAACTTTTATTAACCTATTTGCAATAGTTTAGCAGATATTTGAATTTTTTAACTGAAAGAGTACATTGATATAAGCGCCCCCTTCAAAAGTTTATCGCGATTTAAAATTTTTGTAAATATCTAGGAAACTAACAGATATAATTTTTTTTAGAACATAATTTGAAGTCTAGTCTTAGGGATTAGAGAAATTATTTTCGGAAAAAAATATATGGGAAGGGGAGGGGGAACCGGGTACTCTGTTATGGACGTTAGGTAACAATGGATTTTTGAATAAGCATTCCTTGCTAATTACATACCTAAATTTAGGGCTCTAATACCGAAGCAATTTTTCAAAATTAGGATGGACGTTTATATTATCGCTTTATTTACATAACTTTTGTTCATTTAAAGGTAATTTTTCTAAAAGATGACAGTTTATTTTGCTGTGTTTTAACAGTGACAAGTAAAAAGAAATTAAGTTTTTTTCTGTATGTTCTGTTCTTATTTTAATAATTAATGACAATGAAAAAATAAAATAATTGAATAAAATTAGCGTAGTAAACAATTTTTAATTATTTAAGAAACCTATTCCAATTGACTAAAAACGTATTTCTCCTGTTTTAAAGATAAAATGTTTATCACGAAATATACACAAAAACATGTTATTTTATTTAGATTACGATATTTTAAGTTAGCAACAATATCAATTAATGGTGGTTGGTGACTAATATTTTATACTGTGTCTTTTTATTTTAGCAATTGCATCTAGTCATAATAAACCAGGAAATGATAATTATGGAGCTTCAAGCAGTAGCTCAACTAACAACAAATATGGAAGTTCCAGCAGCAGTTATTCCAGCAATAAATACGGAGGCTGTGGAAATAACGATAAATACTCTAATAATAATGGAAGAAAGTGACATATGCTAAATTAATTAAATAAAAATTTATTTATATGCTACTTATTTATTTTTTTAATGTACAATTTTATTATTTGAATAAATTAATTATTTGTTTCTATTTATATATATTTTTCATAAATTACCAGAAATATTTAGTTTTCCCATTAACACAAAACCAGCTCATTCTAAGAATAAAAAAAGGTAAAGACCAGTTGACATAAAAATGACTAATAAAAAAAGCAGTTAGATACTATCTAGCTGAAGAGTTTTCCTTTGATTGAGTAGCACTTTAAAATAGGGTTTCTTTCTAATTTGTGGACATTGTTATTGTTAGGTAGTTGGTGAAGGGTAAACCGCAAGCGAAAATTTGCACACTAGATTTCCAATTTACTGTGATTTTCAGTGGTTTCCTCAAGATTTCTAAGATTTCCTCAGGATTTCCAATGAATTCCAACGAATTCCAAAGATTTCCTCTGATTGCCAAAGATTTCTAATGAGTTCCAAAGATTTCCAATAATTTCAAAAAAACAAAAACAGTGATCTCTTATTTATTTTAAATGTTAGTTCACTGTTTTATGAAGGGGGTGCTTACCATACACATTTGCTGTTTGATTTTTTTACTTGGTGAATGAAAATCAAAGCCAGAAATGCTTTGAACATTGAACATACTATGATAAAATGAAAATCCCTTCGCCTTCGAAGCATCAAATAATAATATCTTCACTCTTCATCTTCTTCTCTGCCGCATTCTTCAATGAAAGAAATGTCAATGAATTACCACGTATTGGAAATGTTATCTGAAATTATATTTAATTCATCTTCTAGAGCCCTGTTTATAGTCAATAACCTGGGCAAATATACGGTAACAGCCAGAGGCGTGGCGAGCCCATAAAAGTTTACACATAAAATAGAAGGTAAGAAATAAATTATGAAACGTGCTGAAACACTTATCGTTTTAAAAGTCTTCCGTGAAATCACAAACTGGGTAACTTCTGTCGGATTGAATTTTAAAACTACCTTCTTTACTTGATCAAAATATTTGTTGTAGTAAAACGCAGCCTGCAACCACTCAGTCGAGCAAGATGTCGACCGAGCTAGACGCGTTGTGTATTGATCTATTAAAAAAGCGAAAACAAGATCTAATTGACATTATAATTTATAAAAGAGTACCTGCAAGTGTAAGTAGTGGTAGTGTTGTACAACAGTTTGTGACAAAAATGTGCAAATGTAACGTACATGGAAAGAAACCTAACGATAATCAAACTGAAGTGCGAGATGTAGGTAAAAAAAGAAAGAATTTGTTATAAATCCCACAGAACAATCAACAACAATAACACAAAACATGATGCTTGAAAAATTAGTGTTTCATTTAGAAAAAAGAACTTCTGAACAAGAAGAATTAATAAATTTACTAAAAAGTAATAATACACCAAATTTGCATAAACACAACAGTGTGGCGACATCTGAGGGGAAACATGTGCAAAATGAAAAAAGGAATACAAAGAACGGCCAGAAGAAAAGTAGAGAAGTAAAAACAGATACAGAAATTAATGATGCGAAAAAATACACTTATCTCGTTGTTTAAAAAAGAGTTTATTTCTTAATTAAAATGCTTGGAGGCAAGTTTACTGTATAGTAATTACAAATAGACTGAATAACAATTCAAATAAAGTGCAGTTTATCGTAACAAACATTCCAAGGCCTCGGTACATTGATATGATGAATGATGATTCCGCAAAGATAACTTCGCTTCATGTTACACCTCCACCGTTAGAAAGGTTCTTGACGTCTCTCGGAAAGAACCGTGTCGTCACCCTGTGGAACTGCAGCTGATTCCCCTTTTCTACTGGCACAGATAATATGCTTCTACATTGACAGGTGCATGAATTAGTAAATCTCCGGGTCAATTTGTTGTATTAAAGTTTCTTCCAATGAACTTGAATTTTATTACATGTTCTCCATCAAATTTAACAAACAATTTTCAGTTTTTGGCATAAGCTGTTCATTGCATACGAATGTATCTTCAATTTTTGGACATACTGTTGTCTCCAAGGCATATGTACTATTCTCTATTAACAAACACGACTGGGTAAATGGGATTAGATAATTATTATAAGGAATAGAATAAATGCGGTAATATATATATATATATATATATATATATATATATATATATATATATATATATATATGTAGGATTAAATAATATAGGTATCGATATTTTTAAACATAATTTTCTTAGCGCTTATTGGAACTTATGAACTTGCAATTGACTGAATACAATTTTCATTATGGTCAGCATCAGGATTATCGACAACTTCTTCATCCTGTAACAAAGATTGCTTTGTAAACTTTCTCCTTTTTTTAATTACATCTTTGGATAATTTGGTTTTCCTTGCTGTTTCAATTGTTTTATCATTTACTTTTAGAACTTTTTCTTTGTCAAATTTAGGTTTTAACTTGTTTCTGAACTTTTTCTTCACAAATACTTCCTGTCCAACGTTGACATTCTCAATTTCACTTCTATCTTTATTAACTCGCTCACAAGCTTGTTCTTTTGTTTTCTCTAAATTATTGCGAACCTGTTCGTTGATTATTTTTATTTGTTCTGCTCTATCATTAATAAATTGTTGGGTAATTTGTTGCTCATTGATGTCGAATGGTAAATTTGTTTCCGTATGTCCGTTAATAATTTCAAATGGAGTAAATTTTGTACTTGAGTGCAAACTGTTATTATATCCCAAAATAGCATTTAATAAATTGTTCTCAAAAGTATTACCTTCTAAAATCTTACATCGCATTGATTCTGTTAGGGTATTGTGGAACCTTTCTACAATACCATTTGATTTAGAATTTCCGACAGATGTGATATGAAGATTTACTTTATGTAATCGACAAAATTCTTTTAATAATATATTATCAAATTCTTTTCCGGAATCAGCTATTATGGTACTAGGAATACCATGATGGCTAGTAAATTTTATTATACCACTTATTATTGTATTGGCATTTTTATCTGTAATTAAGTATGCTTGTCCGTATTTAGAAAAATGATCCACAATTGTTAATAATATTCTGTTGTTCATAAATAATAGATCTATATGCAATTGTTCGAAAGGTTTTTTAGGAGTATATGTGTGTGATATCGGTTGTTTTTGGGGTGTCCTATCGTACTTCGCTAACTGACAAATTTCACAATTGTTAACATACGTACTCACTGATTTTTCCATGTTTGGCCAATAATACCTTCGCTTTAAAGATTCATATACTTCGTTAATACCTCTATGGGCTGTTTTACCTTCATGATAATATTTTAATTTCTCCTGTTGTTCTGTTTCATTCTCTATATCTTCTACAATTTTGTTACAAATTTCTACCTTTAGGTTCGTAAACGATTCTTGTATAATACTAATAATTTCTCTTTCTATATTTTTGTGTTTAAAGTATATTGAATTTTTCTTTCCTAACACTAAACAATCTCTGAGTGTTCGAACAATATTTTCCCTAACTGTTGTTAACGGTAAAGTAGCAATTATTCTATTTTTGCCAAACACTTTATAACTTCTAATAACGGGTGTCGTTAAATTATGTGTAGCGTCTAATACAAGTTGGTTTTCTGCTAGGTTTAAAATTTTTTCTGAATAAGGAATTGATACTTCTACTCTGCCTTGATTTGAATGGACTGTATTATTGGAATTGCTATCTTTAATTAGTTGTTCTTGATTATTATTTTCTGGGGGTAAGATGTTTATAATTTAATCTAACTCTTCGATAGATATTTCAGCTAAAGTGTCGTCAGTATTAACTAGTAAGGATTCTAAATCAGTGTTTATAGTGTTTATGTAATTTTCTGTGTACTTTATTCTTGATAGTAGATCAGCCTGATTTGATTTCCCTTTTTAATAAAAAATTTCATAATCATAATCACTTAATTTTAGTCGCCATCTTGTTAATTTCGAATTTGGATCTTTTATCGAGAATAACCACTGTAACGGTTTGTGGTCCGTTTTAATAATAAATTTCCTTCCATAAAGATAAGGCCGAAAGTGTCTGCAGGCCCAAATTACTGCAAACATTTCTTTTTCAATTACTGAATAATTAATTTCCGCTGAGTTTAATGTTCGAGAAGCATATGCAATTGGGTGATCATCTTGTGATAAAACGGCTCCGACTGCAAAATTGGAGGCATCTACAGTTAGTTCAAACTGTTTCGAAAAGTCTGGATATTTTAGAACGGGATCATTGCATAAAAGAACTTTACATTTCTCGAATGCATCGATAAATTCGGGAGTATGTTTTACTGTTTCACCCTTTCGTAAGGATTTAGTTAAAGGCTTTGTAATTTTGGCAAGATTCCGAATAAATCTTCTATAGTATCCTAACAAGCCCAAAAACGATTTGACTTCTTTTTGAGTTTTAGGTATCGGGAAATGTTTAATGGCCTGAATCTTTTTTGGGTTGGGTTTGATTCCATCAGGTGTAATAATGTGCCCTAAATATTCTGTTTCTTTACGAAGGAATTCGCACTTATCTAATTGTAATTTTAAATTTGCATTTCGTAATTTTTCGAATACTAATTTCAAGTGTTTTATATGTTCATCTAACGACGGTGAAAAAATAATAATATCATCTAAATATACCAAACAAAATTTATTCAAAACATCTCTTAATAAATTATCCATAACGCGTTGGAATGTTGCGGGGTTATTTTTCAAGCCGAAGGGCATTCTAAGAAATTCACAGTGACCATGTTCCGTATTAAAGGGAGTTTTAGCGACTGATTCGGGATGCATTTGAATTTGGTGATAACCAGATGCCAAATCGAGAGTCGTAAAATATTGACATCGACCTAACTTATCTAGTATCTCCTCTATATTTGGAATAGGATATCTGTCATTAATAGTCTTTTCGTTTATTGCTCTATAGTCAATCACTAATCTAGTCTTTCTTTTTCCGCTTGCATCTAATTTTTTCTCAACTAAATTCACGGGTGAACCCCAGGGACTTTGACTAGGCCTAATAATTTCATCTTCTAAAAGTTGATGTATATGTTCACGAATTTGTTCTTTCATTGCATATGGGAAACGTCTAGCTTTAAGGAAAATCGGTTGTTTATCTTTAGTTTTAATTTCGTGTTTGATAGAACTATTGAACGTTAACTTATCACCTGGCTTTTTAAATATATCTATATAGTTTTTACATAATTTTAAAATGTTAAACCTTTCTTCCTCATTCAAGTGATTTGTTCTTAGCATACCGTTTAACCTGTCTAACGATTCTGTTTCTTCTATCTGATATTGATAGATCTGATAATTTTCTAGAGGAATTGCTTTTAAAGGCTTAATTTGGATTATCTTTTCCTGATCAGATAAATTTTGAATTTCGATAACTGCTTCTCCCTTTTTGACTGTAGTTACACAACTAGGAATGTGAATTTCGTTTTCTGTTAATTCGTTAATCAGAATATCGCCCTCTATAAAATTGACATAGATCTTTTTAAGCATTTTTTCTCTGCCTGGTACTTTGATTGTTTCAAACTTGAATTGGATTGGTAATTTGTAACTTCCTCGATATAATATACCTTTAGATAAATTTATATTAAACTGCATTGACCTCAAATCATCTAGCCCTATAATTCCATCATAAAATTTATGAAATTTATACATAACCATTTCTAAAAAGCCATTCGATCGGAATTCATCGAAACAAGGTATGTTAGCAATTTTATTAATAAGAATATTTCCATTTGCAGTTCGAATTTCTAAATTTTCTGTAAATACGTTATAAGGATAATACATTTTAACTATTTCCGGATCTATCATAGAAACTGTACTTCCTGTATCTACTAATAACTTTAAAGGAGGATTTTTAATTTGAATGTAGGGCAGTTCGTTTAAAACTATTTCTGTGAGTTCTCCGGTGAGGCAACTGTAGTAAAATTTTCTTCTTCCTTATCTTGAAAATCTTCTTCATTAGTGGTACAGGAACCACTAACATACACATCTTCTGGTGCTCCTATAGGAACGTACCATTGACCATCTTGTTCATTGTAAATTGGACGAGGTGGTTCGTAATAATCATTTGCCATTTCTTGATGGAAAAGTTCTTCTGAAACTACCTGTAGCGGTCCTGCTCCCTTAACATTAGCTGACTTGGCTGCTGTTGTTGATACGCCGGACATAGGGGTCGGTTTCGAAGCTGATACTGTCCTATTTTGTCCTGGTGCCCACACATTGCGTGGTGATCCAAAAACTTGTCTATTTGTTGGAATGTTGGTTTGTTGAATAAAATTTGGTTTAGGAAAATTAGATATTGGACCTCTCGGAAATGAACTTGTTCGTTGGAACGGATATCGAGAAAACGACAAATTTGATGCTGGTTGCACAGGATATGGATAATTTGGTGTAATGCGATGTTGCATTTGTGTTGGAGGATTATATTTTATCGGTAGGGGAGGTTTATGTGGTATATGTTGTGTCATCTTGATTCCTTTTATAGCGTTCAACCTATTTTCAAAATTGATCGCATCTTGAGCAAAGCCCATTGCCTCTTCTAAACTTCCTGGTCGTAATGGTTTTACATGAACTTGAATATCTTCCGGTAAATTTAACAGATAGACTTCGAGTGCAGATTGCGCGTAAATTTGCGCCCTTTCTACTTTATGAGTGATACCAGCAGTTTGTGCTACTTTCGTCATGATTTTAGAAAGTAAATCCTGTAACCGGTAACCGAATGACATTGGATCTTCTTTTGGTATCATTTTCGTATTATTGAATTCCGGAATTAATTGTCCAAAATCTCGTTTATCAGCGAAATAACTATAAATTGCATCTTTCACGCTCTCCCATGTGTTCAGTTCATTTCTAGAGCAAAGTAACGTTTTAGCTCGATCTTTTAATTTACCTAATATTGTGCTAAATATTACGTCCTTTATTCCCGGTTGACCCTCGTATTTCGTACAAATATGGTCGCAAGTATTTATAAACAGATTAATCGCTCTACTCTCTTCACCAAACGTAGGAATTGCATCTAACTCTATTTTAAGCAATTGGTAATTGACCGCCATTGAATCTCTACTTTCTAATTCTAAAGTTCCTAATCTTTCAATTATCTCTTCCAGTTTGTTTCTCGTTTGTTTCAAAAGGTTTTTACCGCAATGGTAATGACAAATTGTTTTCACGGGAAAATGGGTATATCAACTAGGATATGTTATTTCAAATAATTAAATGGGACTTCAATAGTCAGGGTGAGTCGTATTTGTAATTTGAACAGCACTTACTTTGCCTACAAGGGTTGGCAGGATGTCTTCTTTCTTCGGACGTTGGAGTGTTAGGTACAGCGAATATAGCGACCCACCTTGCTCGTTAAGGTGCCGTAGCCCGTCTATATTTTCCCTAACGCTCGGTCCTCTTACCTTTTCTTCTCGTTCCGTTGGTTCTTGAAGCGTTGAAACGCACCAAATTTCAGAAAAACAAATTTTGAATTTGCAGGAATTCGTAGAACCAGATCCTACTGACTGCGCCAAATTAATGATGCGAAAAAAGACACTTATCTCGTTGTTTAAAAAAGTTTATTTCTTAATTAAAATGCTTGGAGGCAAGTTTACTGTATAGTAATTACAAATAGACTGAATAACAATTCAAATAAAGTGCAGTTTATCGTAACAAACATTCCAAGGCCTCGGTACATTGATATGATGAATGATGATTCCGCAAAGATAACTTCGCTTCATGTTACAACAGTAATATTAGAAACATCTTTAGCGAAAGAAATAACTGAGACTACGTCTAAAATGAATGACGGTACGGAAAATATTAAACGGAGAACGAACAATGGAATAATTATAGGAAACCGGGCCTCCGAAATTAAAAGTATAGAAAAGAAAGGACATTTACATGTTTATAGACTTAAAAATAATACTACTACTGAGTTGATGCTGAATCATTTACAACAAACAGCTTCGGACATACCGTTTGAATGTGTAGAACTTAAAAAAAATAATATAAGCGTGTCTTTTCGTATTTCTTTTCCTCTAGAATTTTTATCGAAGGTGGGTGTACGAGCCCGAACTGTGGCCGGAAGGAGCAGCTGTACGACGATTTCGATTTAATACACAAAATTTTCACCGGACGCAGACGAACGCTTCACAACCGTACATCAAAACCTAAGCGTTAGAATAAATGTAATGAATCTAAACATACAGTCTGTTCGACAAAAATCTGACATGTGTATGTCCGAACATTGGCTTACTGCGGAATCACTCCCTTCCTTTCGAATCAATAACTACAGGGTTTGTAGTTACAGTGTCAGAACTGGTCAAAAGGGAGGAGGAACAATGATTTTAGTAAAAAATCCTTATGATGCTACCGTTATAGATGGTTTGAACGCTTTTATTGTTCACGGCCACATAGAGTTATGTGCAGTGAGAATAAAGGAAGTGAATACTATTTTTATATCCATCTATAGACCACCCGCTGGTGATATGAATATTTTCACTGACGAAATTATTGATACATTAAGTACTGTCACCGATATGTACCCGAAAGACAAGACTGTGATGGCAGGTGATTTTAACATTGATTTGATCAGGGATAGTAAAGAAGAAAATGAATTCATGAACGTAAAGAATATATTTGGATTAACACAGTTAATAAATAAACCAACACGAATTAGTACAACAGAAACATGCATAGATAATATATTTACAGATTACGAAAATGTTACGGTTAGCATTGTTGAAACACATATGTCAGATCATCTTGCACAAATAGCAAGTATTTCACTTCAAGATGTTTTACCTAAAATACAGACCAAAATGAAATACATACGAATAATTAATCATGACCAAATACACCTCTTTAGAAATGTGCTGGCAGAAGTGCACTGGGATCAGATCCTCCATCATGGAAATGCACAGCAAAGGTTCACTGCATTCCACAATATTATTGTGGGTGTATTCGATGTGTGCTTCCCTGAAACATATAGAAAAATTAAAAATATCACTAATGGGGATTGGAAAACTCAGGAAGTAAAGCATGCCAAAACTAAGTTAGATGTTTTACATACGATATTTAAAGCAACAAAAAGTTCTAGTATATTACAATTGTACAAACAAGAAAAAATAGTATATCAGGAGAAAGTGACAAACGCTAAAAGAAAGAATTATGAATCTCAGATTAAGAACTCCGAAAATAGATAGCGGAAAATTTGGGAAATCATAAATAATGAATCGGGAAGACTAAAGTATACTGCTTCCTGTGATGACAAACAACTTACAGCAGATAAATTCAACGACTTTTTTATTCAAATTGGGAGTAGCATCCAGACAAATGTCGACACAAGCAATGTAGATCCTTACACACAAAGGACTAGTAAATCGCCCACTAACTCTTGCTACATAAAACCAGTGAATGTACAAGAAGTAATGAATATCATTCATGATATTAAGAACAAGAAAACTAAAGACATATATGGCATGACTACTGCCTTATTAAAAGAAGTTAGTGCAGAAATAGCCGAAGCTTTTTCCGAAATAATCAACAAATGTTTAGAGGAAGGTACTTTCCCAAAAGAACTCAAAATTGCTAAAGTAACACCCATCCATAAAAAAGGAGACAGGCACATACAAGAAAATTATAGGCCAGTTTCAGTGTTACCAACACTATCCAAGGTTATGGAAAGTGTAATATGCAAAAGACTAGTTTCCTTCTTTGAAGCACAGATAATTTTTACACCCGCGCAACATGGATACAGGGCTGGCAAATCTACAGTTACAGCTTTAGTGGAGTCCATAGAGGAAATATTATTAGCGCAAGATCATCAGGAATTTGTGGAAATGATTTTATGTGACATGAGTAAAGCATTTGATACAGTATCACATCAACTTCTACTAGCCAAACTAAATTATTATGGTGTGAGAGGTACCGCAAATAAATTATTGGCATCCTACCTTGAAGAAAGAAAACAGGCAGTGAGTTGGGGGAGTTGGGGGAGACATGCAACCAGTAGTTTGTGGGGTCCCACAAGGATCAATACTGGGTCCAGTACTCTTCATGATATATCTAAACGATCTTCCAGAAAATGTAATCTACAGCAAAGTGTGCTTGTATGCTGATGATACCTCTTTTATTATCAGGAGTGACACTGGTTATCATGCCAACCACGTTAGAGAAAATTCTCTTCTAGCTACGAAAACCTGGTGTGATGCAAATAAGCTGAAAATAAATCAAAACAAAACTCAGGTACTTACCTTTATGGCTGCCTCACGAAACCAAACGGTGAACTTCTTGGGAGTTACAGTGGATGGAGGACTAGGCTGGTCGGAACATGTGTCTAGTATAACATTGAAACTCAGCACTGCAGTATTCACTATTCGAAGAATAAAACAACTAGTAACGCACGAAGCAGCAAAGCTAGCATATTATGCCAACTTTCATAGTATAGCGTGTTACGGAATTTTAATTTGGGGGGCATCTAGTGAACTGCAACGAGTTCTTGTATTGCAAAAACGTGCAATCAGAGCTTTATGTGGGCTACGGTCTAGGGACAGCTCTCTAAATATTTGCCAACAAAAAAATATTGCAAAAAATTAGTGTGTACATTTTTTTTTGGTTAAAATACATCATCAAATAGGGTACTTTTTTGGGCAGAACTGGGACGTCCAGTTACGCACCGTATAGGAATGATTTGTTAAAATCGCCCATCGACTAGGAGAACTCAGCAATCATAGACTATCGTGGGTAAATTAAAAATTAAATTCCTACCGCATTAAACAGTTGAACTGAAAGCGTTTAGCAAACTGAAAAAAAAATTTTTTGAGTCTTTTTCTATAAGAACGGGTTTTAAGTATGATCTTAATCAATAATTTTTACCCGCGGGTCCCAAATACAAAATATTGTATATTTATTTTTTTTTAACTGTGATGTACTTCTGTTGTAATTTTTTTAAATTTTTTTCTTATAGTTTATACCTGGTTATTTTTCCTATTGGTAGTAAAAAAGTACTTATCAACAGCACCCATTCTCTTAAAACGAAATTTCCCGTTCTTATCACCCTTTCCCCGCCTTTTGGATGCGACCTCCATCTCACTCTCTTATTATGACCCCCTTTTCCGCCTTTAGGATCGATGCCCATCTCGCTCTCTTTTGAAGCGAGTGTGTTCGAGGCGGCAATCCCGAGGGGTCGTGGCCCCCGTTTCCCTCGCGACGTGGGCCCTATCATTTAAATTTGTTCATAACAGAGTGGTACAGAGGTAATGTTGGGGGGGTGTGTAAAATACTTTTGGCAAGTTTAGCTTTATATAAGAGGATCCTCAAAAAACATGTGGTGGGGGCTATTCGCGAATAAAATACCTCGACCCTTGATCTACTTTCCAAAGTCTCTTAGATGAAAGAGTACACCGCTAGGGGGTTATGATTATTGGTTGAACATACGACCAAATATACGTATTCGTTATAATATTTTAAAAGAACTAGAATCAAAGGTGGATTGGTATATTAGACAGGTGCTCACGGATGCAACTTAAATTAAATTTTTGGTTTTTAAAAAGTGCATGCGTGAATGAGTAAATTTATAGAAGCTATTCAAAACTACTCGCATATGCGAACAAAAAAATTAAACGAACTCTCAGTTTTAATTCGAGAATATCCGAGTGTTGAACAAAATTTAGAAAACCCCCCAAAATTTTGACTCAAACAAAAACTGGAATCTAAATTTATTAATTTTGAAATCTATCTCTTAAAAATTTCTCAGAATTACAAAATTTATATTTTTGGGCAGGGGATTTATGTCGGCGAATCTTCGAATAGGGAGAACATACGGGGGTGAGGTAAGAAAATGTGTTCTTTTTGAAAAAACTAATAAAGTATTTTTGCTTTGGGTATGTCCGCATTTAAGAGCCGAATTCAAAGGGGAAAATGCAAAAATTTGAACTGTCGATCCCATATCTTTCTGAAGAGCTCTAAAAATCGTTCTTTCCCAAAATTACTAAACGCTCGAATTAAAAACCCAATTAAGGAAAATTTCGTTTATGTGTAATTTTTTAAAACTCGGGGGCGGTTCCAATTATTTTAGGATTTTAAATTTTTTCAACCTAAAAAATTATGTTGAAAATTCGAACTAGCGTTTTTAACGAAATATACAACAACCATGAAATAAAATATTGTAAAATTTAGAGAATTTGAAAAGTGGGAAATGGGTGGGCGCTTCAAATCTTCATTTAAATGTAATATAAAAAATATAATCCTTAAGAGGTAGATCTTATATACCATTCCCCCAAAATATAAAAGAAAAATCGCTGTTTTAAATATAATAAAAATATAGATTTGTTTTATTTGGTCTGCTTTTGGCATCCATGGGAAAATTATTCCGAAACGTTCGTGATTACCTCAAATATTCCCAAATCTTTAACTTAAACAAAACCCAAAATTCCCATGGCTTAAAAGATATAAAAAAATTAAAACGCAAAACCCCCCTATCTCCATTATGTGTTGGGTTTTATAAATAAAAAGGGATTTTTTTTTAAGGACCGTTTATCAACGGTCATTTTAAAAAGGATCATCATGTAAATCTCCTTTTTTTTAACCCAAAAGAGGAGTAGCCTTTGTTGGATATAGATTTGAGCCCGATTATGCGCATCGAAAATTTCCATCGGTATCAAAAAAAAAAATATATATTATCGTTGCTTTTAAATTTTTTTTTCCAAAAAAGGTTTTAATTTCACACGTAGAGGTTTCCCGATAATCCATCAAAATCAATTCCAACGATAATGCAATATTTTAAAATTCAAATTGATTGATAAACAGTATAAAAACCTTTTCGTAAATATGGGGATTTCGGGTTTAACAAAAAAATCGATACGTGTCGCCGAATCCGTTACCCCTTACGCAACTTCCCAACTATTACCTTTTCATGTAGCTATCGGTTTATCCAACCATCCTCAGTATTCTCACTTTAAAGCATAAAACGGGATTGACCCTCAAAAATGGTTTCTAGTACAATTAAAAAAAAAGGGCCCAGTTTTTTTTGTCGTTTTTTAAAATCTCAACCTTCCTATGGAAGATAACATTGAAAAGCAGAACCAATAATAATCAACTAAACGTTTTTTGTTCTAGGCAATTTGATATCACAGATAAAAGTTCCAGATCATGTCACGCATCTAAAAAATACAGAGGGCCGCGTGTAATGTTGTAATGAAAATTACAAACCTAAAAAATATACCATTTTTTTTTCACAATCAAAAGGGTTATGATGCGCATTTTTATAGAAAAATTAAACCGTATGATGGAGACTGTGAGGTATTACCTAAAACGTTTGAAAAATATTTCTTTAAAAAAAATCTCAAATTTAAATAATAAACGTATAAAATTAAATTTCTCGATAGTTACAGATTTTTGCCGGGAAAATCATTAAAAATTTGCAAAGTTTTTAAAATATGACGATTACAAAATTCTCAAAGAACAATTTCCCGATGATTATAATTTGACTCGAAAAGGTGTGTATCCTTTGATATGTTGATGACTGGAAAAATTGCACGAAACAAAACTCCCTAAAAAAAAACATTTTTATACCCTGCTGCACGATTCTCATTTTTATGATGGGATTTTTTCACGGGGGAAACAGTTTGGCATCATTTTAATTAAAAAACTTGGCAATATTCTAATTTATATGTAAAAAGCGCTTTTTAATATTAGCGGATATTTGAAAAGTATCGTGATATATTCTTAGAAGTTACGGTTTAGATCCCCCAAATTACATACTCCCCGGGGGTTTTTTTTGGGGATCCATGCAAAAAAAACCCCAAATTTAATTAGAACTTTAACTGATATAAACATGATCTTTTTCATGAAAAAGGGATAAGAGGCGGTGTTGTCAGTGTAGAAAAAAGATATGCGAACGAAAATAATATGTATGTAAGGGGAAATTTTCCCAAAACAAACCCTGAGTCTAATAATGACTTTGACCAAAAATTTATTGGCGGGGCAATGTCAAATCCGATCCTTTAAAATGAAAATTTTACGTCTTAAATGTAAAAACGATGATACGGTTTATTTTTAGAAGTAACTTTAAATTACCTCCCCTTACACAGCTCTCCAAGGATTTACCTCTATTCCCAAAAACCTATATTTCACCCACTCATAACACCAAAACAAAAAAAATTAATGAAAAACATTCTAGCTAAGAGAATTTGTAAAAATTATGAAAATTTAAATCCAGGAAATAAAGTGGATTGGAACTCAAAGTATTCATAGAGTATTAAGATTCAGACAGTCTGCGGGTTAAAAAAATATATTGATTTAAATAAAATTTTCCCAAAAGGAAGCAAAGGATCAGTTTGCAAAAAAAAGTTATAAAAAAAAAAAATAATGCTGTATACGGTAAGACTTAAAAAACGTTCGACGTTCCCGTAGTGTTAAAATTAGTGAAAGTGGGATGGACGGGGAGGAGCGGAAGATCTGTGCTAACCCCTAGATTTAGACAATTACGATTTTCAAAGAATTTTATTGCTAAGAAATGAAAAAAGAGGCAAAATTTTTAACAAGCCCCGTATGTAGGTTTCGTGTTTTAATAATCAAATTTTTGATGTATGCGTATCATTATACTACTTTAAACGGGGATCCAAATTTCTGAACTTCTCTCATGGACACTGTATTTTAAATTTAAATTTTTTTGAAAAAAAGCCCAAAATCAAACATTAAAATTTTATTGCAAGATTATACATCATACTTTATATGGCGACTATTTCTGTAAAAAACGTTTTTAAAAACCCAATATTTAACAAAAAGACGTTGGGATTTTTAAAAATGAAGCTTGCCGAAAATTATAGTGATTTTTTTGGGCTTAAGGGCAAAAATGTATTCTTCAAGTTTGCGGATGATTTAGAGATATAAAAAGCGAAGGGTTTTGGGTTTAGGTCAGCTCTAAAAAATTACTTCGATCCTATAAAGACGACTTTTTAAAAAAAAATCTTTAAATTTAACATCAAATAGAATTATGTCTAAGGACCATTGTTTATTTTCTTCGTTACAATAAATTATTTTTAAAGGTTAACAGATGATAAACGAAAATAGGATAGGGAAAAAATCCTCCCAGGGGGGATCCCTTTAACTCTACATATTTCTTATTATTTTTTTATTTTGTATTTTTTAAAAAAGAAACTTTAAGAAGAAAAAGAAAAAGTACTTTATGTTTCCCGCAAAAAAATGTTTTTTTAAAGAATTTGGAAAAAAAAAAACCTTTTTTTAAAATAAAATTTTATATTAAAGTGAAGAAAATGTATTATTTTTAGTTTTATAGGAAAAAAAAAGAAATTTTTAAAAAATTAATTTTTTTTTTTAAAAAATTTTTCGGATAATACTTTTACATTTTTTAAATGCACATACAGAATTCTTTTTAGTTGTACATAAAATTTTAAACTGACTTATCTACTTACTCCCACTCTAAACAATGTTCAAAATTTAAATTATTCAGGACGGGGAACGTATTTTCAAAAAATTCCTTCTTCTGGTGCCCCTTCACATATATGGGGTTTCCCCCTTTTTTTTACGAAAAGAATCCCTTCAATATTTTCTTACTTCGAAATATGGTACATGGCCATCTTTGTAGAAAACCTGAGGGGTTTGTTTTTAAACCCAAAAAAATTTTTTTAGTTCATTTTAGATTAGAAGCATTTTTGGGTTTTTAAAAAGTAATGTGAAAATTTCAAACCGCCACTTATTCCCATTTTTTTCACCAAAATCCTTTCGAAATTTGAAAACCTTGCACGTCTATGAAAAGCCCATCGACTATATTTATACGCTTCTTAAGGTTCCGCTTAAGGGTGGTACTCGAATTTTATCGTGAGAATTGGGCAATAGGCCCCTTTTTTGCTTAAAGGGAAAATATCTGCCCCAGCCCCATCTGTATTACAGGGGAAAGATTTGATAGATCGTTTTTTGGAACATCTTACAATAAAAGGCGAATGGGGAATGTATTAAGTCCGAGCGGCTGTGCCCAAGACTTACCGTAGTAAACGACGGGAACGATGCGTATACCCGTATATAGTGCTAACGTTTGATATTCTTTTAAGTTTCATTTTATCATATGGATAAGAGCCGATTTAAATGCGTTTTTATATTTTTGATTAAAGCATGATCGAACCGCTCGTCCCGAAATATTTTTTTTGCTTCCCCTTTAAAAAAGCGAGAATTCAAAAACTTTTGGTTTTTCCAAACTAGTGTTTGTCTTGACGCTCCATAGGTCTTTTTATTTTTTTATCACGAGGGCATTTGTGTAAACCCCCTTCCCTAAAGGAAAAATATTGGTTTTGTGGTGCTCAAGGTTTTCAGTAGTTGAAAACGGGGGGATCTTTGGACGCGGGGGGGATATCCATTCGATTTTGGAAACTCCAAAATGCTTTTTAGTTCCCATCTGCTGTAGTGTTTTTATAGCTTTTTTCTCTGTACACTTCGAAGTAATATCAGTTCTTGCCCGACGTTGATATCCCCTTTCGAAATCTTCCGCAAATCCTAATAAAAAACTTAGGGGAATAACTGTTTTAAATTGTTATTTTTAAATTAGGCTGCTTTCATTTTCCCAAAGATACCCCCCGGGCCCATTTAAAGACTTGTGCTTTCGTTTTATTGTAAGAGAGTAGCGATTCTTAGTCGAAATTTCCCGGGGTTTATTGCAGCGGTCCACTTCAACACCGTTAAAATTCGTAGCGTATTTGGTCAACAGAAATGCATAGAGTTTTTTGAAAAGTTCACACGAACCTGTACCGTCCGTACAGCTTAAAATGTCCCTTAGTATAAAACTGTAGCGGGAACTGTATATAAAAATATCTTTTTTTTATCGGTATTCGGATTCTCGTTCAATTAAAAGTTTTTGGGCTCGAGATAATACGTGTGGTATTCTTCTTTGGTGACGCTTTTTTAAAAGTTTAAGCCTTCGAAAAATGTTAAGTTTTTTCCATTTTTTTTTTTTTTTTTTTTTTCTTTCACAGTGAACCCTAAGGATTGCAGAACCTCTGTTGGTAGGGTTAAGTTTTGTCGCAGATGATTTTAAGATGAAAAAAAACTGCTGTCCAGTTTTTTTATTTAGTCATTAAAATTAAAACCCCATTTTTTATAGTTTCTAATTAAAGGCGAAAAACTTTTTGCTCTCCTAAAATTCCCCGGGATCACCGCCCTGATCACTATTTAGCAAATTTTTATCTTTTTGGTATTTAAGGCAAACAAAATTTTTTTGGGTTCTATATTGTACTGAGCCGGTTCGACGACGGTCAAACTCAAAAGCGTGTGTAAAAATCCGTGCGTCGTATATGCAGACGTTATAATATTTTCTCGAAGGAAAAGTTACTACCTTTTAAAATTTTTACGGAAGCCGATTCGTGGGTTTTCCCATCAGCACTTAATAACGCTGCTAAAAAAGCATACGTCCATAGAGTGGACGGCCTAAAGTCTATCGGGAAAGCGCTTTAAATTTTACACCGATGTGTTATTTTTGGCTTAATAGAAGATTTGGGTTATCGTTTTCTTCGCGTCACGACAATTTTTCTGTACGAAATCTTCCAAACGCAATTTCATACGCTCCATCCGGTATAGTTTTAAAACTTTTTCATCGTTGTAGTAAAGCTTGTTTTTTCCCGTGTATATTTTCGGGAAAATATTATATATGTAAACCCAAAAAACCCAAAACATAATCATAACGTCGTCTAATTCATGGTAGGAAAAGTAAATCCGCCGACACGTGGCTCGTACCTTGGTTAAAAAAATCGACATGGTCTCTAGATATTTTGGGTTAAAAGCAATATATAAGAACTTTAAAAAATAGATGTCCGCGTTCTTTTCATCGAAAATTTTGAAATCCCTCATGTATAGAGATTTGAGAATTTTTCATGTATCATTATTTTGGGGGGGGGTGGTAGGTTTCCCAAAGAGTCAAAATATAGACTTTCGTTTCTTCTTAAAAAGGCAACCCCCGGGAAAGCCCGGGCCCCGTTTTAGAATCAAGATTAACACTGCCACTCAGTGCTCCTGGAAGTTTTAGGGAAAAACGTCTCTCAATAAACACCCCCGAAAAATTGGATCTTTTACCCTACTCCCAAATATCCCCATCGGTGAGAGCTCTACGCGGCAGTCGTCTTAATAGTTTTTTGATGACGGTTTTAGGGACAAACCCATTTCCCCTTTTTAGGGCTTCAAATATTTCCGTCCCGCCCCTTTTCCCATTGAAATAGCTTCCATCGCACGATTATGCCCCTGAGCTTTTTTTCCAAATGCTTTTGCGACGCTTTTGTCTTATTAACGGCTTGCGCAATCCCAGCACCACCCCAGACCCCCCAAGCGCTTAAAACCCGCAACAGCGGAATAAGTGGAAATATGCCGCCAGATTTTTTATTGTAAATTCTAGGCTGCGAATATTCTTTCTACCCCGTTTTTTTTACTGCTACTTTCGCGGCAGCCCGCGATTTTTACACCATCCGTAATGTCGCTCGAGCTGTTTGTTTTTTAAATTCTTGAGACTCTTTCCTCGGCCCATAATCTTTCGAAAAGGTACTGAACCCCGTACGCGACGTCGTTGTGTTTAACTTTACGTTTTTAAACCCTTAACTTTTTTTTACCTTCATGGGGTTATAAAACCCCGCAGCGGCTCTTTCGCCAAAAATTCGCGTCTTTTGATTTAACCGTACCAACGCTTCGTGAAGAAAACGATCGGCTTCGTGTCGAGTTTAAAACACTTTTTTGCGAGTTGCAAAATCGTGCTCCTTAAGGGCTTGGGGGCCCGCGGATTTTTACCGGGGTCTCCCGCGCAACCCCTTCCCTAAACGTTTCCCCGGGCCCAGAACGGGAAAATGGGAAAAGACCTCAAAAGGGAATTTTTATAAGAGAGTTGATAAAACCCCCACCTTTTTTGAACGCAACATTTGAAAGACTGTATAACCGGTGCAGGGACATATTTATGTCGTTTAAAAAAGCGTCTCGTTAAGCAGAAGGTTTTCCTCTTGTTAAAAAAAAAAATTTTTCCAAATTTGTGACGACGAATTTGAAAAAATAGTTCTTATTGCCCAAAAACAATACGTTGCTTATACCGGGCCCTCGAAATGTGGTAAAACTAACGTTTGTTAAGTCTAAATTTCCGAAGAGAAGGGTTTTAAAAATTTAAAAACCTTATGTAATTCAAAAACATATTCAGCCAAAAAACCAATTTCTGGAAGATGTAATGAAAAGGGTACGAGGATTAATATTTTAATACACCCAAAAAGAAATACATGGATCCTTCGGAAACTTTGGAAAAATCAATATTATTTTCGGGGGGGGGCAGTTTTCGTGTGACAAAAATAAAAACGCCTTATTTTAGCATGGGACGTCATAAAGCCGATTCATTTTATTTTGTCAAACTTACTCGCAAACCTAAAAATTTATCGGGAAACGCCAAATTTTTAAAAATTTTTTAAGCAGGGACGATCTTAACTCACCTCTATGAGGATCACGTTGGCACCCATAGTCTTTGATCAGTTCAAAATTGTTTGCGCCCAAACTGGAAAAACGGGTTGTTTTCTGACGTCGACAAAACAGCGATGTAATTAAAGGGCCCCTACAGAAAAAAGTTTTTATCGCTAAAGTATATTTGTAGAGTAGATCCCCCAAATTCCTCTAAAAAGATCGCTTTAAACTAATCGGGGCTAGCGAGAATCTGTTTAATCTGTTAAAAAACTGTTTATAAACGGTTTTAAAGCTGAAGTTTATTGTAACAAACTCACACACAAACCACACAGAAAAAAAAAAAAGAAAGAAAAAATTTTCACGAAATTTCCCCGGGGATCAGGCTATTAATAAAAACATTTTGCTTTGAAAAAGGGTCGTACGGATGCGTTATGCTGCTTTAAAGAAATTTTAAAACCCTTTACAAACCTCTTTAGAAATTTTTAAAACAACAACAAAAAACAACTACTCAAAAAACAAGCTTGAAACGTTCCCAAAAATGAAAAAAAAAAATGAAATCCTTTTACAGGTGCGGGGAAAAGGGTTTAAAAGACAGCTGTAACATCTAACGCTGTCCCACACAACAAGTCGAAGAAACAGGGGTACAGGTATCACCCCCCACCCCGAAAACCCCGGAGGGGAGAAAAACAATCCTTTTACTCAAGAAGAGGAAGATAGATTAGTCTGCGAAATCGTTTTTATGAATCCGTCTCAGTATCAAGCATGATTGATGACACCTAATTGGGGAGTATAACTAGCTGGTTTTGTTTTTATCCCAATAAAATCAGATGAATGGGTAAAGCCGATTTAAATTGATGAAAAATATCGTAGTTGAGGGAACGATACAAGGAAAGCGGGCTTTATGAAAATTAAAATTAAGAAAACACCCAAATTTGGGTTTTACTAAGGAAGACGAAAATCGATATCGCGCCCTTTTTTAATCAAACGCACGTTCTCGTCGCGAGTATAAACCCCAAACAAATAAAAGGGAGCAGAGTCCAGCATGTTAACATAAAATTTGTCCTCTGAAGTATCGCGCCCTTCCTACAAAATGGTGCATAAGGGAAGGGGCCCTACTTGGCGAGGAGTTGGGAGTAAAACGCGAACCCCACAAGTCTATACTGGGTAATGTAAAAAGAACTAGTCGATCGGTTAGTTTTTCCGTTGCCTCAAAGACGGGTGGTCATACCGGGCATCTAAAGAAAACCTTCTATCACGAGGAATTTAAGGGAAATAATTTTTGAAAATGTTTTTAGTGACGTTGGCATCGAACGTTCAAAAAGTGTTAAAAATGAACAGATAATAACTTGGACGACGTCTTCAGTATAAAAGTAAAGATTCCTCTTACAAACGCACTATTCCACGCTTTCGTATACCTCTATGGTAATTATGATTTTAAAAATAAACGACTATTAATATCTCGACTACAAGAACGGGGTTGTACAAATAAATTATACGTCGACCAAAAATTTTCAAACTTAAAAAAAAAAGTAAAAGGGTTTACCGAATACCAGCACACACTTAAAAAAAGAACCCACCCAAAAGTTTAAGATAAAAAAGAGGGGACAACGTAAAAGAGGATCACGTCGCAACAATTTCACGAAATTAAAAATAAACAACAAGTGGTTTTAAATTTGGAATCAATCAAAATTTAAACCCCATTACAAACCTTTCCGACCAAACTTTTTAAATTTTTGCGATGAAATACGTAACTCGAACGATGAACGCATCGTTAATCAACTTTCACAGCATATACGCAAACGCTAGTCCAAAAATTAAAGAACAAGAAGTGCTTAACGACAAAAATATTTAACAATTCGTTGCAATTACGGATCAAAATTTCCCAATTAAAAGCGAATGTGAGTTTCTTAATTTTAGTATCAAAACACCTTTAAGGGTTTTATGATAGGGTAGTTGAAAAAAAAAACTGCCCGTTAGAAATAACAATCCACCTAGCTTTTCAAACGGACACGTCAACGAATGCATAACTCGCCAGACAATTCCCCGAAGACGTACACTTGTAAAAGGGCTCGTGCCTCTGCAAGCCGATTGCCGAAAAGATTTCATATGCTCGACAAAACCGAACAAAAGGGGTATTCGTGGTAATTGACTGCTTCCGAAAAATGTTGGACGATGCCTTAAAATCGAAAAAAGCTCAGAAGTTGCCCAGCGATAAAATATTCTTCGACGATCCGATAGAAGGCCTAAAAATTGCAAAGGATGCCGGGGAAATTTTTACTAAGGACTTCGCCCCCCTAAGCTCTCATGGTATAAAATCACTATTCGACCCATAGTACGATTTAAAACTCATTGTAAAACGCGTATCCTACCCTTAAGGGAAAAAATGTACAAAGAATTTAGTAGCGCGGGAAAATTTTAAAGGATTTTACATACTCGATGGGGTAATTGAAAAAATAAAAACACGAACATACACGACGATATGAAAAACCCAATTCACCAGCGGAACGAAGTGCTCTTTACGGCGGTTTATAAAAATTAAAAACGTTTTGGCCCTCAGACTTGAAATCGGCGATTTGTTCGAATTCAACATAAAGCTTTTTTGATAAAAAGGGTTTTACGCCTAAATGGTCAAAAGAACATTTTTAAAATAGTGAAATGCAAAAAACCAAACCCGTTACACCGCTTGAAAACATGTCAAAGAGGCCTATTAATGGTGCTTTCTATGCTCCCAAAAAACTACAAAAGGGGTTAAAAATCCGACGTCTACCTTGTTGAAAAAGTATTACGAAAAAAAAGGGAAAAAAAGTTTGTCAAATGGTTAGGGTTTGACAATTCACATAACGCTTGGATTAATAAAACAAATTGTTAAACATTTTGTATTATTCTATAAAAAAAAAAAAGTTTAAGGAATATATATCTTTATTTTTCCATAAAAAAAAAAAAAATTTTTACAGTCTTTTTCTTCATCTTTTGACCACAGTGTTCATTGGTGTTTTTTGTTTTTGTTATTGTTGTTGTGCCGTCAAAAAACCCCTTTCCCAAAATCATGCTTAAACCCTTCCCTTTCTAACGCTAGTATTTCCCACAGCATTCGCTTTGTTCGGTGTTTCAAAAATTCGTACCCCCCGTTTCTGTATTAGCAAAAAATCTTCGGGTTATTTTCAGCAGGCTCTTCCTGGTAGACATAACCTAGCAAAGAGTTTGTAATAAATTGGAAAATCCATTTAAAATCGTCTTGAATTCTATTTCAACTGCATCTAACACTTTCTTAAAAAGCTACCACCTTCATCTAATTTTTTCAACACCGCCGCTTTGTTTTACAACTGGGGCCACACTTCGATAGTAAAGACAAATTCCACTTGAAAGGGTTTCCCACGCTTCTACAGTTTTTTTTACTCTCTCCTCATCATTAGCAGTAGTCATTCACCTTTAGATGTTCTTGCATTTGTCGATATTGACTGGTTAATAAATCTTGCCCTCATAATGCGTAAAGTGAGGGATTTTGACGACCCATCGCTTCACCACCGGAAAAAAATCCCCGGGCAGGGGGAATCCCAAGATACATACTCGTTTATTAAAAAATAAAGAACTTCGTTTATTAAAAATTTTGCTCTTGCCCAAAATCATCTTCGTATGCTCGCAGCATGTTGTCTAAAAAATAGTCGGTACCAGGAAGGGGAAGATATGAGACGAGCCATTGTGTCCGTTTACAAATAGACTAAAAAGTATTTTGATTTGCTCTCCTAAATATTTATTCCCCTTTCCTCATACCTCCCCCAACTTTCTTTTTTGTCATTATCCCAAATTTTTTTTTTAAAGACTAGTACGGGAAATATTTCATCTCCCAAACGACATTGTAAAAAAAAATTTAAGGATTTCGATTCGATAGCCCCCCAAAGCCAGTCCGCCCATCCGATATTTCCTTTAAGTTCAGTTTTTTTTATTGTTCCATTTTTTTCAAATCCTTTTCACTTAGGAAAAATCTCAAGTCGTTTCCCCCTAAAAAACCCAAATTTTTGAATCATCCACCAATTTGTCTGAAAAACTTTGGAAAGAGTCTAAGATCGTACGGTATTTTATTTCGGAATCAAAGCCACATGTTTTTGGAGGACCTTTCTTTTTCCCCCAAAACTTGCCCAAAAAATATTTTACAATCCCACCAACTTACGTCTGTACCCTCTGTATATAAAACATAGTTTGTAATCGCGGAGGTTGGAATCAATTCGAATTTGGTGAAAACATGTTTGGGGGAGAAGGGGAAATCATTGGCGGGCGTGAAGATTCGTGGGTATTGTAAATCTACTTCGAACACATATCCTATATCTCCTCATCGTCTAGGTTGTCTCCCTTTCGTAAATTTCCCCCTTTGGCAACCATTTAAATTCACCTTGTTAGGGGGAACTCTTGCGTAACCATACAAGTTTGCACTAAATATAATATGTATTTTTTTTCTTCGGCAGTGTTAAATCCTGGCAAGAATTCGTTGTTAGCAATCTCCTTTCTTTTGCAACACATGCTCACCCCACCTCGTATACCCCCCTTAAAAAAAATGAAACATATCCACATCAGTTAGTAATTCCAAATTAATATCTGTCATGGCATCCCAGCTTAATCCCGGTGAAGTGAAGTAATGTGCTGGATCTAATTTGTAATTATCCATACAAATTTTTCGAAAATTTTCGAAAACATCTGCAAGTAATAACACATCCGATTGTATATATATATCACTATAATCTCCTACTGATTTACATCCAAATAAATTCCAAATCCTTTCTGCTCGATTATAATCATCATCACATACGTCGCTATCCGATAGAATATCATGGAAATCGTCTTTGTCGGGCAATCGTGGTAAAGAGAGGCGCTCATGAGAATTAACGTAATTATATGGAAATATACCTTTATGCCGTATTAATTCAAATTTTTCCCCGTCAAAATATAATTTCTTTACACTGTTCGTCGTCCAAATAAGATGAAAGTTTCTCTAAAGAGGAACTCATAAATCGAAACGAATCCAAAAATCTTAACTTATAGAATATTTTCCTTCTCTTACCATTACAATCGATTGTATCACCTACAAGCACTTTCTTCGAAAACGACACGTATTTCTCTTTATTTTGCGCAATGACATCTATTTCTTCGTTTTCCAATGCGAGTGATTTTACAAACAAGTGTGCATCGTAATTCGATAAATTATTAAATATAATTGGTATATATCGGGGTTCTTTATAATTTGTATTACATATCATATGTGCTGCCCCTCGGTATAAACCACTCAAATGATCATGGTCACATACTTTCTCTACAACTGACAATATTTCTTTTTCGCAAATATGACACACTTTTGCCTCTTCATAGCTTCTATGCTCTTCATCATTTAAAGGTCGCATTTCTACCACTTTACTTAAATAATTTGTATACAAAAATTTTACATCCATCTCTAACTGTTTGACGAAGCATGTAGCTGCATTTCTCCCGCGGTATGTACTCAGCTTACTTAAATTTTCATTAAAACTACATTTTATATAATACGCGAAGGAGTATGGTTCATGTTCGAAACATTTAACAGAAAAAGGTTTTGCAGGGTCTGGTTCTGACATATGTATAGGTTTTAATAAAGCCTCGAAATCAGCGTATATAACAAAAGGAATTCTTAACTGCCTTTCAAATTTATCAAATTTTAATATATTCTCGGGCAATTGCTCACCATACTTATTCGTTTTTAAAGTTGAACAAGGAAATACTGCCTTAACCTGCTTGCAATCTTCATTTTCATGTCTTGTCAAACAACCTTCACAAATATATTTCTGATGTCCAGCGTGTGACTTCTGTGATGAAACCAATCGGGACAAATTCTTAATTCAACAGTAGCGAAGATTCCCATCTTCCGCACTTATTAGTAATAAATTAATGAGATTTATTGTTCTTCGCTTCGTGAAATGTAACGGTCCCACTATATCATGTACTCTCACAGTACCATTAAAATATTTTTCTATACTATATACATTAATAGACATATTATTTTTTTCTTCAAATTTAGTGATATCTTTTAAGTTGACGGGGAAAGTTAAATTTGTAAAATCGGCCACAGTATCATAATGTGGATAGGAAGAAACTCTTTGTGGAAGTCCAACTGGCCCCCTTAAAGCTGAAGTAATAGCCCAGGCGAAACATGCGTTATCAGCATTTTGAACATTTATTACAGCTTTCTTTTTCTTTATTGTTGGCGGTAAATCTACATAACTGGAATCTCTCATTGGATTGTATTTGTTCATATTTACAGGTATAAAATATTATTGAGGGTCCATCCTAAAACCAGTAAAAAATACCTCAATAATATAATAAAATACTGATAATAATTTAAATTCACCTGAATCACGTTCTTGAAATTCACTCATCTTGCTTATAATTTCATCCATATAATCTTCATACAAGGCATATAAATTCGCTTCCATGGGTTATAATTTTGTTTCGAGTATTAAAGGATTTTATTTCAACATTTTCCTTGCTTAATAAATAGTATAAACCATATAGTTCCAAGTTAATTTTCAACGCATTATGTACATATAAAATACTATCCATCAGTGTTATCACTTTTTCTCTAATATTTTTTGCGAATTCTTCTACATCGACATACATACGAGACGAACCAGATATTTGATAACTTACTATCCTTTCCCCAAACGCGGCAACATTCTTTTTCACTCCATCATCAATCACTACAAATGCTTTACTTCGGTGATTAGTACTTCGGATATGTGCAGTGTAACAATTCCTTTCCACATGTACATCACACACTTCACACTTCACCAAATCCGTATTATCATCGATCTTTATTCTTTTCCCTCGACAAGAAGTTAAGATATGCCGATTTTTATTGTCCCTGCGAGTAAATTGCTTACAACAATATTCACACTCGAACATTTCGACTTGCTACCAACAAGAATAGATGAGACTGTCATTAGCGTATTGCATTGACTAGTTTGCTGAGGCTTGTCCTCTTTTTAATCCAGCTCCACCTCTCTGATGAGGTCTTTCTGGGATAATATCTGAAATAGAATGGTTGATTAGTTGGCATGTCGGAGTCTTCTTGTGGACTCCCTAGCGATTGCTTTCGTTCAAGATCGCAGGAGTCTCAGGGCTTCTGAGGTGGTCCTGCGTTTGATCTTGGGGTACGCTTCTTTCTCGGCGTTTGCGTTTTCTAGCGCCGGGTTGTCGCTCTCTAGGGTCTTCAGGTAGAAGTTCCTGTTGAGCCTGCTGAGGTAATCCGTTAGGTCCTCGACGCCGCTTTGGGCTCGAATCATTGCTCGGGAAGTGTCCCTAGGAAGCTTGAATGCTAATCGCAGGCTGCGATTTTGTATTCTCGGGAGGGATCGGGTGTGGGTTTTGGCGGCGGTTAGCCAGGTTGGGCTTGCGTAGGATAAGATAGGGCGGATGTGCGACGTGTAAAGAAGCACGCCTATCCTGGGTTTTAGGTTGGAAGAGGCAAAGATAGAATAGAGCTGTGCAAGTCTTCCTACTGCTTTGTTTCGGACTTTCTGGATGTGCTTACCGAATGTTAGTCTTCGGTCCAGGGTCATGCCTAGGTACTCGATCTCGTTGCTCCACCCTATGTCCACATTGCCTGCCTGGATACCTGTATCCGGCAGGCGTAGGGCTCGTGTGAAGGCGATGGCTTGCGTCTTCCGCGGATTCATGGTGAGTCCGGCACCGTCGGGGGGGGGGTCTCGCTCTTCTTGTTGTTCGGGATCTTCTTATTCGCTAGGCTAGGAGTGGGGTCCTGCTTGGGCTTCTGCTCCGGCTTGGGTTTTTGCCGCGCGGTTACGACCTTCGCGTAGCTCATGCCTGACGTAGAGGGAACTGCCTTCCCTTTCTGCGATGTCGGCTTCTGGGAAATGGGTTTCCCTTTAGGCTGACTCGGTTTAGGGTTGACCTCGTCTTTTTTGGCCACGGGTGCCCGCTTAGACGGAGATGCTTTCCCCGCCTGGGGCGTCGCTTTCCGGGAAACGGGTTTCCCGGAAAATTGACCCAATTTAGGGAATGCCGCGTCAGTTTTCGCGGGCGGTGCCGCGGGTTTGGCGGCTTTTGGCGGCTTTTGGCGGTGGCTGTGTTGCTTGGCGTTTTGCCAGTCTCTGGTAGGCTGGACAGCCGCGGTACGTCGCCGGGTGATTCCCGTCGCAGTTTGCGCACTTGAGAGTTTCCGCCTTCTCTAGCTTGCAATCTTTGACGGGGTGGTCTCCCGAACACCTCGAACAGCGAACTGCCAGCCTACAGCATTCCGAGGAATGTCCGTAGCGCTGGCAGCGGTGGCACTGTGGCGGACCCTTGCGAAGTTTGAAGGGCGCAACGGTGACCTTCATCCCGAGGATTTCCTTCACCTTGTACGCCGCTTCAATCTCTGGGCGGGGAACTGAGATCATGAAGACGGGACTAGCGGTTTTGTCCCTACGCTTCATGTTCTCCACCCTTTTAGCGCCTACACCTTGCTGTTTGAGATCAGCGATGATCTCTGTCGGCTCGGTGTCTGGAGGCAGGTACTTTACCACCGCTTTAAGGGGCCTGCAGCTCTGCAACGAGTACGTGTAGTACTGCAGACCCTTTCCAGCTAGGTACTCCGTTACCTTTTTCCAGTCCTCCGCATTTGCCGGTTTCACCACAAGGTGGTTAACCTTAAACGCGAAGGTTGGGCGCTCCGCACATTGTGCCTTTATTGGAGAAATCTCCTTGGTGAACTCTGCCTCGTAGAGGTAGATCGAGGGGCACTTGCGCGATGGAACCTTTGCGGAAGTGCTGCCGGCAGGTATATCACCTTCCTCTCTGGCGGTTTTCCCGGACTTGGCGTCAGTCCGTTGCTTCTTATCTCTTCTCTGGATTCTCCATTCTTCTTCCGGTGGTCCGTCATGCTCCATGTCATCACTGGAGCTCTGCTCTTCCTCCTCGCTGACGTGGGCCCTCTTTTTCTTGAGTAGACCGGCTGGGACTGGGTCAACCAGCGGGTCCATTGTCGCAGATGTCGATGCTTCTTTTTCATCACGATTGCTCGTGGATTGGCCGGATGGCACCGGGTCGGCCATCCCGGATACCGGGACTGTAGCAATTGTCAAAAAGTTTGTTCTTTTTTCTTAGATCTCTCGATCAGATGAAGGTTGGTTAGCTCGGGTGAGCTGTTCGTGCATACGCACGGGGTAGGGCGAGTCGCAGGCTACTGCCTGGTACGAGCGCTACTACTCGTCTGAGCGGTAGACGCTTCCCTCGGCTAACAGCTTCGGATCGCTCGGGACAGTTCGGGTATCTTTGCTAACTCTAGGCTCTCACAATAGATGTGTTCTCTTCGGCAGCTCGATAGGAACTCATATGATCGTCATTAGCGTATTAGGGACATCTCATTTTAAACCTCCTATCCCCTCTTGAACTGTTTCAAGGCGGACGACGTCTCACGGGTTTAACCGAAGTAGACATCTCAAACCTTTCGTTGAAGGCCTTTAACTGGTTTCAAGGCGAACGACATCTCGGAGTTTTCGTTGAAGTATACAACATTTCAAGGTCTCCTTAGCCCACTACATACACATAAAGATTTGAGGGATAAGCTTGCAAGAGTCATATATCAGAAAGTTAAAGCTCGATAAACTAAAACTGTGTAATAGTAATTGTAAAACTATCGGTTTCATTATTTGAAAAATAGATACAACAAAAATATCAATTATGTTAACTATAATAACTTAGTGGGGTTAGACGCAAAGCAGTGGAATACTGAGTCACACAAACGATTGCACTAGGTAATTATAAAATTCTAATCTGTTCACAATGTTTATTATGCAAATTGTAAATTCTAACATTGATATTAATATGAATAACACAAAACTATAATCAATAAATTTTATATTTATACATGTAGCCCCATACATAATTGCATAATTTAAATTAAAATTCATCAAAATCATGAATATTATCTAATATATTTTGAGCTAATATTAACGTATCAGCATCAAAATCTACGTCTTCTTCCTCTTCCGGAACTTCTTCCTCACTACCGTCATCCATAAAAAAATCTTCCTCACTACCGTCCTCCATAAAAAAATCTTCCTCACCACCGTCCTCCATAAAAAATTCTTCTCCCTCTTCAGTAAATTCCTCGTCATTGATACTATCCCTGATACTATCCTCCATACCTTCATCACTGATACTATCCCCCATGAGAGATTCATCTTCTTCCTGCTCCATATCAGTATCAGCAAATATTGGAGGAATTTCATTAAGCTCAGCATCAACCATTTCAAAATAACTAAAGAATAATTCGCGCCTATTCCTTTTTCTTAATATAACACCCATTTTTAATATCATCTTCTTTCTCAATATCTTCTAAGTTCTCAAACTTCTGATATCAACAATACGTTCTATGTTATAATATACTAGTTGAAACCCCCTCCATTAATCAGTCTGACCTTTACCTCGAGAATGACCTCACCTGGCTCTGACCAGATAACATTAACCTTGACCTCAACATTGACCTTGACATCAAATTGACCTTAACCCCAAATTGACCTTGACCTAAAATTGACCTTGACCACAAATCGACCTCGATCTCGACCCCATCGCTGACCTTGACCCCGATCTCAATATTGACCTTGACCCCGATCACAATATTGACCTTGACCTTGCCCGCAACGTTGATCTTGGGCATGGCATTGGCCTTAACCCCGGCAATGACCTTGACCCCAAACTTGGCCTCAATCTCGACATCGACCTTGACCTTGGCCTTGGTCGGCTTCAGCCGATTCTGGAACCTCCTCATTGACCTTGGCCAATGCATATGCATGGTCAAGGTCAATGAGGAGGTCCCAGAATCGGCTGAAACCCTCTACTACGGACCGATTGAATTGGTTTCTGTAAAGTCAATTTCCCCCGTGCACTTCAAGTATACCCTCATTGTATTGCTATTTCCATGTAATAGGAAATCATCCGTATCACCCTCCTTACTTCGCACTTGATCACCAATATATTTCTCCAAATCATGTATGTCATAGGTACCTTCCGGTATAAGTACATCGATCCAGGTTTTTGTTTTCCTACTATGATACCGAAATACATTATTTTGGTGTGTTACGTTGGGAATAGAATTATAAGTTTGCAAATTTAACATGCACATTTCATATTCACCACTTAAATATATAGGAGGATTAAACATGCATTCCATTTGAGATCCTTTTTCGGATAAAACAAAAGCCAAATCATTCACATATTCACTACTATTACGTTCCATCTTCCTTTATTTAATTATACACTTTCTTTCAATTAATTATTCCTTTCAAAAAGAACAAACAGAGATGACCACAAAAGACGGTATTAATATCTTGATATCTTTTATAATTATATTCTATAACACCCCCATCGTTCGATAATAAATACTTCTCCACTTCAATCGGAGGTCTTAAATCCCCATAACTATCAAAATATTTAATTACATCATCATTTTTCATATATGCCACCCAGTGAGTTCCCTCTCCTACATTATCATCTAAATTAACTATTCCTTTTTCCTTTTTACGTATAACTCTCGGTAATGCATCTCGACTAAATATACCTCGAAAATTCCCTATTTTCCACTTCTTTACATATTTCTGTAAATCGTTCTCAGTCAAGGGTCTTCGAGGTAGTTTGCTTAACCGTTTTTTGACACATCACCGCTTGTCATGTACACCCCGCAACCGGTTTTGTAGGGTCTAATATATAACCCACTCCGAATGGATAAACCGCACCCAACCTTATAGGGTTTTATATATAAACCCTTACCAACAGCCTTCGACTCTATGGCGGGATTATGGCGTTTTGCTTCCGCCAGTTGATCCGTTTCAGCTTTAGCGGTGTTCATTGCTTTAGCAATTGCTGCAGCACCTCCACCTAATGATCCTAAGGCACCCAAAGCAGCAAACAATGGAATTAGTGGTAAAAACTCGCCTTTTTTCGGTATGGCAATTATTCTTGAACGAGGAGGCAATATCTTTCTACCAGATTTAACCAAATTCTGATATGCGACTTTTGCATTCTCTAAAACGTACTTCTTCTTACCAATATGTCTTATTGCATAGCGGGCTTTCTTCATTGCCTGTAAAAATGAAATGCTACTACCTACTCGATTTCCTATTCTATTTCTCCTTCTACTTCTTCTACCACCTTTTCGATACTTCCGCATTATACCCATACCAAATGTTGTTTTATCTTTCATTGCAACTGCAACTACAGAAGCCGCAAGTCTTTCTCCCAACCCTGCGTCCTTACTCTTAATTCGTTCTACAGCTTTCTGATACAATGTCTCGTCCGCAACGTGACACTTAGATAAATCGCTTGAATCAGAATAAACTATGTCGTGTTCTTTACAAGCCTCATCCAACAAATTCACCCACCGGTCGCCTCTTTCAATGCAGAATTTCAATTTTGTTCCAGGACCGCAAAAACTATACCCTGGTATGTGGAGTTTCAAAGGAAGCTTATTTATTATAGTATTCAATAATCCACCGCTTTTCCCTTCCCATATTAATAAAGATAACTTGTCCAAACTGCGTGCAGAAACAGCAACTATTCAAACAGCATACAACATGATAAAGTAATACTTAAATATATACTCAATTTTACTTTCCAATATTTCTCATTCTATACTCCCAATAAAACGCAATAACATTTATTAATCACCATTTTATTAGCAAATAAATCTTGTTAGCAATTACAAACAAATTTTTCTTAATACATCTACATTATTATAAATTTTTTGTAACCCATACGTTAACAACTCTTTTGTTATGCAAGCACATTCGGACACCACTCCATTCAACATTTTCTCTACTTCTACACTTAAATCTGCTGCGCCAGTATGACCTCCAACTAAATAATCAACCATTCCTTTATAAAATTCTTCATACTTTAAACTTTTTAAAAGCGCTAAACGGAATTCCACAACATTTTCCAAACGAAGTAACTCTAACAAACCTTCATATGATAAATGTACGCAGTCTCCATTTTTTTCCATTTTAAGTATTCTAGTAACTCCATCGAAACATTCGTTATATATCCGCAAATTGAGACTAGTGACAACTGGAACTGCTCCACCACGATATTCAAACTATCTTTTCAACTTCTTACTCTCCATTAAAAAATTATTCCACTCATATTCACAAAAAGACAAACTTTGCTTCTTTACTCCTACAATCTTCACAGTTGGTTCGAAATTCATATCTGCAGACAAACCAACACATATCCATTTGGAATGGCTTTTATTTAAAAAATATATTCTCTCTCCTAACAATGGTATATTCCATAATGCTGCTCGCAGAAACGCCTCCGTATATAAATTTACTTTATCCCAAAAATCGCTCGACTCACCTACTTCAAATGGTTCAAAATCTTTGAAAACATTTTCATCTATTTTAAATGATTGTGTATCAGGATCTTTCGAAGAGTTATCTTCATCAACATTGATGTTAGTTGACACACTCTCTTTATTCTTGCGATAAAATTCACAAGTTTCTCTTTCGTCACCATATCTGCTGTCCATGGTTACCACTTTTAATACTAGCTTCTATTCACTACTGCAAGCCTTTTATACACAATCATCAACCTAGAGATACGGTCTTAGTTGTGATACATCCTCTGACCTTGACACCTCCCAACTAATTATGTAGTTTTTACATTGTGGAACCTCCACATTCTACAACCTCCTCATTAACATTGACCTAGCTTAAGCCTTGACCCTGGCGGTGACCCTTGACCTCAGGGTTTGCTAGACCTTGGCCGGTCTCAACCGATTCTGGAACCTCCTCCTTGACCTTGTTCTATGCATATGCATCGTCATGGTCAAGGAGGAGGTTCCAGAATCGGCTGAGACACCCTACTTTTATGAAGCGAAACTGCTTCATGGTTATTAAATAACACGGCTCGTACATATTAGATCTTTTAAGCATGTAGCACTAACGTACGTAATCCATTTTTTAAAGTCATTCCTCAGCAATAAAGAGTGGTCAACAAAGTAGATTAGTCGAGTCGGAAGTCACAGAAATCAATTACTGTGTACTTGAAGGATTCAAGCTTGGCCCACTGTACGCCTATTTACTATATTTATCAATGATCTACCATCTTCAATCAACATTGTAATCAGTGTTTACGCAGGTGATACCACCATTATTTTATAATGCAAGGTTCTGATTTTAGAACAACTCACAAGCTGCGATTAAAATATCAACAACTAGTTTATCATAAATAAACTAAAGGACACACGCACCAAATTAGTAGGGTTGATACCAGACCCCAATTGAAGTGGGCTCAACCTACAGTCTCACTAACCAACTATCTTCCATTTAGATGTTTCATACTGCACTTTCGGATGTAGGTATTTGGTGTTATCTTCTTAAACTATCAAGAAGTGCTTACTGGATATATGTACATCTTGCAAGAAATACTATCAGCTACCTAAACTATGAGAAAACATCATTCAAGCAACAGAAGGCACTTTTAGCTTAACTTCTGTATTCGTACTAAATATTGAATCATACGATCTTAGTTACTAGAAAAAATTAAGCTTCGAATTGTCAATAGAATACTTTGGTCCAAAATTATACAACAATGAGCTAACTTCAAAGAAGAGCTTTTCATTAACGTAGTAAACACGGATAGTGACACTATTTCCGTCGTTCAATTACACTGGTTTCCGTCTCTTATGTCAGTTGTATCAAAACTTACCTTTATTTTGTATATGTATTTAGTTCAAATATATACGAGCCCCTTCCCATACCAGTTGGTCCATCTAATGAAATCTTAGTTTTTTGGATACAGTCTAAACGATAATATACTTTACATGCTTTTTTGAGTCCCAAATTTAATAACAGCGCGTAATTAATTACATGCAGCGAATAACATCTACTTTATGGCTTTATTTCAGAAATGTCAGCAGAAAGTAAAAACATGTGCCAAAAAAGGCTTTGTTTTCAAATATCAGTTCGTTTTGATATTGTTACAAGGTAAGCCAACAGATCAAGGTGGCTTTGAAAAAGGTATGCCAAACAATTGGTAAGAGCTGTCAGAACGTATTTTATTTAGTTTAATTTTAATCCAGCTCTTTAAAGGTTAGACTTTTTTAAAATGGGTAGACGAAAGTTTTTAGATGAAAAAAATTGTTCAATTATTCTATTATTCAATTATTCTGGAAAATCAAATTCGGAAATAGCAAATTTATTGGAGTTATCTCGATATAGTGTAAGACATATTGTTAGGAGATATAAGACTACTGATTCAGTTGTCGCAAAGCCCCGATATGTAAGAAAAAGCAAAATTACAGATGCAGATAAAAGAGCACGAAGAAGAATTATTGTGAAAAATCGACGTGCTAGCTATTTTGAATTAAGTGCTTTGTGGAGCGGTGCTGTTGGAAGGCGAATTTCGAGATCCACATATAGAGAGGCCCACAAACTAGGATTTGGCACTTATAAGGTAGGAATTTTTATGTTTTAAAAAGAAACTGGTATTTTATAACCGGCGGTTTTATTTCAGGCCAAAGAAAAGCCACTTGTAACACCACGCCAGAAGAAAAATAGATTACGTTGGGGGAAAGAACATAAAAATTGGACACCTCAGCAATGGCATGCAATACAGTGGAACGATGAAGCCAGATTCGAAGTGTGTGTTGGAGACAGTAGAAGTCGAGTTATCTGCAGAAAACATGAGGCATTCCATCCTGATTGTCTTAAAAGAAAGATAAAATTTCCGGCATCGATTATGGTCTGGGGCAGCATGTCATCAAAAGGGGTGGGTAAACTTCATTTTATTGAAGGAACTTGGAATAGATAAATATGTATATGTACAGATTGAGAGTTGGTCCTATGGTCGCACGTAGCTTGATCGGATGCGTTCGGAGCAGGAGAGGGGATAAGCGTTCATTACTGAAATATGTATTGTGTCACGGTTCTTAACTGTCAGTTATATATAAATGACGTTTGAATTTTGACGTATTGCCCTTTTGGTATTATATCGATTGTATATTACACAATCGATATCTTTACAACAAAAGAAATTTGTAATAAAATCTTTTCATCTGGATCATTCACGAGTGCGTATTAAAATCACCCATTGCTGTGTACGTTCGCGGCGTTGTCACAAATCGAGCACTATTTGAACGCAGCGCAGGACCCGCCGGACTAAATACTCATGCAACTGTAGTGCGAATGCCTATGCCTTTATTTCTGCAGCCTGTCATACATTTCGTTTCTTTTCTATCCGTTTTCATGTTCACAACGAAATACAACTTGCCACTGGCAAGTGTGTATTCAAAAACGTTTGAGAAACGCGATCGTAAACTATAATAGTGTGGTTTTTCATAAAAACAATAGGTAAAATTTGATTAACTTAATAGATTTTCAAAACGACCTCTAAATTTGAATGAGCAAAATCCCAATCGATCATAAAAGCCTCTTCCTATATTTGGCAACACTTCATGTGGAATATATGGTACTGTGTTAACAATCTTAGCTTGTAGCCCCGCAGTATTAGTGACTCTATTACTTTGGAAGCCTTAAATTGTAGACTTGGCGTAACCCTAATGAAAAAATCGTTAGGAGATAAGTCAGGCGATCGTGAGGGCCAGCGAATAATTCCCCATGTAGTCAATAATCTATCACTGAATAATCTCGCACAATTGCAGCTGTATGAGCGTATACAACGTAATATCTCCGACGTTTTGTACGGAAGATATTATGCTATTCTGCAAAAGTTGCAGATACCTATTTACAGTTAATGTTCCTTCTATAAAGAAGGGTTACTTAAGATGACTGTAGTAGTAAAGTAAAATCTAAAATATTAAACTGCTTCACTATTTTGCGAAAAGATGATTGTGGTTATCCTTTTACCGCTACGTAAAGTAAGAAATCTCGTTTTATAATTTCGCGCCTCTTTTATGTGTGCACGGATATAAACAACCATAATTCTCCTAATTTCTAATTTATATGGTGTACAGTTTCAAAAACAATAGCGTTTTCGAATTTAGTTTTAAATAAATAGGTAATATCTCTGATAAATAATAGAATTTTATCACAGATTTCTTTTGTTGCAACGAAGAGGCATCCATTGTATAACAGAGTCAAGATAGTGCAAATAAAGTAACACTTTAAAACTAAAACGTCGACTGTAACCAACTGACAGTTAAAAGACGTGACATAATATGTACATAATTGAGTAATGAACGAACATCCCCTCTTCCGTTCCGAATATATCCGATCAAGGTAGGTGTGTGTTGTAATATTGGATGTAAACTAAATGCACAGTAATAATTCGACACTACGTTATTCTTTTTGTCGTGGGCATATTGTTGTATGTCACGTGTATATGTGTGTGTGTGTAGTTGTGCGTGTCTGGGGCTAGAGGCTATGTTCACATTCTTCCCCTCCATTTGAAACTTATAGGTTCATTCTTGTGGGTGGTTTTCTGATCCGGATAGAACGTCTTAGCTCGGGCTTATGTGGTTCTGCTGTGCTCGGCGTTTCCATAGTTCGAGTCGGAAATAGATTTCCGGTCTCTACGGTAGTGTCCGGCCGTGGCTGGGTTTCTGGTATTTCTGGAGTAGACTCTTCTCGGTGTTGCACTTCCGGTCCTGAAACAGACACCTTATTATTTGTATTGTAATTCACTATCTCCGGTGAAGTAGGATATTGAAGCGGTGGTCCTAAATATGGTATTAGTTGGTCCCGATGTCTCTTAACTATTCGACCATTTACGAGGACATCGTAGTGCAGGCTTCCTGTTTTAGCCACAATAATTCCGTATTCCCATTTTCTCTCCGGGTTGTTATATATTCTTGCCTGTACACTTTGATTAATATTGAGCTCCTTATCATCCTTTTTTTCTAGTAATTTTTTTTCTACTCTTTCATGAGTTTTTAATCTTCGCTTCATCAAATCTATCCGGGTCATGATCGTTTTACCTAACATGAGTTCCGCAGGGCTTACGTCTGTTGCTGGATGAGGTCTTTTCCTGTATTGCATCAGGAATCTTTGCAAACTTAAATTAAGTTCATCACCTTCTCTTAGTTGATTTCGAAGGCTCCTCTTTAGCGTCTGTACGTACCGCTCTGCTTGCCCATTGGTAGCTGGGTGGTAGGGTGCAGTTGTCTTATGACATATGCCATTTGTCTTTAGGAATTGTTCAAACTCCCCCGATTTAAAATTAGTACCATTGTCTGACACCAAAGTGTATGGTAGACCGAATCGGGCAAATATTTCTCTCAGTATGGTGATCGTTTTAGCCGTTGTAATTGTCTTCGTAGGGTGGACTTCTATCCATTTTGTGTAAAACGGTCCGGCGTAGTCCACGTGAACCCTTTGCCAAGGCACAGAAGCATGCTCCCATGGGTGTATAGGTATCTTGGGAGGATTGTTTCTGCTTTCAGCGCATCGTGGACATGAGCGCGCTAATTACTCTATGTTGCTATCGATGTGTGGCCACCATACATGACTTCTGGCTAAGGCTTTCATACGAGATATTCCTACGTGAGCGGAATGTAGTTCTCGTAAAATTTCCTTCTGCAATGTTCTGGGAATGGCTACTTTATTCCTTTCAGCAAACATCCGTCTTGAACCGAAAAGTCGGTTTTTCTTCCATACATTTCTGGAAATTCCCCATTCCCTTCAACTCCTATATATAACTGACGTAGAACGCTATCGTTTTGGGTTTTTTTCTTAATTTTATCTCGGCTTACTGGCATGTGCTCCACTTGCGCGATTTGAAACATTTCTGCTGCGTCACTTTGTCTTTCTGCAGTCTTCAACGGGCTTCTAGATAGATAATCGGCGTTCGCGTGTAATTCAGATTTTCTGTGCTTGATTTCATATCGGAAACCTGACATATAGTTTGCATAATGCAGTAATCGAACTGCTGAAGTAGGCGGGAAATCCTTTTCTTGATGAAATATCCTCATCAGAGGTTGGTTGTCGGTTATTAATGTAAATAACCTTCCATAGCAGTACGTAAAGAACTTCTTAAGTCCCCAAACGATCGCGGTTGCTTCTCTCTCTATCTGGCTATAATTCCGTTCAGCAGCGCTTAGTGATCTTGAAGCAAATGCTATTGGTCTGTCTTCACCGTTGGCCATGGTATGTGATATGACAGCTCCGAGTCCAGTGGGTGATGCATCAGTAGCTAATGTTAAAGGTAATTGGTCGTTAAAGGGTGTTAATATGTTAGGGCAGGTTAACTCTTTTTTTAAATTGGTAAAAGCTTTTTCGCACTCCTCCGTCCATCTAAAACTCGTGCCCTTCCTAAGTAAAGCATACAATGGATGCAGTTTGGATGCAAGGTTGGGAATAAATCTTTGATAGTAATGGATAAGACCTATGAAGCTTCTTACCTCCGAAACGTTGGTTGGTCTAGGGCTTTTGGTAATAGCTTCTATTTTCTCAACTGATGTGTGTATTCCCTTACCGTCAATGGAATGTCCTAAGTAGGTTATCCTTGTCTTGAAGAATTCGTATTTATTCTTGTTCAGATGCAAGTTATGTAGGCGCAACTTCTCGAATACTCTTCGCAGTCGCTCTAATAATTCCGACGGTGTTCTACCTTGAACAGCAATGTCGTCAAAAAAACATACTGCTCCGTCAATTTCCTGCAAAATCTGATCCATAAACCGTTGTCACGCTGCAGGTGCTGTCTTCACTCCGAACATGAGGCGTTTCACCTTATATACTCCTCGGTGTATAGATATTGCCTGCATGGCCGCACTTTCTTCATCGACATTTAAGTGTAGGTACGCGTTCTGGATGTCTAAAGTACAGAAGTATTTTCCTTCATTGAGTTTATACAGCAGATCTTCGATCCTAGGTATTGGGTAGCAGTCATCTTGTATTACCTTGTTCACCGTTGTGTTATAAGCTGCGCATAGTCTAATCTTACCGTTTCTTTTAACGATAGGTACGATCGGTGTACCCCATTGAGCAAGGTCCATTTTTTCGATAACATTGAAATTTTCCAGTCTTGTAAGTTCTTCTTCCACCTGGTGTCTTAGAGCATATGGTATTGGCCGTGGTTTGATGAAAATTGGAGTCGTATCCTCACTTTTCAAACGATACTTGTAGACATAATTGGGAATTTGCCCTAGCTCTTCGGTTAAAATATCCTCATACTCCTTCAGCAATCTTTCCAATTCTTGAGGTGCATCGTCTTTCATATGTATATTTACTGCCCGAATTTCCTTCCAATCAATGTTAATGTCCTTCAGCCAACTACGTCCGAATATTGGGTCCACTTCCTTTTTTAAGACGTACATCTCTCCAGTAGTTGCCTGATTTTTGTAGTGAATCTTGACCTTAGATGTACCAACGGGGTCGATAAGCTCCCCTGTATAGGTTTTCAACTGTGTGGTGGTGGCTGTGATGGGTGTATTTGGACACATTTTCTTGAATAAGCTGTACGAAATTGTGGAAACTGCTGCTCCTGTATCCAGCTCCATCTTGCATTTGTTACCGTTGATACGTACAGGTAACATAATCTTATTAGCTGATACCGAATTTATTTGTAATTGTCCGATCAAGACATCTTCCCCGTAGGAACCTTCGTCGCTCGTCAATGGATCGTCATCGGTAAGGTTGTCACCTTCAAGTTCTACTTGTTTTTGATCGTGTTTTGGCTTGCGCTTTAAACAAACTGCTTGTAAGTGTCCCTTCTTATGGCAGTTTGCACACTTGAGGTCCTTGTATTTGCAATTTGTAGCCTTGTGATCGGGCTTTCCGCATCGGAAATATTTCCTCATTAAATTCTGTACCTTCCTGTTCATACCTTTGTCAGCAGGGGTTGCGTTTTCCTTCGCTCCTCGTACTCTCCTCCTAATTGCGTTTACCTGATCTAGGTTGTTCTGTCCCGACGACGTTTGCATTAAACTTGATTCCTTTCTTGAAATTTCCATTGATTTGGCAATTTGAACAACGTCTTTCTAACGTAGGGTTCTTTTGCTGTAATAATCTTTCTCGTATTTCCGTATCTCGTACGCCTCGTATAAATTGAGCACGTAAATGGGTTTCAATTGTCGAAGCTTTACAATTGTTACAAGTGAAGTTGCAATTTGTGGTGAGTTTTCGTAATTCTGCCACATATCATTGAATAGTTTCTCCTTCCCCTTGTAATCTAGTATAGAATTTGTGCTGTTCAGCTGTAACTGACGCTTGCGGTGATAAATAGTCTCGTAGAAGTTGAATTAATTCGTTGTAAGGTTTTGTATTCGGTAAATCTGGCGCCGTAAGCTTCGTTAAGGTTTGGTATATCTTGGGGCTAAGACAACTGATTAAAATTTCTACGCATAACGTGTTCTGTGTAGTGGGATCTACACCTTTTAGTTGTAAGTGGTTATCTAATCTCTGTAAATATGAATCGAAATTTTCGTTATTCTCGTCGTAAGGTTGTAAAATGTCTCGCCCTGTATAGCTTCTAGTTTGCACAAGGTGTGATTGTGTAACTTGTATATTCTCTACTAGCTCCGTAAGTTTCTTTAAAATTTCGCTCATTTCTGCCATTTTGTAAAAGAATTTCCTCTCTTAAATCGTAATAATTTGTCAAAGTATAGTAACGTGCAATCGAAAGAAACGTAATTCGAAACAATGACTCGTTAAAGTTGTAATGAAACTTGAAGGATAGGAAGTTGCCTAGAGGGCTGTCGAGGCAGGTATAAGGAGGCCCATGCGACACAGGTAAGATTGAGAGGTGAGTGACCTTAACCTTAACGCCAAAAGTATAAATAAGAAATGTGCAATACGTACGTAAATACTTATAAAGCTCTTTTTCCTCTTTCTCGTCGCCAAATCTGTTGTAATATTGGATGTAAAGTAAATGCACAGTAATAATTCGACACTACTTTATTCTTTTTGTCGTGAGTATATTGTTGTATGTCACGTGTATATGTGTGTATGTGTAGTTGTGTGTGTCTGGGGCTAGAGGCTATGTTCACATTGGTTATAACAGTGTGACTATAGGACCGACTCTCAATCTGTATGTAATTTATCGAAAAATGTTTATAACGTTAAGCACAATAAAAACTCCACCTTGTAAATTACACCAAAAAAGAAGATCCTTTGATTATTTTAGTTTTTACTTTACATATTCCTAATCAACATAAATAACTGTTAGTAAGATAAATTCATGCATACAATTGATAACTAATGTGTCGAGGGATGTCACTCCACCGTCACTCCATTTCTGTCCATTTCCATCCAGTGATGGGCAAGGTAGGGGAAATCACTACTTTTCTGCAGCGACTAGACCAGTGGTCGCCAACCTTTTCAATGTGTTGAGCTACTTTGATAATTTTGGAACAAACAGTGAGCTACCTAGTCGTAAGCGACGTAAGCCAACCTAAATGAAATAATGCACAGTTATATTCGACATACATTATATATTTATTTTACTAATACATACTAATACAAATAAACTAATAACTAATACACACTACATAACTAAATCCATACCTACCAATCGTAGGTGTTTGAAAAATAAACAAAATTTTTAAACAAAAATATGTGCAGATAAAAAATGCATGTCCAATGAGAAGGCTGACACTCAGACTCGTCGATATTTTTTTAATGTTTGCAATATAGTTTGATACAGCCATTCGAATACAATTATCCAAATGTTCATCTGTAAGTCGATTGCGGTATTTTTTCTTAATTAACTTCATATTGGAGAAAGAAGATTCACACAAATAGGTTAAACCAAATAACGCTTTCACTTTCAAGGCAACACGACATAGAACTGAATATTTGTCTTTTTGCTTACTAAAGGCCAGATACATTTTGTATTTGAGACTTTAACGATTTTAAAGCTAAATCATTTTGAAACGCAATCACTTCCATTTCTGTTGCAGCGATGTCTTCGCCAAAATTCTGCATAACACAAGTTGCAAACTGTTGGATATCAATTTCTATGAAGGGTGAAACAACAAATTGTGCCACTAAATCAATTTCGTTGAAATCCTTAAAACGATTTTTGAAATTATCCTTCAAGTTAGAAACTATTTCTACGTGATATTTACTGTCATAGGGTTCCAATGGATTTTCAGATACCTTTTCTGAAGGAATAGGAAAATGCTTGGTATCGCGGTTGATTAGGTTTTGTTCCCAAAATTCAAGCTTTTTGATAAATACTTGTATATCAGAAATCATTTCCACTAGTTCTTTGTCTCTTCCCTGAAGCTACAAATTAAGTTCATTTAATTTTTCTGTAATGTCCACAAGAAAACCAAAATCTCTAAGCCAGATTGAATTTTCCAGTTCCGGAATCGGTTCATCGCGTTGTTTGAAAAATTGAACCATGGCAGATAGGTCATCATTAAAACGTTTCAGCACTCGTCCTCTACTTAACCATCGGACTTCAGAGTGAAGAAGTAGCTCCTCGTATTGACAGTCAATTTCATCGGCCACTACCAATTTCATAACGTTGTTTAGTTTTAGAAAATTTCCACATAATGCTTGCTGATGGACAATGCAGTGGTAACAGAGAAATTTCGGAAAACTTATATCTTTACGACATAACGCCACCAGACCCTTATCACAACCCACCATAGCTGGAGCGCCATCGGTTGTCAAGCCTACCATTTTCGATATTGGAATTTTCTCAGAAGAAATAATATTTTTGAAATGAGAAAACAACTCCAGCCCACTAGTATGACCTTTCAGTGGAATGAACTTCAAAAGATCTTCTTTAATCGTAAAATCACTAAAAACCATTCTGACGAATACGGCCAACTGGGAGCTGTCAACTACCTTTGTTGATTCATCCAGTTGCAGTGAAAAATAAACACAGTTATCTAAGTCACTTCTTAACTGTACAAAAATATCATTGCTCATTACTTCTACTCGTCTCATCACTGTATTAGCAGAAAGTTGCATAGATTTTATAGCTTCTAAAAACGCCTGCTTTATCATTTCCCCGTCTTCATAAGGTTTCTTTTTTTGTGCAATTATTTGGGACACACGGTATGATGCTTCAGTTGCAGCTTAATTTTTGTCGACTGTTTTTCAAAATATTGACTGTTGTCCAACTAATTGGTTTTTTAATTGTTCCGGTTTTTTCTTTCTGGTGGCAGAATGTAATGAGAATGATTTTTGAAAATTCGAATGTACAGTTTTATGATGCCTCTCAATATTTAATTTTTTAGCAACGGAGACAGAAGTATTACATAACAAACACACATTTTTACCTTTAACTTCTGTAAAGAAGTATTGTTCTTCCCATTCCGAATAGAAATGGTATGTCTTTACCTTCTTACTACTGCTTGCCATAATATTTTTAATTGCAGGCCAACTGTAACCCAGCCGCTGGACGTTGATTATGCCGTTCAGTTTTCAACTGAGCACAATGTCGCCGCGCGTTGCGTATAAGCAACCCAGATCGTTCTCGAACACTAGCACGCTGATCGGTTCTAGACGATTCTAGCGTGGTGACGTCGGTGGTAGATCGCTCACCGCAGTGTTGCCGCGGCTTGTGTTTATTATGAGAATTTGCGAAATTTACGGAAGCTTCTATGACACCTTTGTATTTTTAAAATATGTTGTGAGCTACCAGAATTGCCTTCACGAGCAACCGGTAGCTCCCGATCAACGGGTTGGCGACCACTGGACTAGACAGACTTGTCCTTTGTCGTCTCCCGGGGAAACCGGTAGGCAACACGAACCTCGTCGCATGAGATGAATAAACACGAGTCTGTCGAGCCGCTGCAAAAAAGTAGTTATTTTCTCTACTTTGCCCATCACTGTTTCCACCAAATTGCTTCTGCAGTTATTGAAACAACAGTGTTGGATTTATCATGTAAATAGATCATCATAAAACCATAATTGGTGGAATCCATCAATCAAACGTGTTGGATAAAAAAAACGGGCGTATAGCTATACAAATATTTACAAACTGGTCTTATAATAACTAGGCCTAGTACTGGTATGTGAAATGAACCAATATTTGACTCCAAGCACGTTACATTATTAAGTATATAAGTTAGGTAGAGCATCTAGCTATTGAACACTTATATAAGATTTTCCAAATTTCAAACGTGTATCAAAATTTTATTTTTAGGCCTACGAATTTCAACAAATATAATACCAATCGTGCAATTACTTTTTAATGAGTACTCGTTTTAACAAACAGGCAACAAATGCACGACAAAAAACTTAGTTATTGGACAAACTCTTTAGCAATTGGACGGGGTCGATTTAGTTATTGAACAGAAGTAGATATATGTAAATGTGGTATATTATTAACCATTTATAGTGTTTCTAATAGAATTTGGCACAGTGATTCTTGTATATGTAGTGTAATTCATCTAATTCTTTCTCCTCCTGTTAAATGTCCTCTTCTTCGTCATTGGAATCGTCGTGTTTTCAGTTTTACTCATGGTATCTTCATGTTCACCTTTTTCAAAGCTATCTTCACTCTCGTTCTCATCGGCATATTCTTTATCGCTGTTTTCTTTATATCGAATATGACACAAAAATGGATCGCTATTTTCCATTTTGGGATAGTACTCCTTGGACGCATTTAGAATGCAAAGACGATGAACATAATGTTTGAAAGTATCACATATAAAGTAGTGACTACTTTTAATTATACATTTTTCACACAGAACAATTTTATTGTCATTCTTTACAACCTCGTTTGACTTACGAATTCTTTTATGTATGTATTTACGAATTAGCTTTAACAGCGATATTTTTTCTCTTAAACGTTTTCTTTCTAATTTCTTATTCACTTCTTCTAATTTAAGTAATTGTTTAGCTTCTTGGTAACATATCAAAGTTACTACAAACGAAACGTGTTTCATATCGCGTTTGTTTTTTCGTTGGGGTTTGCCTGGTATTTTAAGGTAGGCAATAATACATTTGTCATTATTACTTGTCGAAGGCAAGCTTAAAGATACACACTGTGTCATTAACATTTTTATTTATTAAAGGTTCATGTGCTCAATCAAGTAGGTTGGGGGCTGTGTGTTTATATTTTGAAAAAGATCGTTCGACATCTATGGATGTAATACATGCATGATTAAAACACTCTTTGAATTCAGTTAATGGATAAGTCGATGCGCCATCACAAATTCGTTTTAATGTGATAAAATCTGAATATTTCTTTAACACACTCTCGAACTTTTCTAAAACGCGATTATATTTTGCGTCATGTATAGTACGTAGTAGTGTATGTCCTTCGTCCACTATTTGCAGTGACTCCACCAACGACAACGCTCTATTTTGTAATTGTTATATTGTGTCACGTAATCCTTTATAGTTGTTAATAGCTTTTACTTGTTTGCAATGTTCAGCATAATAAAGATCTGCCTGCAACCATGTTCCCCAACGTGCAAGAATCGGCTGTGGTGGTTCACGATTACCAGGACGCTGTGCGTGAAATGATCGAAGACTTTGTTGTACTTGCTATTAGTGAATCTATCTCGCATGAACATTGTCGAATAGTTTCTGCCACAAGATGTAAAGCATGCACTTTACACGTTACATGTAAACACTTACAACCGTGTTCAAGAAGACAACGGCCTACCGGACGCATTGTCGGGGCACTATCGCTCATAAACATTAACACTTGATGTAGTGAGACTTGAAAGTTTTCTAACGTACTAAGTAACACTCTTACAATTGCTGCACCAGTACACTTTTCCAGTCTTTTGCTAGCTAGTAACAGTGGAAATGTCCGTTTATGAGGGTCCAATACACGTGCTATAACATTTAGAATAGAATTTTTTTTTGAAATCTGTTGTCTCGTCAACACATAACCAAAGCAACTGATTTTTTAGTGTAGATTTGATTTTCTTTTTCACGTCTTCGCGTACAAATGAAACATGTTTACGTGCCGTTTTCGTAATTGGCAACTTCAACTCGGAGTTGTACTTATACTAAAACGGTTCTTTTTCGAGTAAGCCAAGTTATCATTATGACAAGTAAATCGAAAATAAAGGCAGTTGTTGTTGGCACGCTCTTTTTTTATTTCTTCGGTATTTACATTTTCGGGAAAAATTAATAACGGGGGACCGGGTACCCCGTACCCCCCCCCCCCCCCTTTTAATTTTTTTTTCTTTATTTTTCTCAAATAAAGTATATTACATAGTATAAAGGATGGCGTGAATTATTTTCGGGAAAAATTAATAACGGGGGACCGGATGCCCCATACCCCCATTTTTTTTTACATTTTTATATTTTATTTTTTCACAAATAGAGTCGGTTTTATGTAGAATATGTATGTGGTCAAATTGAGACAGTTAATAATAAAGATATTAACAGACGATAATAAAACTTTACTTGTCATTGATTGACGTACATAGATAATTATCGTTCTAAATAGACATATATTTATGAATTAGTTCGAAAACGTTTCCAAAAAATGTCATAAAATAATCCGATTGAGATGGATTAATTATAAATGCTTACAGTAGATACCGATATACTAAAACTAGATTGTTCGTGTCACGTATACAGTTATCTGAAGCATATATAAGGTGGCCGTTTCAAATAATATCTCAGAAGTATTCTTTCGTGCAGCGTAAATTTGTAGTTTGGCATTATGGCTGGTGATTAATGTAGTTAATGTGTTGAACATGTTACTTGCAACGTTTCAAGTAGTCAACATCGCAATAATTCCTTTGACGTCTGAAGAACTTGAGTTGCATGATGTGTTGAAGGAGATGATTGTAAGTGCCCAACAAGAAAACATGTTCTCTTTTGAATATGTTGCAGGATTGGAGTTTGAACAATTAGAAGAACCACATGAAGCGCAATTTGTGGAAGATGTAGCGGAAGATTAAGAAGACAATTATGAAAATATTGCATGTGTTCTTGAAGAATGAGGCAGTGTTGTTGACCTAGATTACAAAATTAAAGCTGTTGAATACTGGAGACGTGGTAAAAGCAAGCGACGTTCTGTCGAAGGCATGAAACAAAAATTCAAAAAAGTCAAATCGCTACGTCATTTATATAGATGGGAAGAAAGTGTTAACAGAGGTGCACATACGGATAAACTACGGTTTATTACAGAATACGTTCATACAAAAATTTGAAAATAGCATAGATGGAAAAATAATTCATGACATGGACTTTCGAAGCTGGGCTTTAGAAGCTAAAGAAGAAATTGGACACGACACGTTTAAAGCAGGACATTGGTGGATATGGCATTTCAAGAAAGTACATAATATTGTGTCACGCAAAATAACAAAATTTATTACTAGGTCGACTCGTGCTGGTGTGGAAGACCTAAGATTTTTAAGCAATAATTTTATTAAGGAAGTCAAACCCCATATCGCTAGTATCGGCAGAAGCAACGTATACAACGCCGATGAAAGTGGATTTAATCTAGAAATGCACTCCGGCTGTACTTTGGTAGTAAAGGGCGAGAAAACTGTTGAAGCTGTTGTGCAATCTTTGCACTCAACAACACATAGTTATACAATTTTACCGGCCATTTATGCAGATGGACGGTTACTTTCGCCATTATTTTTGATATTAAAGGAATCTACGAATACGTTTGGACTTCGAGTTGCGCAATCATTGTTTAGATTAGTAAATGTGTATATTTCTTCTTCGACGTCTGGAAAGCTCACTTCAAATCATTTCAAAACCTGGCTAACAGATGTTTTCTTACCAAATATCGGACCAAAAGGTGTTCTCTTGATTGATTTTTGGAGTGGACATTGTGTTGCCGAACGAAAAATTGGTGCCAGAAGATAAAACTGTTAACATTTTAAATATCCCTAAGAAAACAACAGCAATGGTACAACCTCGAGATGCGTTTGGTTTTAGATTATGGAAAAATGTTAGAACTTTTTCCCATACAGTGATTCTTATGAACTACGACATAGATTATAGTAATAGATAATAGTATTATTAAGCTGCAATCGTTGACCCACAATCAGTTTTCTTCACCGAGATTTTTCGATGTCTTCAAATACTCGTGGTATAAGGGTGGATACGTGGATGAAAGACCGGGATCCTTTAAAAATCCAGTATAGTTTTATTTTGCTAAAGACGCGGAGTCTACACCTTTGCGTAGTGTTTGTGAAAAATCTGCTATTGTGCGTTGTTCGTGGTGCAAGCAATACCTGTGCTTTGAACACTTTTATACTGACTACCATTACTGTAGTCATTACGTAGCATAATTACTATATGCATAATACTACCAGTCACAATTATAATTTCAATAATCACATTACAGTGTGTAGTATATTGAATGTTTCATAAGCATTACACTTTCTTTTTTATTCTGCTCCACTGTTTTCCGAAAATGCGTTAGTTACAAACAAGTTAGTTATATGAATATTGCTCTATGGAATATGCCGAGCTGTAAATTTACACTGCACGAAAGAACGCTTCTCATACTTTATTTTAAACGGCCACCTGTGGTCATTTGAATCACATTATATTATAGTATTTCTTAAAGCATGTATCGAAATAATAAATAATTTCTAAATAAATATATATTTATAACGACAATCAATGACAAGTAAAGTTTTATTATCGTCTTTTAATATCTTTATTATTAATTGTCTCAATTTGACCACATATATATTCTACATAAAACCGACTTTATTTGTGAAAAAATAAAATATAAAAATGTAAACAAAATGGGGGTGTGGGACCCCGTTATCAATTTTTCCCGAAAATAATTCACGCCATCCTTTAGACTATGTAATATACTTTATTTATGAAAAATAAAGAAAAAAAATTAAAAAAAGGGGGGCGGGGTCCCCGGTCCCGCGTTATAAATTTTTTTCGAAAATAATTCACATCATCCTTGGGACTATGTAATTTACTTCAAATTATATTCTAAAAAGAAAAAGATATCTGTTATAATTTCCGAGATATTTACACAAATAAAAAAAACAAAAATCTTTGGAGGGGGCTGTACCCCCAAATCGGAGAGATACGGTAGGTAAGAAAAAAATGGTGTTGTTATACCAAGGTACTCTTTCAGTCTGTGCAGTTTCATCGAAATCGAGAAGTGTGGGTTGCCGGTGTTCCCTTGTTAGTAGTTTTTTATATTTTTAACGATTCATTTTCTATTTCAAGTTCATTTTCAATTTTAAATTTACTAAAATTTGCTAAATTTCCTAAATTTGCTTTTAAATAAGTCCTTAGCAGACTACTGTTTTATTTTTTTTTTTTCGTTTCCTATCTTAAGGAGCTCTGATCATTGGAGGGCTATTCCAACAACCCTAGAGGACTTCTGAATCTTCAGCACTTCAGCACGAGGAAACCATCCTCATTTCTAACCTGTGGATACATGCTGAGGTCCATCCTGACCAACCTGCTGGATCACCATTTTGGTTCATAGTCAAAGATTGTCAATCATTATTACTTTTCTTTGTTGCTTACATTTTTATTTACTGTTAATATACTTTTGTTTTGAAAGAGCTGAGTTTCTTTTTCTGTTTGATCAAGGACCGTAAGGACGGTTTGGTGTTTTTTCACTAAAAATACCTGGCGCTCTCTTTCTTTTGATGGTGACTTTCGGTCTCCATATCTGAATTCACTGGCTAAAAAAAATACTCAAGGTTTGTTGCTATTCTCCGTAACTCTGCACCCTGAGTTCATCTCTTGCTCTTCGGTATATAACAGCGATAAAACCTTTAAGGATATAGTTGCACGAAGGAATGCTTTTTTATTATAATGCCATATAAAAATATAAAAGTTCTAGACAAAAGATATAAAAAATAATATATTTGTTCCAATAAAAACCAAAATGTTTGCTACTATTTGCAGCAGAAAATATAATACACATGCAAAGTATTTACATCTAGATACACGCGTTTAATGTACAATGGCACAAAGTAAACCTGGACGATACACAGTAAACCTGTACGAAAGTGGACCTTATTTATACTGCCAGTACTACCGCGTCGCTTGCCAGTCGTCCAAGTTTACTTTTGTCCCATCGTACTTATTGGATTATGTATGTATATAAACATTTTTGTATTCCACAACTTCAGTTTATTCACACAATTTTCCATTCATTCGCTAATGAATGACAACATAGTTTTACATATGTGCGTTGACGTCGTGCTTTTACACAATTATTATCTTAACAGATTCAGAGAACACCGTATCACTGACAAAATGTTGCTTACAGTGGGTAGTTGTGGTGTAGAGGATGAGAGTAGTGCCCGGAATGCGTCGATCTAGGAACTGTTCTTTGCGAAAACTGAGAGTACGTGTCGTCTTGACCGGGATGCATTAAAAGGACGGGATGTAGATTTAAAGATTTTCGAGATCCAGCAATACTCCCGGTATCGTTAACAAAACCACTGTTCATTTCACCTGAAAAAATTAAATGATTTAAATTGTTTGCTTAAAGATGTAGATATGTGCAAAAAATATGTCTGACATTAAATAATAATAATAATAATAATAATAATAATGTTCATTGTCCAACAGGTAACCCCAATTACAGGGTAAATATACACATTGTGAACACAATACATATTGATTTAAAAACATTGCATAACTATACAAAACACCATTATATTTCGTATATCATGGCGCCAACTCTCCGGTGAAAATATCACTAAATATCTTCTCAGCGTTCCTGATCATGTGATAGATTGGTAACCGCAAACGAAGATTGGTCCTCGGTGTCGGCATAGTAAAGGTCGTGGCATAACGGGATGCTATTCGAGGTACGTTGAATCCTATGTGGGAAACCAGCTGCATACAGTCGATCTTATCATTTAATAATCTATGTAAAAATCGGGCGCTATGGTAATCACGACGGGATGACAATGAACGAAGTTGATGCGATTCGAGAAGGACATTGTAAGAAGTATGCCAAGGCGGATATTCGCCATTAACTTTGAACGACAAGAATTTCAGGAACCGACGCTGAACACGTTCAATTGGAGCTTGATGGGACATATAGAAAGGATATCAAACAATAGAGGCATACTCCAATTTCGAGAGTACAAATGCGAAATAAAGGGGTTTTAGCACTAGTGCGTTATTGAAATATTTGGACGTTCTCATAAGAAAACCCATCATTTTAGAAGCAGATGAACAAATTTCTTCAATATGTATGTTAAACGATATAGTTGGATCAAAAGTGACACCTAAATCTTTAAGACTGGTAATCTTGCGGATGTAAATATCGTTGATTTTATAAGTGGAGATTTCTTTTTCTCGTGAAGCACATGAAATTACATTTACTAGAATTTAATGTCAATGTATTGGATTTTGACCAATCAGTCAGTGTATTAATGTTCGTCTGGAGACTCTCAATATCTTGTTGGCAGTTAATATTACAATAATCGTCGGCAATAATATCGTCGGCATAAGCGAGGACATGGCAAGATAAGGATATCAAGAGATCGTTTATGTATAAAATGCACATCAATGGACCAAGATTGGATCCTTGTGAGATACCGCTGCTAGATACAAATTCAAACGAATTAAATCCATTATAAAATACATAGTTAGTTCTTTTTACTAACAAGGGAACATCCCGAACCCGTAAATTCCAAAAAAATTGAAACTTTGTGGATAAGTAGTCCTCACCCCAAGATGTTCGAAGCCATTTTCCTTATCGGCCCAATATCGTTTTAAGAGGGTGAAACCACCCCTGAAATTTTACCTGATTTTCGGTTTTTTGAAAATAATTCGATAACGGTTGGACCAAATATATCAAAGTTATACATCAAAATAATCGCCTCTTTGAACTCTATTACATATGTGAAAATAGTATAGTATTTCTATTTAAAAATTTGGTGGTGCCTTCCTCCACCCCTTCACGAATGAACCTATTCAAATGCCATATTGTGGATGTTATACAGCCCTTCAAGCAGTTTCAAAAACGTACTTCACTTTTTGTAAAACAGTTATTAAAAAAATGAGGAAAATGATACTTAATATGTCGTCTTTAGAGACTGTGAAGGAATGTAACATAAATTTTGATGTTTTTAGATAGATATGTTTTAGAAAACAGAAATATAGATAAAAATGAATTAATATAATGATATTGCATGTCTTTCGGATGTCGATATTACAATTCATAGTGGTAGAAAAATTTATTCAAACTAACATATAAAATACATATTATGACATATTTTGTAGTATATGGCTTATGTATACATGTGTATATATAATATATACGCTAGTAATTACTTAATTTGTATGATAATGCATTTCTTCATAAAAATGCTTAAAGCACAAAAAACTGTTGCACCAGGAACACCGTATTTATAGCACGCGCTCCACATATGGAACATCGCGATGGAATTTGAAAATCTTCTGTGAAGGCAAAAGTGACAGGATTATCGAAACGATTTGGCCGGTCCGCAATATAACCACTTTTGTACCATGTATAAGCAAATAAATTATGATATTTTGAAGAAGATAATTGGTTGTGCACTAAAGACTGTAATTTAATAATGTTGTTACGCGTATGCAAATTAATATCGTAGTTGTATAAGAGTATAATATCAGATAATTTCCTAACAAAATTTTTTCCAAACACGAAATCCATAGACGTCTAGGGGTTGTATCATACCAATGGTTTTCTTTGGTATTGTGAGGATGTTCACATTCTTGTCGGTCGATATATGGTCTTTGAAGTTAGATGGACAATGACCAGTCCACGAATCTAGCAATAACACTGTTTGGGATCCTGTATTTGGAAGACCTTTGTGAACCATTCCGTGAATAATGCTGTTGTTAGTTTTCCGGATGATGAAGCAGTTACATAAATATTTTCTGCATGGAACATCGATTCTACTACTCGTGGTCCAAATGTACCACTTTGTTCTTTCAAAACCATGAATAAGGGCGACAACAAGCGTCCAGACGCAGATACTGTAGGAAGTATGGTATAGCTGTGTGTTGTAGCGAATATAGATTGCACAATACTTTCAACTGCTTTCGATCCCTGTGAAGCTAACATACGACCAGAGTGCAATTCCAAATTTAATCCACTTTCATCAGCGTTGAATGTATTAGTAGAGCCTACCTTCGCAATATAAGGTTTTACTTCTTGTACGAAAGCCGACGAAATTTGATTTAACTCTGCCGTATCTGTACCATATGAACGGGTTATAAATTTGGTAATTTTTCTAGAAACTATCCTGTATACTTTCTTGAAGTTCCATAACCAATGTGGGGATGCTCTGAAATTTGTTAATCCGATTTCTTCATTGACTTCCATAGCCCATTTACGAAGATCTAGGTCGTGAATTATAGCATGCGCTTCGCTGCTAGTAACAAATTTATTAAAAATATATTCCGAAATTTGTAATAATTTCTCTCTTCGTATTCCTCCTTTTTGTATTGATACCTCCCATCTAAAAAGCAATTGGCCTGCAATTTCTAACCTATATAATTGTTGTAAAGACTTTATTCTCTTAAATCTATGTTTTACAGCTTCAAATGAACGTCGTTTTTTCCCAGATTTCCAGAAGGTAACAGCTTTTGTCTTATATTCTAAATCGACAATATCTCCTTCTAAGGGTTATATTCTAGGGTTATATTCTAAATCGACAATATCTCCTTCTAAGGGTTTTAGTGAACTGTTTCATCTCCTTCTTCTGGTGCACATTCTTCTTCTTCAAATTGAATAAGTTCTAAGGCTTCTTCCCGTGAAGGTGGATATAATAATAATAATAATAATAATAATAATAATAATAATAATAATAATAATAATAATAATAAGCTTTATTGCCCAACACAGAAAATTCCAATCACTGGACAAGTAATTAATTAAACAAATTACAAAATGAGTACACAAAACAAGTAAGAGTAACAAGTTACCAAAAATTATTAAAGTAAAGAGCAGTGACTATCCTTATTGTATGTAAAGTATCGTGAAAAATATCACATTGCGAAGATATGAGATTAAAGTTTGAACAAGTCACATAAATAGATGATTTTAAAAGAGCATTTGTTCGAGGAAACGGTAGATAAAACGTATTCGATTACCGGACACCAGAGCGAGGGATTATAAATTGTAATCTTTGAAGTAGTGCAGAGCAGTCAATGCAGCTATTACACAATTTCCAGAGAAACACCAAACCGGAGGATATGCGCCGAAAGTTAAGAGAGGGTAAATTAAATCGGAACAACAGTAACATATGATCAATGCCTCTCGGTGGGTACACTCCGTCTTGCCGGAACCAGAGGAGTTTAGCAAATCTGCGCTGGACCAATTCCAATTGGCGTTTATGCGTTAAATAGTAAGGGCACCGTATAATGGACGCGTATTCCAGACGGGATCTAACGAGAGCGTAATACAAAAATTTCAAGGCTACCTCATTGGTAAACCCTCTGCAATTTCGCACAATAAAGCTAAGAGATTTTCTAGCCGCATGGGAGATACTGATAATGTGTTGCGCAAAAGTGAGTTTGCTATCAAACAAAATCCCTAGATCCTTAATTAGTTCGACAAGATCGATGTTAACTTGATTAAGCTCATAGTTGAAAGTAATTGGCGTAGATGCACGTGTGAAGGAAATAACTTTACATTTGCTGATATTCAGAGGTAGAGTATTTGATGTACACCATTTAGAAATATTTGTAAGAGCGCTTTGCACGAAGTAACAATCCTCGGAACTGGACACCTTACGATATAGCTTCAAATCGTCAGCGAATAGTAATGCATTAAACGATACACATGTTAATGAATAAGTTGAAAATCAAAGGTCCAAGATTAGACCCTTGAGGGATTCCCGAAGAGGCAATGTATTGACGAGAGCAGAAGCCATTATAAAAAACATATTGAAGTCTATTGAACAAATATGATTGAAACAGGTGCACAAGCGAATCACTAAACCCAAAAGACATAAGCTTATATGGAATTAAAGAATGGTCAAGGCGGTCAAATGCTTTGGCAAAATCGGTATATAAGACATCAACTTGCACGCGAGAATCTATAGCATGAGATAAAAACTGAGTGAACTGACATAGATTATTTACAGTAGATCTTTTCTCAGTAAAGCCGTGTTGGCAAGAAGAAATGCTGTTTTTAACGCAAGGATAAATAGCAATGTATAAGCATTGTTCAAACATTTTGGGAAAATTCGATAAAATAGCTACTGGGCGATAGTTGGATATGTCAGCCGCGTCGCCGGATTTAAATATGGATAGAATGCGTGCAACCTTCCATAAATCGGGAAAAAGTGAAGTTTTCAAGACTAAATTAAAGATTTTGAAGAGAGGATGTACTAATAGGTGTTTACAATCTTTAATAAAAAACGAGGGAATTTGATCATGTCAAGAACTGTGACTATTCTTTAGCTTATTTATGGAAAGCAAAATCGAATTTTCAGAAAATTCAGTAATGTTTATGCAAAATGAACCATTAAACCCAACTTGAGGAATGTTGGCAGATGAAGGATCGGTGAAAACACCATTGAAGTATGTCCTAAACGCGTCGACGATTTCCTGGGGATTATTGAGGTGTGCATTGTCTAGAACCATACTACCAGGAATGCGACTCCTTTGCTTTTTATCGCGAATAAATGACCAGAAATTCGTAGGACTGTTAGCAATATCACGTTGAACGTTATTAAGATAGTTGGAATAGGCTTCTGCTGCTTGTCTTTTTATAACACTACGAAGTTCTCTAAACTGCCGCAATGAAGCAGCGCACCCGAAACGTCGGTACTGACGGAGGAAATTAGATTTCAATTTGATGTTATTTATTATTTCAGGTGTATACGATTTAGGATAAGTTTGTTTTCTAGTGAAAAATATGGGAACATAGATATCAAGTAAAGAATAAAGGGTTGTGTAAAACATGTCGCATGCAGTATTCACATCGGAGCAGCTGTCTAAAACGGACCAATTCACATCGCACATTGCTTGATATAAACATGGAAAATTCGCTTTTCTAAAGTTATACGTCCATGAAGGGAAGTTCGACGGTAAGGCAAACCCAGTAGATACATCTATCAAAAGAGCGGGATGGTAAGTATCCTCGGACACTAGAGGCGAGAAATCTCTTACAACGTCGCAGGGGACATTAGCAATAACAAGATCAAGTAGCCGATTTAAATTATTATGTACAGAGTTGTGCTGAACTAAGTTACAGAAGCTAAGTAAATTATTAATTACATTGGACTTGAAATCATTAATCTCGTTGGTGCAGAAATAGGCACAGCTGAAATCCCCAACAAGGAAAATGTTGGACAAGTTGGAAAGAAACTGCTTAAATTCATCGAAGAACGTCTCGAAGTCCTGATAACCTAGATCAGGAGGTATATATAACACGAATACACACAATACATCACATTTAAAGGTAAATTTACAACCAATAATGTCTACTGACGGAAAATTACTTAAAATATTTGAAAGATCGAAAGTAGTAACATTGTAGTGGTTCTTGTAAGCCAATAATCCTCCTCCGCCTCGACATCGACCGATAGCTTCAAATTTTCTATCACAACGGAGAACAGCATACGTTGAGGAAAAAAAATCTTCACTGGAGATATCGTGAGAGAACCACGTTTCAGCCAAACATACAACATCAATAAAAGATGAAGAAACCAAGGTGTAGAATTCATCAACTTTGAATCGTAAACTTCTAACATTTTGGTAGTAAATTAGTAAGTTATTACTGTTGGGCCTACTTAGTTTAACGGCACAATCTTGGGTACACCTCTTATGTATTTAATCTTTAGCTTCTCCCCATTGGCATTGCGCTGTTCCATCTCAGACCGTAACGTTTTATAGTGCCGGGCCTGACGTGGTGTTTGATCACTGGCAACTCTCACATTCTCAAAACCAACAAAGCTTCGAAGTTTATTTAAATTTCTAAAAGCCGTACGAATAGACTCAGGGGTGTCAAGTACAACCTTGATGAGTCTTGCGCTGGAACGCGTTGAGTTAATTCTACCCAACCGAGAAAAAGAGAAATTATTGCTATAAGATAATTTTCCCAAAATAGTCACAACAGCACCATGATCATTGGCATTCACGACGGACCCAGAGTCGTCCTCCTTCACACCGTAAAGAATAAGGTTACACTTCCTCTTCTCGCGTTCACGCACCTCCCGAACCAAGTCCTCGAAGGTATTTTCGGAGAGGACAGGAGCAGCGACAACGGCTTTAGACTTCAAGTCCAAAATTTCATTTCTTAGAGACACTATAGCAGCCTTCAGCTCAGTAATATCATCCCCAAAGCTGCACAGCCAACGCAAGACCACTTGAGTCCTCGTTTAGACTTAATAGTCCGCACTTCAGAGACAGCAGGATCCACGCAGCCATGATAGTACTCGTTTTTGCATATGTAGCAGCTTAGCAGTTTATGTTCCTCATAAGTTACATTGTAGCAATGACAAACTCGCGAAGATCGAGCCTTATTGATAAGTATATATGTATAAAAGGAAAGGAGACAAGACGGGGAGACAAAGCTTCACAGCACGGGGTCCGTCGTACTGACTAACAAATCACAAAACAAAGAAGGCTACGGAAAGGAGTCAAATCAATCAGAACAGAGGAGAAGGAAAAAAAGCGAAAATGTAGTATGTATAGAAATCCGTAAAATGCTCTGTATACAACTATTGTGTATAAGTGCATTGCCTATTGTCAGAGGAAAAAAACAGATGGATAAAAAGAAATACGCGCAAGAAATATTCAACGGCAAATGCAATTCTTGAAGTATTGAGATTCAATTAGATTAAACAAACGGATAAATGAAAAGTGAGTTAAGAGAAAATAATTACAAAATTCACCAGAAAAAATAGATTAGATACATATAAATTTCACTTATCTTGAGCTTGATAGAAAGCACAGAAGCAGAAAACTGGTCACTGAGACCACAAACACGTGTATCACGTACTCGATTTTCGGAATCTATATCTATCATCAACAAATTCTACAGAATGTGGCCTAAATTCTTGCAATAATTCTAGCGTTACGGCGTTATCTACTTCAAAGGTTGTATCGTCCCGAGATCTAATTAATATATTCTTCAATACGTCGTGCATTTCACTTTCTTCATTGTTGAAAACTATTGGACGATTATCATTTGCGACATTAAATGTCAGTATTAGTAATCGAACTACATTTACTGGATTTACTACCATTGTTGAACCAGTACTCTAATTCTCACAGTCAGATGCAGTATTAAAAAGTTACAAAAGTGACTTTTTCTTATATACTTATTTTTATCCAAACAAATCAACAATTTTAAACTATTACATATTAACTCTTACTCACATTAAGGATTATTGTACTTATTATAAGTATAAGTCATACTTTATCATCGTTATCATATGTATGTACAGCTGTCGTCGCACTATATCTGCCTTCATAAGTATCATCATCAATTTACAAATTCATATATCGAATTTTGAAGAATTAATAAACTCATTACATAAATTATTCACATTGATTGTTAGTCAGTAATAGAGATATCCGAAATACGTGTACACATCGAAGATGATACATTATTCACACAATATCTTCGGATTACCTTTAACATATCTTTGTTTTACACAGGCATTGACAATTACATAAAGCGACGTATCGTGAGCTTGAAGGGCTGTATAACATCCACAATATGGCATTTGAATAGGTTCATTCGTGAGGGGGGGGAGGCACCACCAAATTTTTAAATAGAAATACTATGCTATTTTCACATATGTAATAGAGCTCAAAGAGACGATTATTTTGATATATAACTCTGATGTATTTGGTCCAACCGTTATCGAATTATTTTCAAAAAACCGAAAATCAGGTAAAATTTCAGGGGTGGTTTCACCCTCTTAAAACGAAATTGGGCCGATAAGGAAAATGGCTTCGAACATCTTGAGGTGAGGACTACTTGTCCACGGGTTCGGGACGTTTCCTTGTAAGTAAAATTTAATTAACAGGAACCCGAATGAAAATGAAATAAGCTCACTTACAACGGATATTAATTTGTGCTTATTATTTTACCAAGATTGTGGTTACCTTATTATAAAGCATTTTTTATTTAACCAGCTAACTACATTCATCTTATAAAAGTAAGGTTCGGATATCCGATCCAAAACTGTCCGGATATCCGGATCAGCTACCCGATACTTAAATCTGCGTCCGCTATCCAGTTCTCAGACATATCGTTATCTTATTTTCGGATCCGGATCCGTTGTCTGATTTTCGGATCCGGATCCGTTGTCTGATTTTCGGATCCGGATCCGTTGTCTGATTTTTGGATCCGGATCCATTATCCGGTTTTCAGATCCAGATCGATTGTCCGATTCTTTGGATCCGGATTCATTGTGAAATACTTCGCATCCAGATTCACTATCCGATATTTCGGATACATATCTCCTATTTTGGAATAGATCTTGCTACGTTGAATAACCTCAACCAAATTATTGGAAAACTGAGAAGTAAACGTATTCATAGATTAAGTTTATATGTCTACGTATTAATGAATCCAATATAAATTTAATAACGTCCTATTTCCATATGAAATAGCAGTATCATATTACGTAATTATTTTCAACTTCATGGCACTCGATTAAACCGGAAACTGATATCAACTTTCTTATTTCAAATGGCACACCCTGTATATTACGGATCCTTTAGATAGATCTTTCAAAGACAAGTTCAACGGTATACAGTATCGTAGATGTAAGATGTACCACCTTCGAGATATTAAATTTTTTGTGAAAAATTTGACAAACGCAGAGTACACCAATATCTTTTATTCGGTATTACTCATGTAAACCAATTTTGAGATTTTCATTAGCAACATAAAATACTCTTTATTGCTATAAATAGAAAATACTCTTTATTGCTATAAAAACATACCAAAAATATTATACAGAGTGTTCCAAAAACCTAGTCCAAACACTAACATATTCAACTAAAGAACATTTTTGTAAATGGCAACCCTATTTTCAAGAATGTATATATGTTCCACTTGAAAAAATACGGGTAAAACAATCGGGAACAAACAACGAGTACTTCCTATACTTAAATTCGCGAGTTATTCAAAAAAAAATCATGAAATCGATTATTTATTACCAGTAAACAACCAGAATTGACAAGGTAGGCTTCGTTTAGTTTAAGCTAATGACTAATGACTAGAGTAACCAAAACTTGCGGACTCGCATAGGCGTGGGTATTACGGGTAATATAAGAATACGAAAAATTCATAAATAAACTTACTTGTTAATTATTCAACAAATTAGAGGCATCAGGATGTGAACTACTGTAAACTTGCATCATTGCATGTTTCCACAGTTACTTCTTTAAACCTTGTGCGTCGACAAGAAAAAATATTCTTATACATAGAAAATGATCTCTCCACATCTAAGGAAGTTACATTTGCATGTAGAAACTGTTTTTCAAAATCACTTAAAAGTTCACTATTCTTACACTTATTATAAACGGCCTCTAAAGTATTAAAATCGGGATTTTTCCTTAAAACATCTGCTAACTTTTGACTAGCACATAATCCTGGCGTATCATTTAATGTGTGTAATTTATTTTTTACACTCTCCACTATGTCTAATGATTCCTGCAATGACAATTCAGTACATTGTAGTTTTCTGATGGCATCTAGTAATACTGTATAATTGGTATATATTGTTGTTAAATCTTTTAAAAGTTGAGGAATTTGAAATTTTCTTTGACTTTCTCTAATTGCTTTGGATTCATTCCGATTAAATCGCATTATAACTGAGTGAATTTGTTGAAAATGGATCAAATAGTAAGAAGCTGCTGTTAGCCAAGTACCCCATCGCGTTAAAATTGGTTCAGGAGGTTCTGGAATACTTGGACAAAATTTACGAAATTCTTTTAAACGTTTAGGAGATTTACGAAACACTGCTTTAGTACTTCCAATCATCCGATCAACGTTTCCGTAATGTTGTCGAACAACTTCACCAACTAAATGCAAAGCATGCAGCAGGCAAGTTATATGTATTAAGTTAGGAAATATATGTTTTAAGGATCGCCCAACACTTAACATCGTTGCTGCACTATCTGTTACAATCATCACAACTTGATCTAGGGCAATTTTAAATTTTTTCAAAGCGTTCATTATCACTTTTTCAATATTTTCCCCGGTACATTGTTGAACACGTTTGCAAGCTAACAAATATCGAGATGCTGTGTTCTCGCTAGATAAAACGCGAGCTATTACATTCACAATACTGTTTTTCTTTATATCGGTCCTCTCATCCACGGTAATCCATATTTTTTTTACACAAATCACGTTTACACACATTTTCTAGCATCTCTTTCATTCGCGGCAAATGATTCTGTAATTGTGTTTGTGAGGGTAATGTGTACTTTGGAACGTATTGTCGCCAAAACGTTTTAAAAGCTGCTTTTCTCACCAACAACAACGGAAGATTACAAGAGGTAAAGATAATTAATAAATGTATGAGAAATAGTGTATAAGGTATTTCAGTTCTTGCATTTCTCATATGCTTAATACCATTGACATGCCTCTGGCAATCAGTTCTGTCCAATGCAGCCAAACGAACATTGCATATTAAGCAAAAAGCTGCACTACCGTCATATTTTAAATGGAGAAAAAGTGACACATACTTATGTACATTAATAGCAAATCTATTACGAGGCAAAAAACACCAGCTATATTTCCAAAAGCGACACGTAAGTACATAACCTTGACCGTTCGACTAATCTCTGCAACAGTTCAACCGGTACTAAAACGAAATCTCTCTCAGCGCGGTTTAACATGATTTATATTCAAGGTCGACACTACATGCCTGCTTTTCTACCGGTTTAGTTTATTTATGAATTTTTCGTATTCTTATATTATCCCGTAATACCGACGCCTATGCGAGTCCGCAAGTTTAGGTTACTCTATCTATGATATTGTATATCGTTGAACTTATCTTTGAAAAGTCTGTCTAAAGGATCCGTAATATACAGGGTGTACCATTTGAAAAGAAAGTTGATATCCGTTTCCGGTTTAATCAAGAGTGCCATGATTTTGAAAATATTTTTATGAAATACATCATTTTCTATAATATCGCCCACCAAAATTTCAAAAAGATAGTTTAATTACTTTCAGAGATACTTTTAATAGGCCATCGTCGTGAATGGCCCTGTATATTGCTATACGGATGTTACATGAAATACTATAATAACTCCTAGTATTTTATTCAGGCAAATTCTGAAGCGCTATATATATAATTCAAGATTATTTTGCTATATAGAAAATGTGTAATGAAGAAAACGTCGAGTTTATAATTTATAGAAAAAGTGTAATAGTTTTTAAAATCCGTAAACTAATGTTGTATCTCCCTGCGTACAATTCAAAATTACTTCGCGTTACATTACGAAAAAGTTATCGGAGAACTTTGAATCCGAGATTTCGGATAAAGAATCCGAATGGAAGATTACGGATAGCGGATCCGAATCAGAGATTTCGGATAACGAATCCGGATCCGAGCTTTCGGATACCGGATCTGGATCCGAGGCTTCGGAACCCGGATATCCTAATAGCAAATCTCCGCATCCAAAATTATGCGGATCCGGGTAACAGCTCTAATGAAGACTAGATATCCGATTTTGAACGAATCAGAACGATCAGAACGAATGATTTCCGTACTTAAAAATTTTGTTAAATGCACTAGAAGATAGGTTACCTACAAATTGCATTTAATTTATAAACTTTTTAAAAATTTAGTCCAACATAATATTTGCAACTATTTAATAGTTACAAATTAAATTTGCCCATTGTGTAATATACTGCATATATTTTCTCTTACATTTTTGAAAAATATTTTATAAAATATATATGTATTACATATTTTAAAAATATCATATTCCTCGCAATCTAATGTAGATACCTGTTTTACCGATACTTTTGTATTTCTACCGTTACGTTCTTCTTCTTGTTGCACATGAGTAGAGCAGACGTGTTTTTCATTAACCTGATATACCTATATTGCTCTTTTTATTTCTCCTAAGCTAAATCATAACAGGTTATGGGCCCAGGTGTCGCCGTAGCTGCGTACGGAGAAATAAGAAAGCAATCATAAAAAGTAAATAATACGCCATTTGGTTCGGTTATTATTTTTGTTTGATATAGAAACACGTGGTTCAATGGAAATTTCAAATGAAATGCGCCCTAAAAGCTAAAAGAGTATATGGCATAGCAGCGGGAACAGAAGCGAAGCCAATACAGGCCACAGAAGTGGAAAAACTGGAAAACAACGATGCGTTGGTGATATGCACCATCACAGCTGCACTAGAGTTATGTCAAATAACTCTGATAGAAAACTGCCAAACTTTAAATGAGATATTAAAGAAGAAAGTATTGAAATATCTTTCTCGGGGGTTTTTCTCAAATTATGTTAAATTTTCTAATTTAATCCGAATAAATGATTCTTGTAGGTTCGGGGGTATCCCTAGATACCCTTACGGCAATTTTTGAATGAATTTCCAACTCAGTAAAATGAAATTAACGAATTTTAAGATTTGAAAATTAACTAACCTTGAAACTTTCGAACGATGCCAATGTATATAAACCCTCTGTTTATATACCCACTACAGGAACTGCCTGTTCTGGATATTTAACCCTTTTTACTTCTAATAATGACTTTAAATACACAAACGAACACTTATATTGGGACTGGATTTAAGACAAACTTTGATTCAACCAAGGCCGAATAAAGATTTATGAAAAATGTCGGGCGTCGTTCATCTTTCTTTTATTTTAAATCGCGAAAGACCGGCGATTGTTTTATTTCACAGCCAATTTTGATAATTTACCCAAATAGAAACTAACTTTTCGATGACTTTCAATCAAATGATATTAGCATACGAGAACGAATGCAGTGACTTAACCAGGAGGTTGTTTGTTGATGATTCTGTGATTCGAACTGTCACCAACAAGCTTTAAACGAGAAAATCCACTGCTCATTTACAGAAACCTTTCAGATAAAGATTTAATTGATGAAATATTATCTGTTGCACTATGCAATTTATACTGTTGCTTATTCCAGACGATTTTTACATTAATTTAGACGAAATAAGTGAATAGGAAAATCAACTAACGAGTAGATTTGTCCATGATACCCCACACTCGTCATTATCTGGACTTATAATTAAATTATAATGTCCTCGCTGCAAGGACGGTTGGCTGAGGGGGGATGGTAACGAAGAAATTTCCAATTATTCCCGCAAGAAAGATATTTAGTTACCAACGAGTGGCCAGACTGACATTTAGTCAGTACCGAAGTGACAACTGAGAGAAGTTGTTGTCGTAGATACAACGTTGAACGTAACATAACAGTATATATCAAATGAAGAGCGAAAGGAACAAATTAATAGTACATGAGCGATTTCACAACTGCAAAATGAACATCAATGACAGTGTAGCCCAAGATTGAAAATTTAGCTCCTGCAATCAAAGAGTCCGGAGACCAAATTAGCGAAATGTTGTAAAATATTAGGCACTATACCAGCAAGGTACAAAACATTTAGGCAAGCTTGGTTATCATCGGATGAAAGCAAGCAGACCCTGCAAAACTTAACTGCACGACTAATTGATGAGGAAGCAGGCCAAGCACCCTGTGAAGACAGAGAGACGGCATTGGTGGCATCTTGCTCCAAGAACAAATTCAAAAAAGCTTTTAAATCAAAAGTGACATGCTTTAATTGTCAGAAAAAGGGCCATACAGCAAAAGAATGCCTTGCACCCCGCAGGAATGCCTATCCAAAACACCAAAGTAAAAGTAATCATGAAAGTTCGAGTCACTATTCAGCATTTAATGTAAATACTAGATAGTGGGGCATCAGCTCACAGGGCTTCCCAAGGAAATATGTTTACTACATTTGAAGAAGTCGAAATGGCAAATGTAAAACTAAGAAATAGTCAGGAAATACTTGTCAAAGGGATAGGCAGTATAGAAATTGAATATTTGACAGATAATAAATGGGTGAAAAGTATCATCAACGATGTGTGGTATGTACCTGACTTAAGTAAGAATTTGTTCTCTGAAGGGGTAGTTACAGACGAAGGTATGATTATTGTTAAAGAAAACAACCAAGCAAAAATATATGAAAAGGGATTATTAAAAGCATACGCTCCTCGTGAGTCGAATAATTTATATAGGTTGCTGATACGTACAAGCGTTCACGTAGAAGCGAATCTAACAACGATCATGGATTTAAAAATGCGGCATGAACGGTTAGGTCATGTTAATCCCCAAACAATAATTCAACTGGCACAACAAAATGAATTCTTTTGTGATGGTTGTCAATTCGGAAGCAACATCGATTACCTTTTAAGAAAAGTGAGCCAAGAAATTATATACCAGGTGAATTTATTCCTAGCGATGTTTGTGGACCTATGCCTGTAGATTCTATTGGAGGCAGCAAGTGTTATGTTCTTTTTAAAGATGGCTCTACTGGATATAGAACAGTATATTTTCTAAAACATAAAGCGAATGTGCTAGAACATTTTAAAAACTTTGTCAACATATGTGAAAATAAATTTGGCTATCGTGTGCAAGTATTACGAGCTGACAATGGCACCGAGTATAAAAACGAACATTTCAAAGAATATCTACAAAAAAGGTATTAGATTCGAAACTTGTGCTGTATACTGTCCTGACAAAATGGGAAATTAGAGCGAGAACGCCGTACTATTGTTGAAAGTGCTCGAGCCATGTAATATATAAAAGATCTACCACTAGTATTATGGGCAGAAGCTGTCAACACAGCTGTGTACGTTCTAAATAGAACCCCAAGTAAAAACACAACTAATAATTCTCCATTCGAACTGTGCCATGGAAAAAGGGATGTGCTAAATCATTTAACATTTTTTGAAGAGTATTTCTTTCAAATGTTGGCTGTAACTGCGGCTAACATGGTCCATCCTGAAGTTCCAATTTTCGATGACGCGTTCGAGCATTTCGAGTGGTATTTGGCAAATGACGCGAGTAATGTTGGCTTCCAATTCCTCAATTGTAGTCGGCTTATCCACGTAGAAAAACTCTAGAGGAGTGATATAACATGATCTAGGGGGCCAATTCGCCGGTCCGAAGCATGAAATTAATTGCTCACCGAATAAAGCCATGGTTTCACGGGCTGTGTGGTAAGTAGCGCAGTCTTGCTGGAACCAAATGTCGTTGAAATCACGGGCTTTAATTTCAGGCAGCAAATAGTCCGTTATCATGGCGCCATAACGGGCGCCATTCACAGTTACGTTCCGGTCGGCCTCATTTTTGAAGAAATATAGACCGATGATTCCACCAGCCCATAAACCACACTAAACTGTTGTTTTGTCTGGATGTAATGGCAGCTCTTGAACCTCTGCGGGTTGCTCTTCAGCCCAAATACGGCAATTTTGCTTATCGACGTAGCCATTAAGCCAGAAATGGGCCTCATCGCTGAACAAAATTTTAGTCAAAAACAGTGGATTTTTGTTTCAGAAAAAACGGTAACGATTCGGAAGGTCGGCCGGCTTCAATTCTTGCACGAGTTGAATTTTGTATGCTTTTAAACCAAGATCCTTACGTAAAATACGCCAAGTTGTTGCACACAACAAGTCAAGCTGTTGAGAACGGCGCCGAATCGATTCATCACGGTCATTGCGTGCCCTCTCAGCTACCGCCGCTATATTTTCTTCACTACGTGCTGGATGTGGTCTATTTGATCGCGTATTATCCAATAATGAGAATTGCGTTTCAAATTTTTGGATGGTATAGCGAATTGTGCATTCGGTAGGCCGATTATGTGGACCATAAGTTGCTCTAAGCGCACGAAACACATTCCTTGTAGAACGCTGATTTTCGTAATACAGCTGAATAATTTGTACACGCTGTGCCGGGCTAAGTCTGAATTTCAATTCAGTTTTACTGCTGATGATGATAACTTGGCTATCGAAACGTGCGTCCTGTACGGGTTAAGTATTGTGATAAGGGTTTTAGTGAACTGTTTCAAAAGACATTGATAACAATTTGGTTATGTTTTTGTTATGAACACCACTAACAACATGGCTGCTTAACGCATGCGCTTAAAAATTTGAATTGCAGAGTTTCCAATCTGAATAATCTGTGACGTTACGTCGGCTATGAAATATCTTGTAATTTTATAGCAAACACGATACAGATACTGAGTTGGGGAGGAAAGATATTTGTGTATAAGATTGGCGTTACGTTGGCTTCACCGCGGCATATAGCGACTAGTGTAGGATATTGCTTGTACGGTATGCGGCAAAATAAACAGTACTGAAATGAGCATGTGTCAAATTTGTATGTGTCATGCGCTGAAACGTACCGAGTGTTTTCCGAACGTGGTTACAACGTATGTGAATGTCTTTTTAATGTTAGTTGGTTCAGGATGGTTCTCATTGTTGCAGAAAAAGTTTTTATTGTGGGGTACTATTTTCGGTCATACGGAAATGGGCGCGAAAACGGTCCAAACTTAAAAGAAGTTGCCGACGCATTTAGGCTTAAGTTTATGAAACAGGCTCCGAGCAACGCCGTTATGTTAGCAGTTGTTGACAAGTTTCGTCGTACGGGAAGTGTGCTTTGCCAACGTAAAGGTCACGTGGGTCGCCCAGTGACAGTCACAACCAATACGAATCACGGGCGTGTTTTGAATCAGGTGCTGCAATCGCCGAAACGAAGCCTCCGAAGATCATCATTAAAATTAAATATCAGTGATCGATCGCTCCGTCGAATGTTCAAGAATATTGGTGGGTTTGCATACAAAATACAGACCGGACAGCGTCTGACTGCAGCTGATAAGCGTGTAAGAGCCGAATACTGCGCACGTGTGTTGGCTATGGATTATGAAAACCCGTCGTTCTTGTCGAATGTTTGGTTTTCCGATGATAGCCATATTCATTTAAACGGAGACATTAACAAGCAGACAACACGATTTCTTGGATTCGAACGCCCCGACATAATCATCGAGCAACCCCTTCATAGTGACCGTGGTGTGCTGTATCCGCAGATGGTATATTGGGCCCGTATTTCATTGAAGCAAACGATGGATCGCCGTTAACTGTGAATCAGGAGCGCTACAGAGAACAGGTTCTCACACCATTTCTGCATGATCTTCAGCGATTTTGTCGTGCCAGGAACCTACCACGTAATCAACAATAGTTTCAGCAGGACGGGGCAACCTGTCACACGGCTAGGGAGTCTCTCGAATCCTGCGCAATCATTTTGGGGATCGCCTTATTTTGCGTGGCACTGATTTCCCATACCCATCGCACTCACCAGACCTAACACCGCCTGATGCGTACATTTGGGAAATGCTGAAGGAGGCTGTTTTCCGTACCGATCCACCATCTGACATTCCGGAATTGCGGATTAAAATTGAAGGTTTTTTTCGTGCCATGCAACAACCTGTGTTCACAGACATGTATGTGAACCTTCGTGAACGCTATGAATACTGCTTGAAACTGAACGGAGGCATCTTGCACATCTGTTTTATCGGGAACGTCGTCGCGAATAATGTTTGCAACGCTATATAATGTTAAAGTATCGCTATATAATGTAAAGTAAATACATAAATAATAAACGTTTCATAATTTCAGTACTGTTTATTTTGCCGCATACGTACTATTCTAAATTCCTTAGGCGGCTGCGGCTATATTCCCCTTAAAGAGGTGCGGTTGCACTGCACATCCCTATTCCGGTCGATAATTACCGACTGACACGCTTAAGAAGATTATTCTATTAAACACTCGTAGCGTCCGCTGCTTAGGAAACGCACCTCAATACCACTTCCATACAAAACGGAGTGGCATAACGATACGCTTAGTAATATGGACTAATAGACGACTGGTAATAACCCACTTACCTTTAAACAGACTGGCAGGTGCATAATGTGGATCTGGTTGTAAGCGAATGTGTCTTGTAGCAAGTATGAAAGCCAGAATTGATAATATGACAGCATCTAAGCAGCCTATCGCTGCCAGTAAATAAGCCCATCTTATGCCACATTTTCCTAAGACGTAGCGGTTTGAGTCGCCACATATCTTCCGCACATCATCTTCGGACCATCCAACTGGAAATGACGCACAACCGCCAATCATACAAACAGCTGTAACAATTTGTTTTCCTTTAGTGGTATTGCCTATATATATTTATTGTGAATGTATTTTGTAAGCTACAAATTGCATGCAGCAGGAATTATTAGTCCAAACTCACCAACGGTGCCAAATTTTATTTTGTCCATTGTATTGAAAAATCGGGTGATTCAACGTATCTGTTCCAGTACAATACCTTGTTATTAAAAAAGGTATTGACTTAATTAGTGTTTCACATATTATGAAGTTAGAATTTAAATTATCATTTCCGGTTTAAGCGGCAGTCGCATCAACTTTTGTATTTCAAATGGAACGCCACACTTTATTGCCTATCCGATAGAGAACGTTTTTTGATGAAATCAATACTTTTTTTAACAACAATACCTTTTTTAACAACAAAGATATTGTTCTGATGGAACAGGTATGCTGAATCACCCAGTACACAAATACTTGTATATAATAATGATAAACTATCAGTAACAAGAGCTGAATCAAAACTGTGGCACTTATTTACATTTGTGCATATGTTTTACCTTCTACTGCGTAAAATCGGTTATTTGGGCAATCGCTTAATCGGTCAAACTTTGCCATATCCCAACTAGAGGTGGCTATTTTGAGATTTATGGGGCCAGTTTATTAGTCCAGTCCGGCCCGGTGCGACACATTCGTTAGCTCGACCCGACTTGGCCCGTCACGTTTACCAACCCGGCTCGCCCGTGGACTCGGAAGCTTTGCCGGTTGTCAGCCCATCAAGTCCGTTCGGCCCGGCAAGCCCGTTTTGCTCGACATCATAAAATGCATTTTCAAAGAAAATAAATTTCATTTATACTTTACTATTATCACAATTAAAAAAATAAAAACAATTTCAGTTACTTGTTTAGTCCGAACAGGTAACATTAATATATTTATTCAAAGAAGAAATTTTTCCTTGTTTATGACAACACTGTTTTAGTTTTACGAATTATATCTTTTCGTATGAAAATATCGATAATGAATTTATGATGCTTTTCAAATCTGCTACTACCTTAAATGTGCAATATTTGTCTTTCCAAGTGAGTGTATGCCCAAGCAGAAATTTAAATAATTTGCAGACAAATTAAGTTGGCAATTCCGGCAATCAAGAAATAAATGAGCATGCCCATTATTGCCGGAACTACCAACTTAAATTGTCCACCAAATTTAAAAATGTCTTCTGGGGTAAATTATACTTTATTTTTTTAAATATTTTTCGGTATAAAATTATGAATGTATGTACTTAATTTACACATCATTAAATTTAACTACGTCTTACTCAGAACAAGAGTTTGGGAAGAATAAGTTTGAATTTCAAAAAAGAATGTTCAAAATTAACAGCGAATGGGCCAGGCGGGCCGAGCGGGTTTGTCGGATCGAGCGGGCCGAATGGGCTTGAGGGGCCAAACGGGCTTAACGAGCTGAACAGGCTTGATGAGCCGTCCGTCTCATTTTAAAAAAGCTCGGCCCAACACGGACCAACCCATTCGTACCTCTAATCCCAATGTTAACAAATTAACAACTTTTTTCTTTCGGCCGCAAAGTGGAGAAATCTCTTCCCAAAAATGTTTCTACAAAAAAAGAAGTATACAAAATAAACTTTAACAAGAAGTATCTCTTAGTTAATGTTTACCTAAGATACGTATTTTCGCCTATATTTCACTTTGTAATGTAACGTATGTACAGCAATGTCACTCACGCTTCATATACATATACTAGGGTACGTAAGGATTCATTTATAGTCGCGAGTCCCATACATATATCGAATAATGTTGGCGCTTGTGCTAGCAGCGTCCTTGATTCGCTTCGCGCGCTCCCCACCTTGTACTTTGATAGCGTAACACTGTCTATATATTTTAGCGGATCACTTTACTACGGAACTTACGAACGCGGTATATATATATTGTAGTGTTGCGAGTGAGAAACGCACGAGAATCCTGAAATCTGAGTTGGACAATGCTGTAGTACGCACAGGATTAGATTATCATAGGTCGATACAATGAGCTTTACCTTCTGATTATTTAGTTTATTTTATATCAACGTCTAAGGCAGGTTTACAATTACATTAACACTGAAAACCTTATTTATATTTGTCTTTGCATGAATAAGAAGGATGCAAAAATATGACAAAAAATGGCAAAAATTGTCGATATGCTATTTTAGTAAAATAAGTACTAATTTATTAATTAAACTCGCTGTGACCAACTTCTCAAATACTTCTAAAGTTTGATTTACGAGATAGTAGGGAGAATAATAAGACCCTACACATGTGGTTATGCTAAATACATTGTTTAAACAAAACGACAGTTTTAGAGCAAAGCTAATTTTAAATACGTGTTCTTTCTACAATTTCAAATACATCTACCAACTTTCACAAAGGTATGCTGACGAGCTGTAAGACGGCGAAACGCGCGTCCATACTTGGTGGTTGTTGGTAGTTGGTTTCATTATTATTGTCAATAATAATTCAAAAATTAGAACTCCGGCAAAACAATTTAATATTGACGATGTGACGCTGTCTAGATTCATTAAAAAATATAAAGAGGATAAAAACATTGATTTTTCTCCGAATTTCGTTTCTTCTCAAATATTTAGAGACATAAGATGAGCACATGTCGGATTATTTATTAAAGGCGGCAAACCTCAATTATGGTCTAACTCCCATACAGGATAGACAATTTGTGTTTCTGTTTGCAAAAGAAAACAATAAAAAAAATCTCTCAGAACTGGATAAAAAATCAAGCGGCGTCTTATAATTGGTTGAGAGGCTTTGTATGTCGTAATTCCCATTTGTTACTTCGTAAACCTGAAGCAACAAGTCTGGCTAGAGCAACGGCATTCAACCAAACTAGGTAAACAACAGGCGTACGGGGCCATTTTAATCGAGCTTTTAATCCGCGGGTAATTTCGCGGAATGGAAGTTTCATTAGCGGCTCGCGCTTCTAATCCGCGGGTAATGTCGCGGAATCGAAGTTTGATTAGCGGCTCGCGCTTTTAATCCGCGGGTAATTTCGCGGAATCGAAGTTTGATTAGCGGCTCGCACTTTTAATCCGCAGGTAATTTCGCGGAATCGAGATTTGATTAGCGGCTTGCGCTTTTAATCCGCGGGTAATTTTGCGGAATCGAAGTTTGATTAGCGGCTCGCGCTTTTAATCCGCGGGTAATTTCGCGGTTATTTCAAGGTCGCGCTTTTTAATCCGCGGGTAATTTCACGCTTTATTTCGCAGCTAATTTCAGCTTTGCGATTTTTAATCCTCGGGAAAGATGGCGTCCGCGGCTACGTTAATTAGCGGTTTCGTTCGCGGCTAATTTCGCGATGACGCGGTTCTCGGAATTTTACATGATCGTTGACGCATGTAAATGAGTCAGGGCGATTACGCGGTTACTTCCAGGAATTTTTCTAGAAAAATGCCGATACTGTGTCTTAGAAACAGGTCTCAACATGAACATCATCCTTCCAGAATCAATCAGACAGGCATAAAAATTATTACATTCTTGGAATTTTCTCTCCTAATTATTGCATTCTTAACGATATAAAAGGAGTACCTTCTTCTTCTACCCATCTAACAGTTATACTGTAACCTTAGTGCTTTATATAACTTTACATGTAAGTAAATATTTTTTTTTATGTCTGAAGTTTAAATTTCTATAGTTGTAAATAATATTTCTTTTTAATAACTTTGAATTGTTTTGCAAGTTTTAAACCTTTATTCGATATTCTTGTTTAAATTTATGCTTCTTCATTATAACTTTCATCTAAAATACTTTTTCTGTGTCTTATAATAAATTTAATGAAATATTTTTCCATATATTTTCATTTAAATAATTTTATGCCTTATAATAAATTTAGAGGAATATCTTTCTGTTTTAATTTATATCTCTTCATAATAAGTTTAATGGAATATTTTTCTGTTTTAATTTATACCTCTTTATAATAAATTCATTTATAACTTGGAATATTTTTCTGTTTTAATTTTTCATTGTTGCAATATTTTTCTATATTACAGCGAAATGGATTCTCAATTTACATCGCCTACGGCTTCTCAATTTACCGATGAGGAGTTGTGGGAAGCCTACGATGAAGAGATTGTAAAAAGCCTAAGAAAGGATGTTGGGGAAATGGTGAAGGTATTGAACAACATGGAGGAATCAGCCGTAGAGACACGCATTAGGCTGATCTTGAAAAAACTTAAAAACAGTCTGCTTATAATGCAAGACCATCCAAGGACGCACTCGCTTTATATAAGGATATTGAATATACTGAAAAAAATTACTTCATTTATACGTGTTTAATTAATTCTCATGTTTCTGGTTAAAGTTAGCATTTATTTCATGAATTTTAATACCTAGCGCTATGAATTAAAACAAGACATTTGCTTTTACTTATTTATTTGTGTACTAACTTATTGCTAATATAACATTAAAACTAATTGACGATTAAACAATTTAATAATATGTCCACACTACGCTCTGTACACATACTTAATTTATTTTTATGGTGATAAAAACAAGCAAGGTTGCTCTTTACAAAATTGGAACGGAGGAAGACTGACCCGAGTTCGTGAAGTCGGAAGGCAACAGCCCGAGTCATCAGATCTCTATTAAATTGTGTTCTCTTACAATGAAATTGTTAAAAATAAATATAGAAGATAGTATGGAAGAAGAAATCGGAGCCGCCTTGCAGGCCATCGACGTAAATTGTGGAAGATTGGATGCAATGGACGACAATCTTATATCACTGCTCCTTCTATATGTCCTACGAAGTAAAGTAACTGCAGCAGAAGTGGCATCTTATTTCTCAAAAAAAGAAAGCCGCACTTCAAGACTACTTCCCATGCTACCTCCATATAACGGATGATCAATTGGATGGGCCACCACCAGTCATAAGAAACAAACATATGTAAAATGTATATATTACACACATGTATTATCTAAGAGTAAGGTGACGCTAAATAAAATGCACTATGTATAACTATAATTGTTTTTTATTTTTATCTAGTAATACAATGCTCATTGGATAGATTTAAATAATCGGATAACATATGAACGCTTGCTATAGAACAAATCTTAAGTTCATCGCTATGGTACATGCAACATTCGCCCAGAGTTTTTCTTATTGTAGGAATGTCTTTTATGTATTCTAAATTCACTATTGGTACACTAACGAATTTTTACAACACATCTGCTTTCTAATGTCCTTTAACATACACTTTTGTATAATTAGCGCAAATGTTAGATAGAAGTCTATCAACGTTCTTTAAATCTACATAGCCATCCTTATATTTAATATTTAAAAAATTACGCTCCAACCACTTGAAGAGAAGATGTATAGTTCGCGCTCCATCCTTGATGCTCATTTCTTTAGGCCTAAATTCGGGAGCATTAAATCTCTGCATACTGATTACCAGGAGTGCCTCGAATCGCTGATGGTATATTTTTTCTCTGTGTTCAGGTAATAAAACTAAGCTTAGAGCTTTTTCCAAATTCTTAATTCCGTTTGCAAATCTTTTTCTATCGGCCGCCATAGCTACCCACTGCCACCTTCGTTCTTCGTTCGGTATTATATAAATCGTGACTCTCTCATCAAACTTCACCGACATTTTATTTGGGCTTATCGTGGCGAGGACTGCCAGCGGTGGTTTGCCGAAGACATGCGTCAGTTTGCCGAAGACGTAGAGACCGTATTTCTTTGCCCTATACCGATAGAGTCTCTTACGCCTACGCAAGAGCTGGAATTTCGCTCCATTTCACACTGCCATATCTGCGAGCGACCCTTTGACGTTCGTGACGTTAAAGTTCGCCACCATGATCACCTTACTGGCAAGTATCGCGGCGCGGCACATGAGGATTGTAATATTAATTACCAGGATAGTCACGTGATTCCCGTCGTTTTTCATAATCTAAGTGGGTATGACTCTCATTTTATCTTCAAAAACCTCGCTAAAGATTTCGAAGGCCGCGTCGATTTGCTTCCTATAAATAAAGAGCGATACATCTCTTTTACCAAAAATATAGACGATAACCTAATAAAATTCAGATTTATTGATTCCTTTAGATTTTTGGCATCCTCTCTAGAAAAACTAGCATCATACCTACCCGTATTTCCAAATTTAGATGATTCAAAATTCCAGTTATTAACACGTAAAGGAGTGTTTCCGTACGACTATATTGATTCATTCGCAAAATTAGATGAGAAGAACTTGCCCAACAAAACCAAATTTTACAATTCAATGACTGACTCAGACATTACATTGTTACGGTTAAAAAACAAATAGTAATTAAAAGAAAAAATTGTATTTAATTTATAACTTGTTTATGACTAGCGAGCAAGAGACAAATACAAAACCGTAACTTTACAATAAGATTTATTGTACAAGAAAAAAAAAGGTCAATTAACACAGATAAGTTTTACATATTAACAAAATTAATTAAAGTGATATAGTGCTCAGTTTTTCTATTTAAAACGTAGATGTTAGAAGGAGAGGATTCAAGGAGTTCAATAATACAACGGCGTTTAAAATGTATTTATTTTTGTTGCTGAAGTCGTGAACGTTCTTTGTATATTTCTTCATAGAGACGACGACCCGGTACTTGAACTCGGGTAAGAATTCCGATGTTCCTAGGATGCCACTGAATGTTGTGTGAAATCTAGTCGCCTCGCTGATGGTCGATAATTCCGTCGGAAACCATTCAGTTTTCGAGGGAAAGGAAGAAAAGAGTGTACAAAAGAAATTCAAAACATGAAGCAAAATAAATTAGCAAATATTTGATATTGAATGAAAGAGCACTATTCAAAATATCATTGACAAAATGTTACAAAATGACTTAATATCTCAGGGCCAAAATGATAACTATAAATATTGACAAAGTTCACAAAGAAATGAATAAAAGCGCCAAAGAAATATTCAAAGATTAATACTAATTTAATCAACAAAGTTGATAATTAAATCTACAAGTTTCTAGAACGGGCAGTAATAATGGCGTAAAGCGCAGTTCTTAAATCTTGAATACGAATTATAATTAACTAAAAGAATGACCGTTAAATGCACCAAATAGCTCAACCAAGACAGCACAAGGTTAATGATGATTCGTCGGGTTACATGAATATCTTAACTTACATAAAACAAGGCTCAGGTAGATACGCCGAAAGGAGAAAGTTGGTCAGTTAGTTACGGTGGTAGAACTTTCTCGACGGCGTTGATTCAGAAAGGACGCCGCGCTGATAGACCGGGAACAGGGGTGATGTGTGATGAGCATTGGGCAGCAGACAACGGATGAACGCAGCTCGACAGAAGAAATCGATTTCCACATCCCCCAACTCTACGGAAGGAGGAAATCAATGTCCAGATCCGCATAGAGCGTTATTCCCGACGATTTACTCAAAGGTGACTAAATCGCAAAACCATATAATCGCCGGGAACGTAGACCATGGATACCAAGGAAGATCACCCAGCAGGGGCTATGTCCGACGACAAAAGTCTTGGTACTCCAGGATAACATTGTTTCACTCACTGGGTCACTTACGGCCTTTCTAGTTGATACGCGAACTTCTGCCAAACGACTCTATTTATATATTTTACGAGAATCCAATGGGATCGCTAGATGTGAATGGACTAATGCGGAAGCAAAAATATGGTGACGTATGCGAGATCGGTGTTTAGCGACTTATTTGCATGTTTATTGAACTGGGTAATTGCTAATTACAACAATTAGCTACGGATGAAATCTAATTGAGCTGATACCAAAATGTAAAACGGAATTTACACTAAATGTTGACAAAGTTTCATTTATGTTCTTTGATACACAAAGAAGCAAAGAATAGAAAGAAGTGGGAATGATTGGTTCCTAAACAGTTAATTACTAAATATCCCATTAGCTTAAGAATGCAACCCAAATTTGTTGTTAACATAGGCAAGAAGGGTTCATAACAAAAAATATTAGCGAAGTAGAATTTTGAAAGGATGAATATTAATGGCTTTATTAAATAATAAAGATCAAATCTTAGGACAAATTAGGGGAATGAGTTGAGCTAAAACATACACGAATACTACGCATTATAGACGCGATGAAGTCATCCTTCGCAGGTGTTCAGTTTCGCTATATATTAAAATAGAGGAATTGGCGCGAAATAAAATGTTTTAAATATGGATTTAACTGAATTCGCAAGTTAGGATGTGACAACACATGACGACTGTGCGCATGCCAACGACGTGTGGAACTCTTTCGGGTGTTAAAATTTAGGTGAGTACAGCGACCTATATTTAAAAACAGACATTATGCTATTGGCTGACGTATTTGAGTATTTCGGACTAGCTGCTTGAAAACTTACGGCTTAGACCCAGCGCATTATTATACTTTACCCGGGTATACCTGGGATTGTATGCTAAAGTTTACCGGTATTACGCTCGAACTGTTAACAATTATCGATATGGTGCTGTTTATAGAGCGAGATATCCGAGCAGGACTAAGCCAGTGCTCGAAACGTTACGAGGTCGCGAATAATAAATACCAACCGAATTTCAAACCAGATCGGCCATCAAAATTCTTGATTTATGACATCAACAATCAGTATGGATGGGCGATGTCACAGTGCCTTCCCTACGGAGGATTTGAGTGGGTAGAAGGCGATTTAGGCAATTTTCATTTCAATGTAGCTACTGATAATCCTGAAGGCTACATTCTTGAAGTTGACTTAGATTACCCGCAAGGCATTCACAAGTCCCATGGCAACCTCCCATTCTCTCCTGTATACCGCGCGCCGCCAAATTCTCGCGAAAAGAAATTATTAGCCACATTATATATAACAAAGAACGTTATGTTATCCATTACCGCAATTTACCACAAGCCTTGGGAAACGGGTTAATTCTAACAAAAATTCAGCGCGTCTTAAAATTTAATCAATCAGTTTGGCTTAAATCCTACATCGATTTAAACACAAACCACGTCGGAATTTGTAGGCCTCTGCTCAAAGATGTACGCGTATAGAATGGATGGGGCGGACAAAGATAAGAAGGCCAAAGGTGTAAAGAGGCACATTGTCAAGCGCCACATCACGTTTAACGATTATTTAACCTGCGTGAGAGCAAAGAAACATCCATAGAACAAAAACTTTTCAAATCAGAGCACCATCAGGTCTTCACCATTCGGAAAACCAAGACCGCTTTAAGTCCCCATGATGACAAAAGGTACCTGATGTCCAGGTCAGTGGAAACACTGCCGTGGGGACGTTGGAAAATAATGGAATCGCAAAGTTGAGGTGTTGGCGAATCCTATGGCGCTTATGTGAAAAGTGTTATAATTTACGGACGCAGTATATGGTAGTCAGATAATTATATCTTTATATGTAAAGATGTTTATTTAATCTAATATACGTATATGTTAAATTAGATGTTCTATTCCTCATCCCGTACAACAACCAGCTCTATTTCATACTTTTACACCTAACGGCAGAAGTGTTTACTCCCGGTCATTCAATTTATGTTATTACTGTAACACCTTTTACATCAGCTGATAAACATTAAAACACGGCTATTGCGGTTGTGCAGGTTCAAGTACTTATTAGGTTTATTAGGTTTTCATATACAGCGTGTTTCTTTTGTAACTCTGTTCACTGATTAATTCTAATACTTGATTTAATACTATGCTATAATAATAATTTGTACTATACATTATCGCCCGCCTTTTTATTCGCTCCTTCCAGTCTACGAACATGTTCCATAGAATTCAAATTTATACTAAACAACAAGGAAGAACACTCACAATCATGTCGTTATCACATACAGACAAGACAGCACTCTCCATATTAAGCGGTATAATATCGCAGGAATTAATAAAAAAAAATTATTTCGGGGCCTGTCTACCGGCCTCCATCATGTTCTGTGATGAAGCAAGAAAATTGAACTATCAGCTTGAAATAATACTAGGTTATGTGAGGCACAAGGACTTACGCATGCCCGTAATGCATTGAAAAATCTACTGAAAGAATTAATGAATAATGTACTACTTGGGAAGGCGATGGAGAACGTTCGACTTTCAGAGATATCAGGACTGTAAATCTCGTTCAGTAGTTAACGAGAATTTGGTTGCAGTGGAACTGTGTAGAAATGATATTATCTTTGGTTAGCCCATCTACGTAGACATGTTAGCATATTTCCAAAACGGCTTTTGAACAGCTTCAGAACGGCTTTTGAACGGCTCCTGAACAGTTTTTGAACGGCTTTTGAACGGCTACTGAACAGCTTCTGAACAGCTTTTGAACGGCTTTTGAACGGTTCCTGGACAGCTTTTGAACGGCTTCTGAACAGTTTTTGAACGCCTTTTGAACGGCTCCTAAACGGGTATCCGTTCAATGACTATATCTCTTGGCACTAGGTGGCACCAGGAATTTATTTCCGGGTGTGATACGTTCCGGGTATGATACGTTCCCAGTGTGATACGTTCCGAGTGTGATACGTACCGGGTGTAATATGACGTATGGAAGCATCACAATATTTCATTCTATTTACACATATATAATCTGTTTAATAGTTACCTTAAAATAGTTATATAATACTTTTCACATCAGCGCCATAGGATTCGCCAACACCTCAACTTTTTGATTTTATCATTCTCCAACGTACCCACGGCAGTGTTTCCACCGACCTGGGTATCAGGTACCTTTTGTCATCGTGGGGACTTAAAGCGGTCTTGGTTTTCCGAATGGTAAAGACCTGATGGTGCTATGGATGTTTCTTTGCTCTCACGCAAATAGGTTAAATAATCGTTAAACGTGATGTGGCGCTTGACAATGTGCCTCTTTACACCCTTGGCCTTCTTATCTTTGTCCGCCCCGTCCATTCTGTACGCGTACATCTTTGAGCGAAGGCCTACAAATTCCGACATGTTTTGTATTTAAATCGATATAGGACTTAAGCCAAACTGATTGATTCAATTTTAAGACGCGATGAATTTTTGTTAGAAATAACCCGTTTTCCAGAGCTTCAACTTCAAGAATGTAGCCTTCAGGATTATCAGTAGCTACATTGAAATGAAAATTGCCTAAATCGCCTTCTACCCACCCGAATCCTCCGTAGGGAAGGCACTGTGACATCGCTCATCCATACTGATTGTTGATGTCATAAACCAAGAATTTTGATGGCCGATCTGGTTTGAAATTCGATTGATATTTATTATTCGCGACCTCGTAACGTTTCGAGCACTGGCTTAGTCCTCCTCGGATATCTCGCTCTATGAACAGCACCATATCGATATCTGTTAACAGCTCGAGCGTAATACCCGTAAACTTTAGCATACAATTCCAGGTATACCCGGGTAAAGTATAATAATGCGCTGGGTCTAAACCGTCAGTTTTCAAGCATCTAGTCCGAAATTGCTCAAATTCGTCAGTCAATAGCATAATGTCTGTTTTTAAATATAGGTCGCTGTACTCGCCTAAATTTTGACACCCGAAAGAGTTCCACACGTCGTTGGCATGCGCATAGTCGTCATATGTTGTTACACCCTAACTTGCAGTTATTAAATTGTAAAATTTTGTTTTGTCGGGCAAGTTCTTCTCATCTAATTTTGCGAAAGAATCAATATAGTCGTATGGAAACACCACTTTACGTGTTATAATTGGAATTTTGAATCATCTAAATTTGGAAATACGGGTAGGTATGATGCTAGTTTTTCTAGAGAGGATGCCAAAAATCTAAAGGAATCAGTAAATCTGAATTTTATTAGGTTATCGTATATATTTTTGGTAAGGGAGAAGTATCGCTCTTTATTTATAGGAAGCAAATCGACGCGGCCTTCGAAATCTTTAGCGAGGTTTTTCAAGATAAAATGAGAGTCATACCCACATAGATTAGGAAAAACGACTGGAATTACGTGACTGTCCTGGTAATTAATATTACAATCCTCGTGTGTCGCGCCGTGATACATGCCGGTAAGGTGATCATGGTCGCGAACTTTGACGTCACGAACGTCAAAGAGTTGCTCGCAGATGTGGCGGAATTCCAGCTTTTGCGCTGGCGTAAGAGACTCCATCGGTAGAGGGCAAAGAAGTACGGTCTCTACGTCTTCGGCAAACTGACGCATCTCTTCGGCAAACCACCGCTGGCAGTCGTCGCCACGATAAGCCCAAATAAAATGTCGGTGAAGTTTGATGAGAGAGTCACGGTTTATACAATACCGAACGAAGATCGAAGGTCGCAGTGGGTAGCTATGGCGGCCGATAGAAAAAGATTTACAAACAGAATTAAGAATTTGAAAAAAGCTCTAAGCTTAGTTTTATTGCCTGAACACAGAGAAAAAATATACCGTCAGCGATTCGAGGCATTCCTGGTAATCAATATGCAGGAATTTAATGCTCCCGACTTTACGCCTAAAGAAATGTGTATCACGAATGGAACGCGAACTTATACATCTTTTCTTCAAGTGGTTGGAGCGTAATTTCTTAAATATTAAATATAAGGATGGCTATGTAGATTTAAAGAACGTTGATAGACTTCTATCTAACATTTGCGCTAATTATACGAAAGTGTATGTTAAAGGACATTAGAAAGCAGATGTGTTGAAAAAATTCGTTAGTGTAACAATAGTGAATTTAGAATACATAAAAGACATTCCTACAATAAGAAATACTCTGGGTGAATGTTGCATGTACCATAGCGATGAACTTAAAATTTGTTCTATCGCAAGCTTCTGCTGCAGGTGCTTTATTTCGTAGGACATATAGGGTGATATAAGATTGTCGTTTATTGCGTCCAATCTTCCACAATTTTCGTCGATGGTTTGCAAGGCGGCTCCGATTTCTTCTTCCATACTATCTTGCAAAATAATTCAAAGTTATTAAAAAAATATATTATTTACAACAATTATAAAAATTTAAACTGGGAAAAATTCAGACAGTAAAAAAAAAATATTTACTTACATGTAAAGTTATATAAAGCCCTAAGGTTACAGTATAACTGTTCGATGGGTAGAAGAAGAAGATACCCCTTTTATATCGTTAAGAATGCAATAATTAAGAGAGAGAGCAATTTCAAGGATGTAATAATTTTTATGCCTGTCTGACTCATTCTGGAAGGATGATACATCATGTTGAGACCTGTTTCTAAGACACAGTATCGGCATTTTTCTAGAAAAATTCCTAGGAGTAACCGCGTAATCGACCTAACTCATTTACATGCGTCAACGGCCATGTAAAATTCCGAGAACCGCGTCATTGCGAAATTAGCCGCGAACGAAACCACTAATTATCGTAGCCGCGGACGCCATCTTTCCGCAGATGCCATCTTTCCTGAGGATTAAAAAGCGCAAACTTGAAATTAGCTGCGAAATAAAGCACGAAATTACCCGCGCATTAAAAAGCGCGACCTTGAAATAGCCGCGCAATGAAACCGCTAATTAACGTAGTCGCGGACGCCATCTTTCCGCGGTTGCCATCTTTCCCGCGGATTAAAAAGCGCAAACTTGAAATTAGCTGCAAAATAAAGCGTGCAATTACCCGCGGATTAAAAAGCGCGACCTTGAAATAGCCGCGAAATTACCCGCGGATTAAAAGCGTCAGCCGCTAATCAAAAGTGCCTTTGGCTTCGATTTCGCGAAATTACCCGCAGATTAAAAGCGCGAGCCGCTAATCGAACTTCGATTCCGCGAAATTACCCGCGGAATAAAAGTTCGATTAAAATGGCCCCGTACGCCTGTTGTTTACCTACTAACCACAATACGTCAATGTTTTACAATAATTTGCGCTCTATATATGAGAAGAAAAACCTTGGTTCAAAGTCTGTCTACAACGTAAATAAAACCGAAATGACCACGGCACATAAACTCCACACAATAATTAGTCGTAAAGGCCAAAGCAGGTGTCAAAAGCGACCTCTGCCGAGCGTGGTTCACTATTATTTAGTGTAGTGCGTTTTGATTTTATTGATACAGACGTAGTTATTGATTATAGTTTTTAGGGAACATGTCGAAGGCTAAAAAACGACCCTTTCAAGACATAGTAAATAAGTTTATTTCTGACTTTCCCGATTTGTTTTACAACAGGAGTAAGATAGTTTGTAAAATGTGCAAAATACATTTGATGTCAAATAAGAAGTGGAAATGTACAGGACACGTAAATTCCGCACAGCATAGAGAACGAAAATTGGGCATGCCACCGAGAAGTGCATTTTTTTTTCATGTAATTCTTATGTTGATAAACTGTAATTTGCCACTAGACTTACACGATAAACAACCGTTTAAGGAATTTTTGGGACAAATACAATCCCAAGTTGCGGTTGCCAACGGAAAAAATGCCACGTAAGCATGTTGCATTTGTACGCGATGACGTGGAAAAGAAAATGAAACGCATATTGAAAAACAGTTTCTTTGGTTATGTGTTGACGAGACAACAGACTGTAAAAAAAATTCAATTGTAAATATTATGGTACGCATAATAGACCCTAGTAAACCTACGTTACCACTGTTACTAGCTAGTCGAAGACTACAAGAGTGTACTGCTGCAGCAATTACGAAGGTTGTACTTAGTACGTTGGAAAAATTTCAAATTTCAGAAGATAAAGTGTTGATGTTTATGAGCGATAGCACAGCGATAATGCGTTCGGTAGGCCGTTCTCTTCTTAAACATGGTTGCAAGTATTTACATGTTACGTGCAAAGTGCGTGCTTTACATCTTGTGGCAGAAACCATTTGACAATGCTTTCCCGATGTAGATGCATTAATAGCAAGCACAAAAAAAGTATTTTTGAAATCTCCCAAACGCCTACGATCAGTTCACACAGAGTGTCCTGGTATTCGTCAACCACCGGAGCCAGTTCTTACACGTTCGGGAACATGGTTGCAGGCAGCTTTTTATTATGCTGAACATTTCAAAATAGTAAAAGCTGTTGTTGTACAATTCAATCCTGCCGGAGCTGCAGCTATTAAGGAGAGCCAGTCGAAATTTCAAGATATTTCCGTTGAAACAGATTTAAAAAATATTCGTAGCTACTATAAAGGATTAGCTGACGCAATAGAGCAATTACAAAATAGATCGTTATCATTATTGGAGTCTCTGCAAATTATGGACGGAGTGCATACACAGCTACTGACTATACATGACGCAAAATATAATCGCGTTTTAGAAAAGTTCGAGAGTGTGCTACAGAAAGATCCCGATTTTAGCACACTAAAATAAATTTGTGATGGTGTATCGAATAATCCACTGACTAAGTACAAAGAGTATTTTAATCATGCATGTATAACATCGGTAGATGTTGAACGCTCTTTTTCAAAATATAAACTCATTTTCTCACAACGGCGAACATCGCTCACCGAGACAACTGTGGAAACACATCTAATAGTGTCACCTTTTTGCTACTCTTATCGATATGATGTTAATACTGATTATGGTGCTTCTAGTTTTACTGTTCCGTAGCCAAGGCTGCTTAAAATGGTGAGTGTTTCACTACTTTTCTCATATTATAATTATGTATTAGTTCTGTTATTTTTTTTCTATTTTCTTACTATTGTTTTTGTATACTAGACAGGTACGGCTATGACACGGCTCCCTGTTACCGGGCTCTACTGATCACTATCTGCTGTGCAGTTAATGCACTAGGAAACACAGTACCGGAATTTTTTCCCGCGTTCAGCGGCAATCGAAGCGAATTTTATTGTGTACCTAAATCATTTTGTCAAGTATGTGCAATGTTCTCTAGATAAGAAATACCTGTTGATTCTTAATAATCATGATAATCATATTTCTTCACAATCCATCGACCTTTGCAAAACCAATGAGATAATTTTACTAACTTTATCTCCACATACAAGCCACCGCCTTCAGCCTTTGGACGTGTCTGTTTTCGGACCATTCAAGCACTATTTTAATGAATATTCTAGTACCTGGATGGTCAACAATCCTGGGCAAACTATACCTTTGAAAAACATTCCAGAGCTAGTTGGACAAGCGTACCTTCGAGCGTTCATCTCAACAATTATCAAGGGATTTTCTACTACCGGAATATATCTCTTTAATCCCCACTTGTTTGACGAAACAGATTTTTTAATTGCAGAGGTGACCAACCGGCCACTAACTAACTCAACGGAAAATTATATTCAAATTAGTACAATCGTCGAGGCTACTACATCAAAGGCTATTGTATTCGAAGGGGAGCCCTCTACATCGCAAATAGACAATACATCTTCATCGTCAATCGTATTTCGAAGCCCGGAAGAAATTTGATCTTACCCAAAGGCAGCACAAAGAAAAAAGAAAGGAGGAAGAAAACCGGGAAAATCTCGAATTCTGACGGATACACCCGAAAAACTTGTCATAGAAGAAGGATGTAAAAACAGGACAAACAGAAACTTTTCAAAAAGGGTTGAAAAAGTTAGAAAGAATGTCTCATTTGATGATGCTAATTTAAGCGTTTTAGAAGATTCAGTCAATGAGTTAAGAAAATCTATAAGAGATACAAAAAATAGAAAGTACAATGCTGGCAGTGCACAAGGAGATGGTGACACCGAAACAGGAAACAAAGACGAAGATGAAGATGATGATGTAGCCTACATATTTTTCAATTCATTACATTGTCATTCTAAGTCTCACAAATGATGGATTAAATGCCAAGTTTGTTTTAAATGGTCACATACAGAATGTGCTGGCGTTAGCAGACGCACCAAAATATTTATTTGTGACATTTGTAAAGACTAAACGTTCTAATTTTTCATGTCTCATGTAAATTTTATTTTACGACTTGATTTTTATATTATTTTCGTTTGCTAATATTGCAATAAACAAAACTATCTAAAAAAGTTTAAAAATCTTGTTTATTTTGACTTGAACGTCTTTTTTTTGTTAAAAACGTTTCAACCCTCCTCAGTCTCCCCTACACAATATACACGAGGGAATCGAATCGCTGTCCGCGCCCCATGGTGTTCAATCAGCGGAAAAAAGTCCAGTAAATGAAGGTTCAAATTTATGATTGTTTTTCATTGCATTCGGTTCTAAATACTCCAAATAACTAAACTTATAAAAATTAGCAATATAGGATGAGTTATAATGGGTTATTTCTAACGCCAAACATAGGGGAATTCTAGGTTGACAAAAACAGGGTTAATTGTTGCTGTAATTAACGATTGATTTTTAATAACAAAGCAAATAGAAATGGATAAATTAAGTTCGGGAAGCTATTATTAGATTAGTAAACATTAAGTTTTGCTGAAAAATTGTATATATATGTTTTTAATTATTGCTATAAAACTGTAATTATGAATTCATCTCTAATGGGTTAAAAATTATTACATTTTGGACAATATCTAGTTAGCGCCAGTTGCCGCCGATCTGTGGTTGGTATGTGGCTGATCATTAAGGTATTGTTGTAATCACATAGCTTTCAACTGCCGAAAAGTGCCGCTTTTGGAATTAACCTCAAAAATAGATGCGCGTGCACGAACTAGGTAATTAGTCACATAATGCAACTATGTGTAATTAGCGTAATTATAGTATATAATCATACTTAAATATTATAAGTATATAATGCAAATAGTATTTAAAGCCATAATCTTTAGATTTAAGTTTAGTTTCAATCGAAACTTTGTAGTAATACAGTGAAAATAAGCAAGTTTAGTGTTTCGCATAGAGTATTAGTTGATATGGTGCTATTGTGTAAGCGTGATGTTGGCCTTATTAGAGAGAATATGAAATCTACATATTCACATCTAACGGAGGAACAACGAGAAGTGGTGTAGTTTCATACAGAAAACATTTTTATATAAAATGGAAGAGTGCAAATCGATGCCGTAAAACATTTGAGTTAAAATATGGTGATTGGCTTGAAAATGTAGTTCAATTTGAGGACGAACAGAAAAACTGTCCTGGGCCATTTCGATGATTGCTGTGACCGATCCAAGCGATATAAAGTTAGGAGAGTTTGCGAGGAAACATCTCGTGAGCTGCTTTTAACCGCAGCGAAAAGAGTAAATAAAGATGATACCATGAAAGTAACTGGCTTTAGCGATGATAAGGCGTTAGCTTTACTTATGGATGCTAACCTTTCGAAATACCAGTACGAACTTTTACGACATTCATGTAAAGAAATTGGTTGCGATATCTTTCCTCCTTATTATAGAATAATTAATATTAAAAATTATTGTTATTCCGAAAATATAATCATAACAGAAGATTATGCAAGAGTCGGATTACAAGAACTATTAGACCACACAGTCAAAAGACAATCCAAAAACCAAGAAGAATTAGCGGCTATTGGAAATACCAAATTAAAATTGACGACAAAGAGGGGTTGTGATAGTTTCTCTGGTCACAGTGAATATCAGCAACTCTTCGTAGATGATGGTGCATCAGACGGGTCCATGTTTTTATCGTCTATGGTGCCACTAGTTTTAAGTGCAAAGAAGGATGCATGATCAATATATTGGAGTAATCCACGGCCTTCATCCACTTGGTTTTGTCGACCGATCAAGTTTCAGCATGCAAAGGAGACATAACAGAAAGCAAGAGAAGAAATTCAAGAAATACAAGAATACATTACAAAATTAAGAGACACAAGTGTTTGTATTAACAATAGAGAACTGAGAATAATTCATGAAATGGTGTTTAATATGATTGTTGGTAAAGTAGCGCAGGCGGTTACTCAGACTAGTTCGTCGGCTACATGTTTCATTTGTCACGTAAAGCCCTCTGAAATGAATAATCTAGATAAAATTAAATGTAGGGCAATAGACGACAACGCTTATCGTTTAAGTATGTTCCCCCTTCTTAAATCGTGGAAAAAAAAATTAAGTCACCCGTCATTTAAAGGAAGCTGCGAAGGAAAGGATTCAGAAAGAATTTCACAAACGTATAGGATTGAAGATCGATGTTGTAAAACAGGGAGTAGGGACAACAAATGATGGTAATTGTGCTAGGCGATTTTTATCTAATCCAAAGTTAACTACCGAAATGACTGGTGTTAGTGAAGCACTGATACAAAGATTCTCCAGCAATTCGGAAACTACGCCAATGAAACTGCCCAACTTTATGTTGAAGAATATGGATGGTACTATATGCCAGTCACAGTACATAAGATACTTATACATGGAAGTGATATTATCAAAGCTTCAGTACTGCCCATTGGTTTATTGTCAGAAGAAGCACAGGAAGCCCGTAACAAAGATTATAAGCGATATCGTTTAAGCCATTCAAGGAAATGTAGCACGATTGCAACAAATGTTTTTCACATGTTGTTGGTGTCTTTAGACCCGTATATATCTCATTTGAGAGCAGAACCACGAAAATCATATTTAGAGTTAAGTAATGAGGTAAAAACGTTATTAGTCGATGGTAATTAATTTGTTTAAGGTAATTTTTGTAAATTTTCAAGCCAAAAACTTATTGAGATATTTATGTATGCACTTTCTTTAGATTGGGTTAAGTGAATATTCAATTTTTTTCTCGGGTATTTTAGTTTATATCACATGTGCTATATGTTCTATATATGTATACACATATATACATACATACATATACATACACTTACATAATATAACCGCATGCACTCGTTTTTAAAGTAAAACTAACGTTTATTTGACTTTTTTCCGCTACGCAATGTAAAATTGACCACTGTGCGCCTTCCTGTTTACCTAAATCACCAACCGCTATTGAATGACAATGCCGGATATATACCCATTTTTTATCTACCGACCCATCGGATATTTACCCAACTGTTATCATTGGTACTGAATAATTGTATAAAAACTCGATGATACCATAACCAAAATATATATATAATATTTTGGTCGGCATTGGTATTATTGCAATAATTACTGTTGAATAAACGTGCATCTGAAGTTGTTTGTAATTATTACGCATATTATGCATACTACACATCCGTTTTTACCTAGCAAACCACGCACATAAAACTGCGTTAATTCAAGCATGTAGGCTTGCACAGCATAAATACTTCAAGAAGAGATTGGTTGTTATTATACATATTTATTGAGTGTATTTCCTATAATTCACTAACAGTAGGATACTTATTAACTCGTACCTGGTTATCTAAATAAAAACGAATGCAATTGAGATTATATACATATATAAAAAGAGTAAGTACTCCATAAAATTTGCAAGATTTTTGAAAAACATAAACTACGACAACAAAGAGATTATGTCGAGAAATAAATTTACTAAATGCAAAAAATGCGTTGTCTTCTTTAGTACAGGTATTTATGATAGGCATAGACATCTTACTTCGGGTTGGTAGACTTTCTAACAGCTTCCAACAAGATTTGATGATTGATGATTATAAGGTGGATCAAGAAATTGCCAGCAGAATATTTCAAGGCCGCTAATTGTAACCGTTAAAGGTGTATTCGAATTATATATAAAATTCTGTAGAAACAAAGAAGATGCATAAAAATTTGCATAGATAGAAAATATTTCGAGAAATTGGTAAAATCGATTTTAATCTTAAAAATCAAAAATAATTTTGTCGTTATAAAACCTCCCGTATACGGATAACCTTATTTTTTCAATTTGTATTTCACATTTTTTCGTAAGTTTTCGGTAGCTACTAACCTTATAACGTATAAGTTAGACTATAGCTACTGAAAATTTGGCAGGCATACAATTTAAAAGAAAAAGTCGAAGCTGGAGACGAGAGGCGAAAGGTTATTCATACGGGAGACAGAATTTTATCTATAAATGTACCAATTTTACCGGGTTTGGTTGTAATTTTGTAGGTTTCGCATAAATACGTGTGAAATATACGCATTGTATATACACACTTATGCGTAATTATTATCGGTGTGAAATAAAAATAATGGTTTTTTTAATTCCAGATTGCTATTTCCTTGTCGGAATGAAGTGCATATATGGAGGTTTAATTGTGTGGTGCATATACGAAAACAATAAGGCTCGTCATAAACTTTTCACACAGTATAAAACAATAAATGATAGCTGAGAAACTGTTCATAATATGTAGCAACGCAATCTATTCACTTACGCCAACAGATAATAAGGTGGAATCTAAATTTTATTTTCTAGAACTATCTAAAAGAAATTTAGATTTCAGTATAAAATAGACAATTCTGGACAAGAACAAAAAGACTGAGAGGAAGCAAGAAGAAAGAAATAAGAGCTATAAAAGATAACCAGAATCAGTTAAAAACAGATAAGGAGGAAATACTACAAACATGGAAGGATTACTACTCAGAGAAATTTAAAGAAAGACAGAAAGAAAAAGAAACATTCAGAGAAGAAATAATGGATGACTACCAGGAAATTAAGAGGGAAGAAGTGGAAGAAGCAATACAAAATATTAAAACAGGTAAAGCATGCGGAGAAGACGAAATAACACCGGAGATGATAAAATGGATGGGAGAGAAAGGTAAAGAATGGCTATGGGTCATTTTTAAAGAAGCTTGGAAAGCACAAAAAATACCATCGAGTTGGGAGAATAATCTGATAATACCCATACACAAAAAAGGAGCACAAACGCAATGCGGAAACTACAGAGCTATATATCTGGCACAGATTGGTTTCAAGCTATACACAAGAATATTGGAGAAAATTTTAAGAGAACACGTTGAGGCAAGACTAGAAGATACACAGACTGCTTTCAGGCCAGAAAGACAAACAAATGACAATATATATATATATATATATATATATATATATATATATATACGTGGTACTATTGGCAAACACAAGAAAGAAAATGCAAAACCTAGTAAATATATGGACGGAAGAAATAGAGAACATGAGGATGGAGGTGAACACGGAGAAATCAAAGGTAATGATAATAAGTGAAAAACCAACAGAAGGACGAGACACAAATCAAATTAAATGCAAAGGAGAGGTCCTAGAACAAGTAACGACTTATGAATATCTGGGGAGCGTGATGACAAGTGATGGAAAGATGGATGCGGAAATAGCAAATACGGGAAATAAGTTAACGAAAATCTATTACTCATTGAATAAAACAATATATATAAAACAATATAGGTCACAAAGAAATAGAGACAATAGTAAAAAAGAAGATTCACAACGCTATAACAATACCAACAATAACATATGCTTGCGAGAATTGGGTATTAAACAAAAAACAGGAAGCAAAAATCAACGCTATTGAAATGAAGCATGTTAGACGAATAGCTGGAAAGACCAAATGGGACAGACTAAGAAATGAGGAGATCAGGAAGATGATAGATCAGAAACCGATAATGACAGAGTTACGAGGGAAACAAATGAATTGGTATGGACACATGATAAGAATGAACCCGGATAGGCTGGCGAAAAAAGTGATAGAAAATGCAAAATTAAGGAGGACACGAAGAGGTAGACCTAGAAAAACATGGATGAACCAGGTAGAGGAAATAGAAAGAGAAAAAAGGAAAAATCCTTGATGAAATGAAGATTTTGGCAAGAGATAGGAAAGCATGGAAGATATGGGTAAAAGAAGAACCGGAATCCCACTCCGACGCCTGAAAAGGCATAAGGAGAAGAGAAGAAGAAGAAGAAGAAGAAGAAGAAGTATAAAATTTATTAAAAGCTTATAAGTATTGATACATAATATACTTCGATACACGGTAAAGAAAGGTATATGAATGTATATATACAGAGTATGTCACGATGAGCGTCAGTTAAAAATATATGAGGAAGTAAGTAAAATAGAAATTTGAAAATTTGCATACACAAATTATCCTTTAAAGTTAGTTCATTAATTAATGCGAAGAACAACAGCATGCTTGAAGCAAAATGGCGGTGTTTTCGGGTATTCACTATAATAATGAAATACGTATTCAATTTTATTTTGTCATTTGTACATTTGTTTCATGCCTTTTTTCTTTTTGTTTAGTAATAAAAAATTCGATTTTTGAAAGTTTTATTTTCGAATAATTGTACTGTACGAGGTGCATTCAAGTTATAACACCTCCGATTTTTTTCTCAGAACTGGAAATAGATAGAAACATGCGGTTTGCTTTAAAATAAGCGGGCATTCTTTGCCAATGCGTGACAGAGATGGCAGCACTGTACGGCACACAGAACCTTTAGCGGCAGCGGCGGGAGTGAGAACTGTTTTTGATATTCCAAATGGCGACGTTTTCATTACAAGATCAGCGTGTAATTATTCGTTTTCTCCATTTGCGTGGTGTGGCACCGATAGAAATTCATCGCTAGTTGAGTGAGACATGTGGTGATGGTGTCATGGATGTGTCTAACGTGCGCTCGTGGGTGCGACAGTTCAAAGAAGGCAGAACGTCGTGTGACAACAAACCAAGACAATCTCGGCCTCGCACAAGCCGGTCTGACGACATGATCGAGCGAGTGGAGAAAGTTGTTTTGGAGATCGCCGAATGAGTGCGGAACAGATTGCCTTCAAAGTTGTCATTTCCGTGGGATCTGCGCACACAATCTTGCATGACGACCTGAAAATACGAAAAGTGTCCTCCAGGTGGGTGCCACGAATGCTGACAGACGACCACAAGGGTGCGTGATGACGGCATGAATGGGACTTTCTTTTCGTCGATTGTGACAATAGATGAGACATGGATGCCGTTTTTCAATCCTGAAACGAAGCGCCAGTCTGCTCAATGGAAGCGCACAGATTCACCGCCACCAAAAAAATGGGTAAGTGCCAGTGCTGAAAAAATGATGGTAGTCATGTTCTGGGACAGCGATGGCGTAATCCTTACTCATTGCATTCCAGAGGGCACTACGGTGACAGGTGCATCCTACGAAGATGTTTTGAAGAAGAAGCTCCTTCCTGCATTGCATGAAAAATGGCCGGAAAAGGCTGCACGTGTGCTCTTTCACCAAGACAACGCACCAGCGCATCGGGCGAACGTGACGCAGTAGTTTCTTCGTGCAAACAATTTTGAAGTGATTTCTCATGCTCCTTACTCACCTGACCTGGCTCCTAGCGACTTCTCCGTGGCCGCACATTCACCAGCCGTGCCGCTATTGCATCAGCGATTTTCCAGTGATTAGTTGGCGAGAAAAAAATCGAAGGTGTTATAACTTGAATGCACCTCGTAGTATGAATTGAGAGTTAATTATGTTGATTAATTTATACCGAGGACCATTACTGTGTCTATTACTGTTGACAGTAGATTTAACAGCTACCTTCAATTATTTAACCATGGCAAACTGAAACTGATATTAAACAGTGCGATATTTAAGACTAAGGAAGTTTTCTCTTAAACTATTAGCAATAGCAATAGAACTTGCACATTTCTGCTTTATTTTTTGATGCAGAATCTAATGCCGCTTAGAAAACTAGTTCCTATTTAAAAAAATCGAGATTTTTAAGTTTAAATATCTCTGATATTGTCCCCTCCCTACTGGCATACCCTGTATAATTCAGTAAATTTATCTATTACTATGGAAGCATCGTTTCATTAACATTACCAGCAAGAACAATTTTTTCGGGGGTGCAGCACATCTGTCAAACTTTCTCGAAAAGATGTAATATCTCTTTAAGAGTGAATTCTAGGGATGGAGTATGTTGCATAAACTAATTTTAAAATTTATCACAGAATCCAAATCTGACATGAAAATGGTACTGCTCTATTTAAAATAAGGAAGTTGATGGATGCTTCCGGTATAAGAGAGATACCGGCAGTTGAAAATATTTTGGCTGCGCTAACTTTAAAGGATAACTTGTGTATGTAAATTTTCAAATTTCTATTTTACTTCCACATATACTGTTATACTGCCTCGAAACTGTTAATTATACAGAGTGTCTCACCGGGAACTGCATCAATCGATATATGAAAGAGGCAAATTCTGAAAACCGACATGTACTATTTAAATGAAATACTTTTAATAATCTGACACTTCCGATTATACCGGAAATAGCTATCAACTTTATTATTTAAAATGGAACACCTATACATTACTACATTTTTGAATTCCTAATTCAGTTTTAAGCTTTGTTTGTAGGAACAACGATGTAGCTATTCTTAACCATATTTTAAATATTTTTTGAAAATTTTTACGGATGGACGAGTGCGCGTAGACTTTTATAACTGTGAAAGTGTTTAATTTGGAAAAATGAAACTGTTGACCGGATAAGGTAGTATTAGAAACCGAATAAATTTTTCGAAAGCATTATACAGCAAATGGAAAAGATAAAGTTTTTCCCTTTCTTATCAAATTGCTCTTACAAAAACACAAGAAAATTCCATATTCATTAGGCATCTAAAATTGATGCTAGGAAAATGTGTATTGTAGCATAATTTCCTTATAAAAAAGTAGCCACCAATGTATGTACGGTGTAATGCATGTTTCAATTCCTCTGTCAATAAGTTCTTTTAGAAGAATAATGATGGCGTTGGACTCATAGTACGCAGTTTGCATTTTATTCCAGTTTAAAATTAGGAAAACCGAGAGATAATGAGACTCACGCTTGCTCCTACTGTCAATAACAAGAGCGGGGATTCCTTGAACACTGTGCGTATACACATCGCATTCAGACAATAATCAACTTATCAATAATGTATGTAAATACCGCGAATGTTGATTTTTGTATAGTTCTGTAAATATATGTACATATGTACAATCTTCAAATAAAGTTAGGGCGCAGCCTCGTTAAATGGAGGTCTCCCGAAGATTCCCGAGGTTGTACCCTGTAGGGAGGCTACTGCCAAGAACCGTTCTAACGTTCTTGTAAGACGAATGCGTACAGCGAAAAATGTGAGTGTTAGGGCGAGCAAGTGAGAGCATACATACTTACGCGCGTGTAGGGGAGGGCGCGAAAGTAGTGCCAAGAAAGCAGTAGTCCCGCGTATGTTTACATTAGGAGATAGATAATATGGAGAATAATGTATAAGAATGGGATGAATATGTATACACCAAACGCGTGCTTCCTTATCGCAGGTAAGAAAATCGTCGAAATTTACTAGAAGGGATCAGTATAGACAAGGAAAGCGATAGCTCTCACGGTCTTTGATTTATGAGCTCCAATAAAATTATAATAAGACACAATATTACAGAATTTTTGAGAACGCAGTTATACTGGAATCAGCTTGTTGCTAATCTGCCGGCTTAAAAGAATAATAGAAATGTGTGTCGTCCGGATACATTAATAAAGTTGAAACAGTTCACTAAAACCCTTACCACAATACTTAACTCGTATTGGACGCACGTTTCGATAGCCAAGCTATCATCATCAGGCATAAAACTGAATTAACAAACTAAGTGAAAAACTAACCTTATATAGCAAATAAATTATCCAATATGTAAATTATAAGCATAGCCATCCTTTATTATATCTTAATTATATATATACCCTTCTACTTTAAGTGTTTCATGATGAGCCACTTCATTGCACAGGACTATAATTAAGCCTAAAATACAAATCTAAAGATAAATAATGGATAATCCCTAAATTAAAATGTAAATGGTGAGGATGACGTGAGTTATTAAAATCCTTGTTTTTCAATGAAGCGGTTCATTGCACATGGTTATAATTACAGCTGTAATTAACTAAACATGATGTAACAAAGGATAAAGGCTGGAATTTAGTGGTCCTAAATCTGAATTCATTAAGTGATTTTTGTTTTTGTAAATTTCAATGCCTTCATAACAATTTAATTGAACAATACTCTTTACGTTTTCAATTAACTTTATATTAACAACATCATGGTTATTTTCAAGCATATGTAGGGCAACGCTAGATTTATCAAACCTTCTGAATTTGAGATGAGCCAAATGTTTGATCTTTTTCTCTGCCCAATATACACTTGATCACAAACTTTACATGAAATTTTGTAAATTCCTGATTTATCCATGTTATCTACTGGGTCTTTGGAACTTCCTAAAAGGTTTTAAAGGTTATTGCTTGAAGAAAAAAACAATCTTGCTGTCAACTTTAGAAACTTTACAAAATCTTGTTGTTACGTTGTTACGAGAAGGATAAACGTATTTACGTTTATTTTACTTGATGTTTAAAATTAAAAGTTTCTCAATAATTTTAGTACAATTCTTAATGAACCTTATCGTTATATATAAAAAAAAGATCTACATATGATTCTACTATTTACTATTACAGCAGACATTGTGCTCAATTAGAAAATAACAACTATCCATAATGTGTATTACTACTTAAATAAAAATGAAAAAAAAAAATTTTCGGCTGCATGTTGCATAACTGTTGCAATGAATTTCGTGATGATCTAATGATGTCTTAATAGAAAATGGGTGCATGCCAGATGATTCTGTTGGGGAAGTGCATGGTGGAGAATTACGATAGCAATTTATAATGTTAATATTTTAATAGACAAACATTGCGGGCGCCGTTTTTTGGGGAATGTCAAACGAACAATTTATTCATTCTTTCGGTTAAATTCTCACATTGGAAATCAAGACCTCTCCAACAATTTTAGCCTCCGCCGTTAAAATGCGAGACAACTCGGAATCAACGCGCCCGCACATTGAGCTCCATCCCAAAATCCAGCTGTTATTCTGCCACTTTGAGCGTTGGGTCGCACATTTTTCCTATTGTACCGGGTGTTATTTCGCCTCCAGAGAACCACAGGTGCATCTTGGGAAGATAAACAAGTTTTTTCATCAGAGAAAATTACGCTCCTCCAGTCTCTATTCATATTTTGATTACAAAATTGTAACCTGGCAGCGGCATGTTCTTCGGTCAGTAAGGGTTTCTTGGCCGGCTTCCTACTATGGAATCCACCTTCATGAAACCTGTTTCTTATTGTTTGCGGAGAACAATACACTTGCAATTGATTTCGAATGTTTATGGCGTTTACGAACGGGGCTTCGCGAACCATTTCCCTAATTAAAAATCTCCGTATTAAAAAGAAATTGTTTCACGTTTGAATAAATTATTTTTAATTTTGAAAAATATATGTTAATTTAATAATTTCTGAAGAACAGATACTATTAAATTTACTTACTGACAAATCCACTCTTTGAGTTCACTCGCTGATAAGCCAGATAACCCAATAATATATCCTCTTTTCTCTAAAGAGGACTCCCGTTGGTCTTGAAGCCTTCCCATTTTAAATGTTAATTATACCTACTGCAATTAAAACTAAAAACCTGTTGTGTTAAAAATTACTTAAAAAATAAAAAAATCCCAAAGAAACTAAACCAACAACTCAGTTTTTGTATTCGGCGATTGTCGCTCATAGAACTGCAACGTGTTGCTCGAAATGCTACCTTGTATCCTTGTCTACAACCTTGGGAATCTTCGGGAGATCTCCCTTTAACGAGGCTACGACATAACTTTATTTGAAGATTGTACAAACTAATATACCTATATTGGTTTCCGTCGGTGAAATGTGAAAATCCATTATTAGCTTGGTATATCCAACGTAATTAAATATTTTGAGAAAATCTCTCCCTGGTAAAGAATCGAACCTGATATCTCCCGTTTGCCGGACAGACGTGCTAACTACACTACAGGGTCTTATGCCAGGAACGAAATCACTTTTCAATACCGAGACTTGTCTGCAAATATATTATAATATTTTGACATACATTATTCTTACGTGTCAAGATTTGTTCCAACAAAAGTTTAGAACCGTTCAGAACTTTACTGAACGCAAAGCTATTTTACCGTTCCAACAAGTTGGTTTAAAATTCAGAACTTACAGTGCAGTGTTCCAAGAATGAGTGAATTGTGTTCCGAACTGATTCTGGACCATTCTTAAAGTTCCAGGATTTTACAAGAATTTTTAATTATGAAACTTATGCTAATCTAACCTCATTTATTTTTGTTGGTAATGGAAGAAGACAGTGATTTTTCTGAATTGTCGGGATTTTCAATCGAAAGTGATGATGAAGTCTTGAACGATATTGCTGAAATAAGACAAAACAAAGAAAATTACCTACGTATAAATAGTACCTTACCATTGTGATCAAGTTTTTTTGGAACATTTTCGAGTTAGTAGAAATATTATTGGAATAGCAGCAAGTTTTGAAGCAAATGAATACTATAAGTACCATTCTGGTCAAAATGGTAAAATTAGTGCTCACTCATACTCAACTTCTCATATATCTCTGATATATTGGCCATCAGACTGCAAGTTTCCGAGATGTGGTAGATAGATTTGATATTTCCAAAAGCAGTTTGGAGAGAATACATATTTCTTGAGCAACATGTCTAACAAAATAATAAAATGGCCAAATAACGAGGAAAAGATCGATATTGAAAGATATTTTCGGCGAAAGGGATTTCTAAATGTAGTTGATGAGAGTGATGGATGTCACATCAAAATAGACAAACCAAGTGCAGATCCAGAATCGTATATAAACCTAAAAGGATTTTATTCTATTCAGGTAAGTACTACTGTATAGCACTCTATTTGTGTTTATTTTTATTTCATATTTTATTCCAGATGCAGGTTGTCTGTGATCATACAATGAAAACTACAGATATATGTATGTACCGGATTTCCAGGATCCGTAGATGACAGCCGTGTCTTCAAGAAGTTCTCGTTTTCACGAACAATGCAACAAAAATGTGAAGATGTTATGTATATTAATGGAGACAGTGGATATTCTCTTAAGGTATACCTATTAACACCTTTTAAAAATAGAGGACAGACCTCAGTCCAATTGTAATACTGTTCTGTCACGGAATGGATACATTATCGAGCACAGTTTTGGCAGACTGAAACAAAAATTCAGACACCTGTGCCATTTAAAATTATGAAATATAAGACTCATCATACATATAATGTGTGCTCGTTGCGTATAACATAATATATCATTAAATGAAAAATTTATTATGCCTGAAGGCGACCCTGTTCAACTTGAATTTGTAGGAGATGTGTCCGAAGGTGATGGTATAGATTCTGAAGATGAGATTATATATATACGTCAAGGTTATGTACTTACGTGTCGCTTTTGGAAATATAGCTGGTGTTTTTTGTGTGTTGTAGTATTATACCAAGTACATAATTAGTGTATCGTTTCATATAGAACTAATATTTACATACCTAAGAAAACAATGCCTCGTAATAGATTTGCTACTAATGTACATAAGTATGTGTCACTTTTTCTCCATTTAAAATATGACAGTAGTGCAGCTTTTTGCTTAATATGCAATGTTCGTTTGGCTGCATTGGACAGAACTGATTGCCAGAGGCATGTCAATGGTATTAAGCATATGAGAAATGCAAGAACTGAAATACCTTATACACTATTCCTCATACATTTATTAATTATGTTTACCTCTTGTAATCTTCCGTTGTTGTTGGTGAGAAAAGCAGCTTTTAAAACGTTTTGGCGACAATACGTTCCAAAGTACACATTACCCTCACAAACACAATTACAGAATCATTTGCCGCGAATGAAAGAGATGCTAGAAAATGTGTGTAAACGTGATTTGTGTTCCAAAAAAATATGGATTACCGTGGATGAGACGACCGATATAAAGAAAAACAGTATTGTGAATGTAATAGCTCGCGTTTTATCTAGCGAGAACACAGCATCTCGATATTTGTTAGCTTGCAAACGTGTTCAACAATGTACCGCGGAAAATATTCAAAAAGTGATAATGAACGCTTTGAAAAAATTTAAAATTGCCCAAGATCAAGTTGTGATGATTGTGACAGATAGTGCAGCAACGATGCTAAGTGTTGGGCGATCCTTAAAACATATATTTCCTAACTTAATACATATAACCTGCGTGCTGCATGCTTTGCATTTAGTTGGTGAAGTTGTTCGACAACATTACGGAAACGTTGATCGGATGATTGGAAGTGCTAAAGCATTGTTTCGTAAATCTCCTAAACGTTTAAAAGAATTTCGTAAATTTTGTCCAGGTATTCCAGAACCTCCTGAACCAATTTTAACGCGATGGGGTACTTGGCTAACAGCAGCTTCTTACTATTTGATCCATTTTCAGCAAATTCAATCAGTTATAATGCGATTTAATCGGAATGAATCCAATGCAATTAGAGAAAGTCAAAGAGAATTTCAAATTCCTCAACTTTTAGAAGATTTAACAACAATATGTACCAATTATACAGAATTACTAGATGCCATCAGAAAACTACAATGTACTGAATTGTCATTGCAGGAATCATTAGACATAGTGGAGAGTGTAAAAAATAAATTACACACATTAAATGATACGCCAGGATTATGTGCTAGTCAAAAGTTGGCAGATGTTTTAAGGAAAAATCCCGATTTTAATACTTTAGAGGCCGTTTATAATAAGTGTAAGAATAGTGAATTTTTAAGTGATTTTGAAAAACAGTTTCTACATGCAAATGTAACTTCCTTAGATGTGGAGAGATCGTTTTCTATGTATAAGAATATTTTTTCTTGTCGACGCACAAGGTTTAAAGAAGTAACTGTGGAAACATATGCAATGATGCAAGTTTGCAGTAGTTCACTTCCTGATGCCTCTAATTTGTTGAATAATTAGCAAGTAACTTTATTTATGAATTTTTCGTATTCTTATATTAACCCGTAATACCGACGCCTATGCGAATCCGCAAGTTTTGGTTACTCTAATTATAATTCTAAGTAGCATTATATACAATAAATTCTATTCAATATGGTACAGTCATCGTTTGTATATCATCGCATAACAACGCAAATATGCCGAAAGAACGTGCTTCTGCTCAAACAAAATTAAATAAACTTATTCGCGAATTCGGTAAAGACATTTTTAGTACTGATGACAAAAGTGAATTATGAAAAAAAGTACTTTGTAACGCAACATCTTGTGACAGCAAAGCACAAAACTGGCGCTAAGAAAGTTCCCGACGGCAAGAAAACGTGTCTACTACAAAATTTTGGTGTAATTTCTTAACGGCAGTCCCAGTTTTCCTTTGATTTATGTAAGGCATTTATAGATGCTGATATTCCACTATGGAAACTAGAAAACCCAACGCGTAATACATTCCTCGAAAAATATACTAAAGAGCGCATTCCTTGCGAATCCACGCTCTGAAAAAAATATGTCAATACAGTTTATACGAAGATAATGAACCGAATAAGGAAAGAAATATACGAGGAAAATGTTTCGGTATCAATTAGTGAAGTATTCGAATCTACTAATAATTCTACAATAGCACAATTATTTACAAACGCACTATCCTTGCTGCGGCCTGGTAGAGTAAAGCACGAAAGTGTTTTATTGTTCGTTACTGATGCTGCTCCTTATATGAAGGCTGCTGCTAAAGTCCTTCAAATAATATCTCCCAAAATAATACACGTCACATGTATTGCTCACGCATTCTACCGAGTCGCTGAAGAAACGCGCACTTTATTTCATGACGTTGATCTTTTGATTTCACATATGAAAAAAGTTGTTCTAAAAGCTCCATCGCGACTTCGATATTTTAAAGAAATTGCACCAGATATTCCACTGCCACCTCCACCTATTTTAACGAAATGAGGAACATGGATATCAGCTGCCGTCTATTATGCTACGCACTATGACAAAAGTTTGGAGGTAATAGACGGTCTCAAAGATGACGCAGCATCAATTCACCAATTTCACATTCTGGATGACGTCGTGCAGAAAATTAAACAGACACCGGGTTTAAAAGCGGACTTCATCAAAGAAAAGTGTGGGAAAGTGATACAGAGTAATAGTGGTTACGTCAATTGCGTGAAATTCATTTAGCGTTATCAGGAGGTACAGTTAATATTACTTTTATGAATCCAAATCAAATTTCTTGTTTTAAGTATGCACCTATGACGTCTATTGATGCCGAAAGATCGCTTTCGGTATATAAGCATGTTTTATCTGATAGAATAGTATAAAATTTGAAAACAAAAAAAAATTTAATAATAATGGTAAATCAATAACCCTTTCTTGTAATATAATGTAATGTAATAACTAATAACCTAATAACTGTAATAAGTGTAATAAATAATAAATAACTAATAATAACTATAATATGCCTATTTTTTGCGCCTTTTTTTGTCTTTTTTATTGCCTTTTTGCCGGCTATTTCTATAATTTTATAGTGCCATAAGTCCGGGCTTTATTTACTATATTATTTATTGAAGTCAAACTTTTTATATGGCGTATTAAAATTAAAGTAACCTTAATTTTAAAAAGAAATCAATATAAATACAAATATTCGTTATTCCCGAAAAACAAAAGTGCTTTTTACTACATACCTATAGTTACTCATACATTTACGGTATTGAGTACAACAGATTTTTGAAGAAACTACTTTGTCATTTAATATATTTTGGCTTCCGTCGGCGAATTATGAAAATTTGACATTTCTGACGTAACTAAATACTTGAAAAAATTTTGTCCCGGTAAGGAATCGAACCCGACACCTCCCACTTGCCGGACGGGCGTGTTAACCACTACATCACGGGGACCTTGATGCCAGGAACGTCACTTTTTAATACCGGGTTACTTTTATCTGCAAATATATCATAATATTTTGACAGACAATTTTTAATTGTTACATGCCAAGTACACTAATTAACTAATATATTTTGGCTGCCGTCGGTGCATTATATAATAATAATAATAATAATAATAATAATAATAATAATAATAATAATAATAATAATAATAATAATAATAATAATAATAATAATAATAATAATAATAATAATAATAATAATAATAATAATAATAATAATAATAATACTTTATTTTCTACAGGATGAACCCAAGTACAAAAAATTTTATAATTGTTTAATGTATGCAAATAAAAAAAACAAATAAACGTATAAACGTGTAAAACAATGAAAAGGAAAAAAATAACTAAATAGATAACATATTCTTGGTACCACCTCTTCCGCTATTTCAGTTGCGAGAGTATATCTGTTAAGGAATCAAAATTTATATCAGCACTGACAGAAATAGAGTTATAATTTGTACACATAATGTTTATGGGTGATTTTAGCATTATATTAGTTCTACTTGCTTGAGCATAGAAGGTAGAGTGATTCCGCGATTCCAGACGGGGTATGTTGAAACTTATTGGATTAAGCAGCAAAGGGCAATCAATTTGATTATTCAAGATGCCATAAAGAAATTTTATGCTTATGACCTTCCTTCGTAGCTGTAGAGATACCATGTCGAAACGATTTAGTATAATTGCATAATCATAGCCTCTCTCCGGATATGTACCGTCTAATAAAAAAATCAAAAACTTCAAGTACCGCCTCTGAATATTCTCAATATTTCTTATGTGCGTTTGATAGATCGGGTACCATATTAATGCTCCATACTCTAGTTTGGATCGTATAAAGGCGTTATGCAATGAAATCAAGCAACCCATATTCCTGAAGTCGCGACAATTTCTATATATAAAACCATACATGCGGTAAGCTGACGCAACCATGTTGTTGATGTGAGAGATGAATGTAAGTTTGCTATCAAATGTAACTCCAAGATCTTTCACTTCACTGCATCTCACAAGCGCCTCCCCCTCGAAAACATAGTCAAAGTGAAATGGTTTCAACTTCTTTGTATATGTTGCAATTTTACACTTGCTAACATTAAAGTATAAATAATTTTTTTGACACCAGGTTCCTATGATGTTGAGATCGTTTTGAAGTAAAGAACAATCACTTCTGCTGTTTATTCTATAGAAGATCTTTAAATCATCAGCAAATAGAAGATATTCACAACGCAAACAGTCGACGATGTTATTTATAAAAATCAGGAACAAAATGGGACCCAGATTAGATCCTTGGACGACGCCCGAGGTAGAGATGTAGGTATTAGAAGCGGCACCATGATACTCCACATAGTATTGTCTGTCTGTAAGGTAAGATTTAAAAAGGTTGCATAGACTCCGTGAAAATCCCATTTGCGCCAGTTTGGCCAAAAGAACGCAATGATCTATTTGATCGAAGGCTTTGTGAAAATCGGTATATATTACGTCTACCTGACCCTGACCATCAACAGCTCCGGAAACGTATTGCGAGAAACAGCTTAGATTTGTGGTCGTTGATCTACCACGAATGAAACCATGCTGGCTTGGAGACAGTACTGTTTTCACGGATGCATATATGTGATTGCATAGTGTTGACTCAAACGCCTTCGAAAAATTGCACAAAATCGAGATAGGGCGGTAATTTCCCACATCAGCAGCATCCCCACTTTTAAACACAGGACATACTTTCGATATTTTCCATATTTCTGGGAATTTGCATTCCGTGAGCATCAGGTTGTAAATATGACACAATGGACCAACAAATATCGCAGCACAATCCCGGAGAAGTAAGCCTGGGATTCCATCAAAGCCCATTAATAAACTGTTGTTAGATTTTTTTAAAGCCATCAAGATCTCATCCTCAGCAATGTAATTTATTACAACACTCACTGTAGCCCCATCCTCGGCCATTAAATCGCTAGGCTCGCACCCATCAGATACGGAGTATACACTTTTGAAGTATTCAGCAAAAGCTGTCATGATTTCTGAGGGGGTATTGAGCTTAATACCGTTGTATCTCATATTTCCTGGAATTCGTGTACACCTACGTTTTCCATTGACAAAAGACCAAAATCTGGTAGAATCCTGAGCAAGCGAATCCTGAACATTCAATATATAATTATCGTAAGCGTCCTTTATAAGTGTCTTACATAATGTACGGAGATACCTGAATCGTTCATAATAGAAGCGAGATTTGTATTTTGTGTAATTCCTATGAGCATTACTCTTATCATGGAGGTATCGTATAATAGTGTCATTAAACCAAGGTGGATACGAACGTTTCAGTTTCTTACATGAATATTGAGGTATGCAAAGTTCAAATGTACTAAATAGAATGTCATACAGCGCATTACATGAATCATCCACAGTATTAACATTTAAAACAGGTGACCAGTCAGTTGCTGATAGCATATTATACAATAGAAGAAAATTAGCTTTTTTAAAATTAAACTGCAACATTTCGTGATTTTGTTTAAAACGATTGGCAATGTGCACATTACAGGCCACTGACATATGAAGCGCTGGGTGATGGTGATCCTCAGAGACCAGTGGTGCAAGGTTTCTCCGAACATAGCAAGTCACATTTGTAAATATTAGATCTAACAGTCGATTACTACAGTTTGAAATAAAATTCTAAGTTACAGAATTGTTGAAAATTATTAATTAGAACTACTTTGTTGTCATTGAAATTTAAATTGTATGAGGGAATATTAAAGTCACCCACGACAATGACATTCTTATCGACAAACCAATTGCCAGCCTCGAGCAGGTGGAGGAAGTTTTCATAATCCTGAATTAAAATACTAGGTGGTATATAGACAACAAATACATATAGCAAATATACACTAGTTACAACTATCCTACAGCCTACAATGTCAATAGTAGGTACAGAATTTTGGATGTAACTTAAGTCAAGTTCAGAAACATTAGGGCATAAATCATCACGCACAGCAACGAGTACACCACCAGCCCTAGAAACACGATGCGCACGAAAGTTGCGATCACTTCTAAACACTCTGTAGTCTGCAGGAAAGATTTCACCATCCAGAACATCTCGCGACAACCATGTCCCAGACAGGCAGATCACTCAAAAGTGCTCAGCTGCAACTGCATTATAAAATGTCACGACCTTAGAGTTTAAACCTCGTACGTTTTGGTAGAAAAAATGTGGATTGTAGTTGGGTTCAGTATCTAGTTTAAATTAACAATACGAGGTAAGCCGCGCACAAATTTAATTTTTAAATTACATTCCCCATTAGCAGCTCGTTGGTTCAACTCATTCTTTAGCGCCTTATAGGCATCAAGCTGCCTCGGTGTTTTATCGAAAGTGATGGAAACAGCAGCATATTTCGGTATAGTTTTTAATTTATGAGCCTTTTTAATAATAGAATGTACATCACTCTCCGAAGATAGAGTCACTTTTATAGGACGTGGTCGGACAGAATTGGGATTGAATCTACCCAGCCGGCAGAAGCGCATAGAAGACAGATCCACAATGGATTCAATGGATGTTAACACCAGGGACGTCTCCACATTGTCAGCTGTTGCTCTCGCGTCTCCCTCCAAGTCAGACGACTGCTCAGGCGCACCAAACACGATTAAGTTACGTTTTCTGGCTAGCCTGTCATTCATCTCGTCAAGTACCTCCTCAAAATCCAACCCCGCTTTAGTCGAAGCAGTCAACCTGTCATCAATCTCCTTCTTGAACGCTGCTAATTTTTCCGTAAATTCATGCTTCAAGTCAGAGATGACATTGGAAAAATCATTTTTCAAAGAAACAATGAGAGATTTCAGATCCTTGAACTGTGCCATATTGCCGCTATAAGCATTGTAAACAACCTTCACTGCCCGCGACTTAGCTCTGGTTATCACAACATCATTCTCCGATAACCCCGTACACGAGGGGTGGATAGAGTTGTGACATCCATCACATCTAATGGCAGATGATACATTCTTAATAGCTGCGTTACAGTTAGCACAAGAGCTCATAATGACTAGTAAATGCACAATTATAGGATATATATGAAGCCGGGATCAGACAGGGACACACGCTTCACGCTAAGGTGCCTATCACAGCGACTTAGACGATTTACAGACAAGATAAAAGTGGGCAACGGATGGGTATATTAATGACAAAACAAAGGTAAGTGATAAACAAGTTCGTGTATTATATGTGTAGACGGCCTGTATATGAGGAATGTAAAAGAAAGGAAAAAGAAAAAAAAGGACAAAGAAAAAATAAAAAGGAGTACCTTACCGCGGTAAGAATAAACTCAGCAACACTCGATACAACAACATCCGTAAGTTTTCAATCAATTACTTACGATGAAGAAGTAATTTGAGATTACGAATTACACAAAAATACTCTTTGTTTACTAAGGAATTGATTGATACTTAATAAACTTTAAAAGTTTTAACAAGACACGCACAAAAGCTTTTTATTTTAGAGCACGAAAGGAGCTCAACTATTCGCATACGTAAATGCATATAATGATTATTATGAAAATATGTATCCGTGGGAGAATTATGAAAATCTGTAATTTCCTTGGAATTTACAGGGGCGAGATATTTTCAAGCATTTAATTACGTCGGAAATTCCAAGCAAATTACAGATTTTCATAATTGCTTAATGAATACATTCAAATGTAATCAGATGTGTTGATGAAATTTGAGGAATTCAAGCAACTTGTTGAGACTCAAACTGGAAACAGGATAAACATTTTACGCACAGATAATGGAGCTGAATACTGCAACAAGGATTTTGATGCACTTTGTAAAGAGTTTGGTATGGTAAATCAAACATCAAACGTGCATACACCTCAGCAGAACGGTGTAACCAAACGTGCGAATAGAACGATTATGGAACGGGGCAGGTGTTTGATTTTGAACGCTGATTTGGATAAGTCATATTGGGGTGAAGCTGTAAACACGTCAGCAGATACGTGAGCTCGGTACTGGTTGACAGAACGCTAGTGAAAACGTGGAACGGTAAGTAAGTTGACTTGAGCAAATTGCGTATTTTTGAATCACCAGTCATGCTTCATATTCCAAAGGCAAATTAAATCCAAAATCAAGAATGTTGATTTTTGTTGGCTACCATCGCAATGTAAAGGGCTTCAGGGGTATCGATCCTGTTACTAAGAAAATCACGGTCAGTCGTTACGTTGTATACTTCGAAAACTCAGCGAGCACAGTGGTGGCTGAAGAATTAAATGATTCACATTCAGTGAGGGCAAAGTCAAGTAGTGAATCATCAACAAATAGTACTGAAGATATCAACCAAAGTGTGGTATTAAATGATACGTTCGAAAGTGCTGACGAAAGAGACGACGATGAACGCACATTGGTGGACAATCCTGATTTTGAACACGATGTACGAATGCCAATGCCTATCATGTTACGACAATCGTCAAGAGAGCGAGGACCAGTTAGACGTGATGAATATGTTATAGGATAAATAACGAAGTCGAAAACAATCATATCCCATTCGAAGATGCTACTTGCTACATGTGTTCATTGGGCTCACTGGAACGGTGCCGTGGTAAAAGAGATGGAACTATTAGTTGAAAATGATACATGGGATTTGGTGAAATTACCAGCAAATCGAAAGGCGATTAGATCAATTTTGTAAAACCAAAGGTAACGAGATTGGAAAAATCCTTCACTGTAATAATAATAATAATAATAATAATAATAATAATAATAGTATATTTTGCCCAACAGGTTAACCCCAATTACAGGATAAGAAAATATATGTATAGAATGTGAATACATTACAAAAGAAAAAATAAACATTGTACATAAAAAAAGAAAAAAAATACATGTGCAAAAAAAAAATTGCAACAAAAAACTATTCATGTGAAAAAGGAACCGACAAAGATATCTTCATATTGCACGTTGGCATTACGTGTCATGTGGTAGATTGGCGCTCGGAGTAGTAGATTGGTCCTTGGTGTTGGCATATTGAAAGTAGACGCCTGACGGGATGCCAGTCGCGGAACGTTAAAACATATAGTTGGCAACAAGTAAGGACAATCAACTTTATTGTTAAGGAGCTTCTGCAGGTGCCGAGCGCTATGGAGCTCGCGCCGATGATTTAATGAGTCCATTTGATGTCTACAAAGTAAATCATAGTAAGATATACCCCACTCTGGATAAGTTCCGTCGATTTTCCATGACAAAAATTTCAGAAAACGTCGTTGAATCCGCTCAACTGGAAGCTGTTGAGATGTGTAAGAAGAAAACCAAACTATACAAGCGTATTCTAATTTACTGACGATAAAAGCATAAAATAGTGTTTCTAGTAGTCGGATATGATAAAAGTGTTGTGAAGTTCTCATGAGAAATCCGAGCATTTTCGAAGCGGACAAGCAGATAATTTCTATATGGTTAGAGAAGGATAAAGTTGGATCAAAAGTTATGCCTAGATCTTTGATTACATTTATTTTAGACAGAGTTTGTTTATAAATTGAGTAAGAAAATTGATACGGCTTAGTTTTCCTTGTAAAGGACATGTAACAGCATTTAGCGGTATTGAGCAACAAGTTATTATTCGCTGACCATCTAACCAGAAGATCAATATTACGCTGCAATTGATCAGCTTCGTCACGACCAGACACAGCACAAAACAACTTAACATCATCCGCATATGCCAAAACAGAACAGGTAAGTGATTGTAAGAGATCGTTTATAAATAAGTTAAAAAGGAGAGGACCAAGGTTTGATCCTTGCGGAACACCACTTGTGGATATAAAATTAAATGACTCAAATCCGTTATAGAAAACATAGTTTGTTCTTCGTGTTAAATATGATTCTGTTAATAAGCGCAATCCAGGAGAGAAACCAAAAGAATCTAGTTTATGTAAAAGAAGCTTGTGATCAATCCTATCAAACGCGTGAGAGAAGTCAGTGTATACGGTATCCACCTGTCCTTGATTATCCAAGATCTCACTAACATACTGAGTAAAGGAGCATAAATTTGTCGTTGTAGAACGGCCAGTCATGAATCCATGTTGATGTGGCGATATGTATTGTTTTATATTGAAAAATATAGTACAGTACAAGTACTGCTCAAGAACCTTAGAGAAATTATTTAAGATAGAGATCGGCCGATAATTAGTGATTAAGGCTTTGTCGCCTTTCTTGTGCATTGGAACAATCCTTGCTCGCTTCCATCTTTCAGGGAAGGTAGATGTACTAATTGCCAAATTAATAATGTTGGCAATAGGCTTGTTTAATAGGAAGCGAGCATCTCTAATCAAAAAACTTGGCACAAGGTTTTCACCTACAGTAAATTTGTTCTGAAACGAGGCCATAATATTAGCTACATCATCTTCACAGATCGGACGAACGTTGAACGTTTGCAGTTGTTGGAAGTTCTCAGGCAAATCCAATGTGCCAGTCGGCAAATAGGTTTCGGCGAAACAATAAGCAAACTCGTCTACAATTTCTTTGGGATCATCTAAGTCAACTCCATTAGATGAAAGTCGACCAGGAATACGTGTCCTCCCTTGCCTTACATGAACAAAGGTCCATAACTGCTTAGGATCAGATTTCATTGATGTTTCTATACAAGTAATGTAGGATTTGTAGGCATTGGAGATTTGGTTTTTTGTTAAAGATCTCAATCTACAATACTCTTGATAACATTTTGGGTTTTTAGTAGAGATTCACTTCTGTCTATAGAAGTCTTTGGTCTTTAAATTCCTCTTAACTTCAGATGAGAACCACGATGGAAAAGAAGATTATTGGGTAAAAATTTTGGTACTGATTCATCAAATATAGTGTAAAGTAATGTATAAAATTTATCAATCGCAGTATCAACATCAACACAGGAATCCAGAAAACTCCAGTCAGTTGCCAAGATATCTTTATAAAGATTGTGAAAATCAGCTCTGCGAAAATTATATCGTAATGGCATACTATTGGGAGGAAAATTGGTAGGCTTTTGAGGTGGCTTAAGTATCATTATGATACTCAGAGCAGGGTGGTACACATCTTCTGGTACTAGAGGGTGGTCTTCACTGTTAACATCAACACTACAATCGAGATTTGACAACACTAAATCCAAGAGTCTATTGTCTCCATTTAAAACGTTGTTATACTGTTTAAAATTAAGTGCATGACAAAAATCAAGAAAGAAGGTAATCAAAGGATTACGAACATTGCGGTGCACGTGATCAAAATAGCGAGGTAAGTTAAAATCACCAACGAACAGAATTGATTTATTTGTGAAATGAATTTCCAACGCGTCTAGAAATATTTCATATTCGTAACGAGGTGGATCTGGAGGTAGGTAAATAATAGACAAATAAAAAACAAGGGAATCCTTATTACATTTACACAGTATAAGGTTAATTAAAGGTGTAAGAAGTGAAATGTTAGATACAACCTCGCAAGAAATATTATCTCTCATTGCCATTAGCACACTTCCTCCCGTATTTCGACCAGTTGTAGCGAAATTGCGATCACATCTAATAACATTGTATGAAGATGGGAAAAATTCAGTGCTACTAAAAAAGTCGTCTAACCAAGTTTCTGATATCATAATGATATCATAAAAAGAATCACTACAATTAATATAAAAGATACGTGATTTGGAACGAATACTACGCGCATTCTGATAATCAATTTTCAAGGAGTTAAGAGATGTGGGAATAACGCTGGACATATTTAGTTTCCCGAAGAAACAATGGATGGTATACCGTGAAAATATTTTATTTTCAAATTAATATCTCCAGCATTTAAACGACTTTGTAATTCCCGTTTCATGGAATTGTGCAAACCACCTTGCATAATTGTTCTATCACGCAAAAATCGCACTTCTCTCCATTTGCTTTGAGATGTTAATTTATTACAATTTTTTAGAAAGGTAGATACAGAATCTACAGATGATAGCTTAAGCTTTATGGGACGCGCACAGGAAGAAGCAGTTGCATCAAATCTGCCCAATCTCTGAACTTCATAGTCATTTTCATGAATATTGACTGCAGTTAAAAATTCCTGAACTAATACTGTATCCAAATTAATCTGTTCTCTATTAGTCTTGCAAGCTGATTCTTTGCATCCGTAAATTATTATATTGGTTTTGCGTTGCTCACGTTCGGAAATCTCTTGAATAATTTTTTCAGTTTCAAGTAGCGGAAGTGGGGCGGGCTGAGGTTTGTCAACAGCTGCTTTCAATGCTTGTATTTCTGCCTGAAGCGAAACAATAACCGATTTTAAACTGTTCATATCATTACCTAATTGAGCGCAAGACTTGCACGACCAAGATAAACCGGAACTAGCATGTATTTTACGAGCTTCGGCATTGGAAATATCAACGCAATCTATTTTATAAGTTTTCTGGCATACTGAATAGTCAACGGCCCTATGTCTTTCGGCAGACTTGCCGCAACAGGTGCATGATAGGGAACTCATTATTAAAGTATATATAAATTCAAAAATGGGATCAAACAGGGACACACGTTTCACCCTAGCGCTGCCTGTCGCAGGGACTTTTTCCTCAGACAAACAAAAAGTAAAAGGCAACGGTAAGGAACAGCAATGACAACAGATGGACAATATTAAATACCACTGACTATTGGAGCGTAGTGTATACCAGACAGCAGTGAATAGAAAGAAACGAGGTAACAAACGATTGGTCGTCAGAGGCTGCTCATAAAAGTACGGTATAGATTACAACGAAATATATTCTCCTGTAGTGATACTTGCAACTATTCGTTACAGAGTATGCAAGTTAAAGAAGGCAATTTACTGATTAACAGAGTGGACGTGAATGGAATAAAAAGCTTGAGAGCACGCTAAAATCATTTGGACTACGTAAATCACATGTCGAACCATGTGTGTACTTTACTGATGACCTGATGTAATTCTGGCAATATATGTTGATGATATATTAAAGATATAATAAAAGATAACAAAAAGGTTGTTATGTGAAGCCTTTAAAATGAAGGATATGGGTGCGGCAAGCCTAGGTCTACATATAACTCAACATGATGGAGATATAAGTTTGGATCAATCATCATATATCCGTGAAATTTTTAAGCGATTCAAGATGACTTGAGTGATATCAATGTTAAGTTGCCATTAAGTATGTGTTCGCAAAATGATGAAGAACGCAAGGAACTGACCAAGATTCCATTATCAAGAAGCAGTTGTGAGGTTATTGTTTTTGAATCAAGGAACTCGACCAGATATAATATTCGCTGCTGTTAAACGAATCATCAGATATTTGAAGTCAACAATTAATTTTAGACTTGTTTATTCGAAGATGGGCAATCGATAGTTGCATGGATTCTCAGACGCTGATTGGGCTTCGAAAGTTGATAAAGGCGGCCATGTACTGGGTACTTGTTTCGAATGTGCAACGGTGCTATATCTTGGAATAGCAAACATACGGTTGCACTGTCGAGTTCAGAAGCCGAATACATGGCACTATCATCAGCTATACAAGAAGCGATGTGGCTAAAACAATTTGTCCAAAGTTTCGACGACAAATTGAAGACTGAAACAGTACAGACTGGTTGCGATAGTCAGAGTGCAATCGCACTAGCAGAATCGGATGGATTCAGGGCTAGATTAACATATTGATGTACGTCATCATTATATACACGAAAAGGTCAACGATCATAGAATTAGACTTACTAAGCTGGTACACACCTGTATGTGTTCATGTACGGCGCAGCTGCACTGTATTTTTTTATCCTTGTCAAATATGTAACCATAACCTAGTTCGTGTATTTATTAAAACCGCTGCAATTCTATATTAAATTATTCGCGAAATTTAAAATAATCCTATAACTTCTCTTTAAGAGGTTGCAAATAAGCCTGTATATCGAGATTTCCTTACACACGCATCTTTCCTTTCAATAACTATTAAAAAATAGACAATCTTGATTGAATGAACGTATCTAGAAATTTCTATAGAATAGCACTTTTTGCAAATAACTAAAATCTGATATTGTTTAATTCTATTTTGTTTTTCTTTGTTTGTAAAGATTCGAAATCGGCTTTTTGGCAGTACTAGAATTCAGGGTTTTCAAAGCTCGTTTTTTGTATAAATCCTACCGCATCCATCCTAATACACTCCCACCAACTCACAGCGTCACTTTTTCGATTATCTCCGATTTCCGTCACTTGTAGCAAATGCCGAAGCGCGTAGTTGTAGCGTGGGAGAACTAAAAGGAGAACCGTATCTGCTAGTCTTACGTGCAAGATATGGTATAAGCAGATAGTCTATAGCAGGTATGGGCAACCTTTACTTAGCTGAGGGCGTAATTTCGGGACTTAATCAGGTCGCGGGCCGTAGGTAAGAAATAAGTAGGTAGTAGTGAATAAAAAGGCGATAAAAATTCACACATTTTTTTATTTATTAGAATTATAATAGCATAATCAAACATATAAGAAGCAAATTAACAAAAAAGATAGAAAAATCAAATGAAAATCAATGAGAGACTTGAGTTTGAAGCTGAGAAACAAGATGATCAATATTGGGGTCAATATCACTAGTACATAGGCGCAAAGTGTTTTCTAAATTAACATCTGTAAGCCGAGTACGATGCTTATTTTTATTAATTTTCATGATTGAAAAAAACTGCTCACATTTATACGTGCTTCCGAATGTGCAAATTATTTTTCTTGCGAAAACTCTCAGCTGTGGATACTTTTTTTCGGAAAGGTATGTTCTGTAAAATTCGCTTAGTTCCACATCATCAAATTTAGACTTCAAATATGAGTCTTCTTGAAGCTCGACCAACTCCATTTGTAGGTGAAGCGGAGCATCTTCCACATTACACTTACAAAAATATTGAAAGTGCTATCCATATTCCTAAAATCAGAAAACCGATCAGTGAATTGCTCTGACAGTAATTTCAGTTCTTCAGCATAGCGACCGTAATGAATGTTTTCGTGACTGGATAATGTTACAAAATGAAAACAGTTTTTACTTCTCATTTGTGTTTCCCACAAGCGAATTTTGTTTTGAAAAGCTTTAAAATGACTGTACAGCTGATTTACCAATTGCCCTTGTTTTTGAAGCTTCAAGTTCAGGTCGTTTAAGAGTCCTGTGATGTCTACCAGAAATGCCAAGTCACAAAGCCATGTTGGATCACAAATTTGCGGCAATGTTTTCTCTTTCATTTCCATAAAATCAACTATTTCTTTTCTAAGGTCATAAAATCCTTTTAGCATTTTGCCTTTGCTTAGCAACCATACTTCGCAATAGTATGTCACATCATCGTGTTCTGAAGAGAGTTCATCCAAAAATGCTTTAAACTGGCGATGGTTAAGATCGCGGGATCTAATAAAATTGATGGTATTTACTACCACATCCATAACGTTCTTCAGTCGAATGGACTTAGAGTACAAGTTTTGTTGGTGAATAATGCAATGCAGAATTATTAAATCACATTCTTGCACATTCATAGCGGTTGCTCTTTCCTTCAGAATTCCGATAAAACCTTTTCGTGGACCGACCATTGAAGGCGCACCATCTGTGCACACTCCAACTAATTTACACCACTGCAAACCATATTGCTCAAAAGTACTTTGCACCTCGGCAAAAATATCTTTTCCAGTAGTGGTCCCTTGTAGCGGCCGTAAAGCCAGTAATTCCTCTGTCACTACAAATTCTTCATCAACACCTCGTATAAAAATAGCTAACTGGGCTGTGTCAGATAAATCTGTACTCTCATCCAAACCAATCGAAAATGCTTGAAAACCAGCCAGTCTATCAGTGTTTTTTTGATATCACTAGCCATCATATCTATACATCGAACATCAGTACGTCGTGATAAGCTCACTTTCTCAAACTCTTTTTTCTTTTCTGGACACAAAAGTTCTGCAACATCTACTAGGCACTCCAAACTACCTTTAACAACACTGTCTAGATTTGATCTTTGTGAAAGGAACATTTCTTGCTGTTTTCCTAAATCGGTAATGAGTTTTTTAATTTTATCCTTTCTTAACTGGCCCGTAAGTAATTTATATTGAGCGAAATGCTTACTGGAGTAATGCCGCTTCATATTGTATTCTTTTAAAACAGAAATTGTTTCATTGCACAGCAAACACATAGGTTTACCACTGTGCATGATAAAAAAGTATTCTTCAGTCCATTTGTTTTGGAATTGACGACATTCTGTGTCCACTTTCCGCTTTTTTAAACCAGACATCTTGATAGATTTTTTTCTTCTGAGCTGAATTTGCTTGAATATTTCCCGCGTCTTTTCTTATCAATTGTTAAGAAGTAATGAGTTGACACGCGCGCTGAGCGGTTTATATATTACTCGCAATACGCAACTAGAATACTCTCGATCGTACGCGAATATGCGATGTTAGCCGCGTTATGAATAACAGTCGGCTCTGGAGCGCTTCGAGGTCATCGGGCGACTTCCCGAATGTTTATCTGTTTGTCTCTTTCTAACGACTATTTCTGACTCGATCTGTGGCGTTCCATTCGTACGCTTAATAATATTATTTATCGATTTTAGTCTTTATGATTTGAATAAATACAGTTTTAGGTTGGTTGACGGTAATTATAAATAAACTATGTGTGCTAAATCTTTAATTTTTTTGGCGCGTTATTTGAATTTCTCTCGCGGGCCGGATTGAAGCTGGTGGAGGGCCGGAAGTTGCCCATATATGGTCTATAGTATACAAGTGTAATTTTAAATTGTTTTAGGGTTTCAGTATTTCATTTATTAATTTTTAACATTTCCACACTTTTTTATAACTTTTTTGGGAAGGAAATAATAAGCATAACGTTCAAATAATAATACATACTAGAAACCGTCAGGGAAATGTATTGTAATGGCAATTGGTGTTAATTAAATTTTATACTACATACACATCTATAATTATGAAATAAATAAAATTAGTTGTAGGCCAATCACTGTAGGTATTAATTATACATATACGACCTTTGAATAATTTATCCATTACTATTACGCAGCGTATTCCATAACAGTCGCGTAGAACTGTTCAGTAAAGAATATGTTTATCTTTATTCATCACATAAAGGACAGTTAGGCGGTACATATTATCAATGAATTTCAGATTGTTTAATCTTCATAGTATGTATTTAGCTATTTCCTATTTGAAGTTTTATTATACTGCGGCCCGACGGCTTCCACTATCGATGGATATATGCGTGTTTCAATCATTCAGCTTTGACATGCACACGCGTTAAGGGGATAAAATAGTGGTATCGGATGTTTGGTTGTTCGACATTAAACGTAAAAACACGCACTACTAACATTTGGTTTTGGCGTGTCGGAGATGCATATTAAATTTGTACATACATGGAATTTTACTTGATAAAATAATAGCAACACTCATGTGGGTTATATACGTTAGGCATGATTTATTCACATTTAATTATTAGCACCCTCTTCCAAATTTCTTCTCTGCATGAAATGAATCTGATTATTATTCAGAACATCCTATATAGAGGAGCTCCTTTCAACAACACAACTAGTGAGAGTTGGATACTAAACATGAGAGCAATTAATATTATGTATATCTGTCATTTTCATTATATCCATCTGCGTCACCTTTTTTACTCAAGCGAATTCCAAAATTACTCAGATCATTTAGAATATTATTTAGTTAGTTTAAGTCCCTCCTACAATCTTATGGTTCGTGTTTCGAAATATTTTTTTTAAGCAAATCCCCAAAATGGTCATTGATAAAATTTTAATTAATTTGTAGAGATGAATTTTGTAGAGATAAATCCTGCAAAACGGATTTATTTGTTTATATATATATATATATATATATATTGTTATGATATTCGTTTACATTGTTGAAAGTGATTACTTTTTGACAGTTTGAATTATTTTAGTTCATCGTTTAGACGGGACGAAGCGGTGTTGTTGCCCTTTTCCCTCGTTTATATTATGAAATAGGGGAATTATTTCATAATTTTATCTTTGTCTTACACGTTAAGACTAATGATATTCTTGTTAAAAAAAGAGTCCAGTGAACTACGTACTCAGTGATGCACTAAATTTACTAATTAAAATTTAAATTATATTTCTTTATTTGCAAATAATTCAAAATATACTTAATTTGGATAGGCAAGTTGCCAAACACATACAGTTAAAGGATTTTTAAATACGAGGACATATTGAAAACTAATGCCTCCATGGCTATAACTTTATTAGTAATAGATATATTGCTTACATATAAGTGTAAAATGATAGTATAAACTGTCCTCTACCCTTTGATATAATCACTTTTCCACATAATCGCCACTGACAGCAATACATTTACGCCAACGTACTACAAGTTGCGCAAATCCGTCACGGAAAAAGTTTGAAGTCTTCGCACGGCACTATTTCCGCACCTCCGTTATCACCTCTGCATCCGAAGAGAAGCGCTTGCCTTTGTAATGTTCCTTAAGCTTCGGAAAGAGGAAAAAGTCACAAGGGTTCTTTGACTTGTGTGCGGCCGAGCGTTGTCATGATGCAGAATTGGCACTTTGTCTGGACGAACACTACGCAGCCGTCGCTTCAGATTTGTTAGGGTGTTAACATATCCTAGTTGTTCGCAAATTTGTTTTCGATTGGTTTTCATTTCATCAGTAAGCATTCGGGGCACCCAACGTGCGCATATTCTCCTGTACTTCAGCACATGGCAGATAATGCGATGTACTCTTTCTTGTGAAATACTCACCCTATTGGCAATGTCAGTTTGTTTACACCGTCGATTCTCACTAACCAGTTCATCCACGAGCCACCTGCCTTTCACCACACGCAGATACTGGTCGGCTACTGCGTGCCTGATCTTGGAGATCCGTTTTAGCAGGATTTTCGTCTTTCATAGTCCTTACCCACCTCCTAACAGTACTCACATAAACACACGCATCACGGTACACGGCACTCAACCTTCGATGGATGTCAATGGGCGCTACACCCTCCGCAGTAAGAAATTCGATGACAGCTCGTTGCTTTAACCGCACGCCCATGCCGGTCGCCATTTTTAGAACTATCGTGCGCAAACGCGATGTTGCTGAGAATCTCCATAGGGAAACTTATGTACCAAGAGTTGAGGTAAATGGCAAACCACTTTTGACACTGTCTGGCCCATCATTATAAAAGTTATGGCCATGGAGGCATTAGTTATCAATACGCCCTCGTGCATCGTTTACATGAAAACGACATTTTATTGGACTACCGTACGTTACATTAAACCACCGAATGGAATTTCAAATGGACATTCAAGAGCCAAGTTTAATATCATTTAAACGACTGATTCGTATATTTTCGTGCAATTGTCAACCAATGCCACGGCCGACAAGGTTGCCAAATTCCATTATCCAGTTGATACTGTACCACTATCATTCAGAATTTCAGTATTAAATTTTATCGTCCTTAGAATATATTTTTCGTTGTTACTAATTTATTCACGGTTTTTAACTCATGTTTAGGATGCTGTAATGTAATTTAAAAAATAATGTGTTGAGAGTGGATCAACATTTATAATTTCACTGCACATGTTTAATATTTAATATCTTCTTGAACAAAAATAAAGTAAGAGAAATAATTAATAATAGTAATAATTAGAAAATTTACAAATTTAAACTGGCTATATTTTACGCAATGAAATTTACCGAAGTTATGAACAAACCATACTTACAGTTAGTTCCAAAGTATTAAATGCTAAAAAAAGTGCTCTAAAATGTACAGAAAGAATTAAAGAAAAGATTTGTTTTTTATTATTTGTTAAAGCATTCTGGGACAAATATGAAGGCATTTATTCTTTTTCTCTTCTACCTAGAACTTGTACGGCTAAAGTATTTCAAAATTGCCTCTGTATAGAGCCACAAGCAATTTTATGATAAAGTTAGAATTTGTAGTTGTAGATTTTAACAAAGATCAGACATTTACAAAAATGCGTTTGAAGTATGCTAAATGGTGACTTCTTTGTGCCCGTACGCAAAGAGTTTGGGATATGTTTAACATACTGGAAAATTTTTCTAATAGACATTGTTATTCCTATTTCAATCAGTTACCAGAATTATTTTATTAATAGTACGTAAAATTGTAGGCTTAGGAAGTGTTGCGTATTCTTGTGCTAGTCTTATTAGTCTAATTTACCCGTACACTTATTTTGTATAAACACTTTAATTTTTAGCCAGCTCTTATTGTACAATACCTCTTTATTTTGTTATAATGATAATACGGCCACCCTATAATTCACAAACCCAATATCCCCTTACGTCCTACTGTCAGCATTATCAACGGCCCAAATTCCCAACTTTTCGTCCAACGACTGAAGGAGTTGACGATAAATCCTGGCGATTTACTTGTCAGCTTTGATGTCGAATCCTTATTCACCAAAGTTCCCATACCGGATACAGTATCCATTATTAGAGAATTCCTTATCTCCAATGACCAACTGGATGATCTGCCTGACTTGGTTGAAGCTTGTCTTTCTTCTACCTATTTTCAATTTAATGGTAAATACTACGAGCAAGTCTTAGGCGCAGCTATGGGATCTCCTCTGTCTCTTGTCGTTGCCAACATCTTTATGGAAGCGTTGGAACAACAAGCCCTATTATCTTACAACCTTAAGCCAAAATGTTGGTACAGCTACGTTGACGACACCGTTGTCATCTAGCCCCATGGACACGAATCTTTAAACAATTTGCTATCGTTTTTCAATTCTCAACATGACTCCATACATTTCACCATGGAGATCGAATCGGATGGCTGCCTTCCTTTCCTAAATGTTCTCGTACACCGGCGTCCTGACGGTGCACTGGGACATTCCGTTTACCGAAAACCCAGGCACACGGATAGATATCTCAATGGCCTCTCTCACCATCATCCAGCCCAAAAACGCGGTGTTATCAGTTCTCTTATCCAAAGGGCCATTTCTGTATCTGAACCCAATTCGCTTCCTCAAGAACTGAACCACATAAAAAAACTTTGATTTTTAATAACTATTCTTGTTAATGTGCGTGAATACCTGAAATAGGTATACACGAACTAGTTCGAACCTCTTCTGAACGGCACGTATGCGAACTGCACGTGTATTCAAGGTGCGCAATGTACGTGTATTGTTAAATTCACGTGAAATACATACGTGAAAGTTCGATCTAGGTGAACAATTCGCGTCTCAAACCCCGTGTCTGTACCCGCACAGTTCGACATCCGTGTATAAACACGTTCACGTTCAAAACCAGCAGCTCTAGTGTGTATAGTTTCGCGTTACACTAATTTCGTGCTGCTCTATTGGAACGATACTTAAGCTGCCTATTCATAGCCTATTTACTACACAAAATTAAGAAAAGCAAAACCTTAACCATTTGATAGATTATATAGGCACAATGGTGGCCATTTAGAAGTTCCAGTTAATGCACAATTCTAACAGCTAAAATATTACAGGTTTGACCTTAAAAAATAAGTTCAGAGTAAATATCACTAAGTATAAATATTCAAGTAACATCTCTTCACTTAACAAACCGGAGATTTTAAGTTTACAAAAATTTATAAGATAAATGTGAAGCTCATTGCATTTTATGCAGTATCGAGAAACCAATAATTTTTTTATTGTTTAGACAATTCATAACTGATGTGTTATTTAGCTTTCTTGCTAAATGTGCTTATTTAATCATTACTACTTAATAATGAAAAAGACATTGAATTTATGTACATCTTTTATTCTACTTTTTTGCACACCACACACACCTCTGTCTATCTTGTATCGTAGGTCGCTATACACCTTGGCTTAGGTTTCACCGGGCTGCGAGATATATTGTATGTAGCGTAATCTGGCATTCTTGCATTTGTCCCTGCCGGCCAGCCTCGTCGCGCGCAACTGCCGTTGCCGATCCGACGCACTCTTTGTCTTTCTGTGCGCTCGTAAGGTTCTAACAAGAGATCTTGGATTTCGAATACATTATGTTAGTTTATACAACCGGAGAGATGGTACGAGATCATTAAATGGTATTTTGGGAATTGCCGTAAATGCCAACAAATAGACGAACAGCCTTAAATCTCTCTAATGCATCCCGAGTGGGAGGAGAGAGAAGTGAGGGTTTGTTCGTTAGTTGAAATGGGAACCTTGCTGTAGCCGGCAATTGCAAACTAAATCGGTGTTAGTAGAAGTACTGTGAAACGTATTTTGAAACGCAACAAATACAAAAGTTACAAAGTTCAAAATTGCCAGATTTTTTTTTAATAAGGTAACATTGTTAGAATTTAAATTTATTTCGTATAATTATCGAATTTATTTTTCTTTAGTTTAATTTTATAAGAATCGTTGTTTATTTTCCTACTTAGAATTACTTTTTCCTTCTCCTACATCGTATAGCAGCAACAAAATGAATATAAGAAACTGTACTTTGTAACATAATCTGAGAATACAGAAAAATTACGCAGTAATTCTATATTAACACATATTGTCAGAAGGCGTTGAATTATCTATCAGTGAGACTTGAATGCTCTGTTGCCATTCACAAAGGCAATACCCCGTTCGTATCTGGACCAACGTGTGTAAGTAACGTCTGTCCTGATGTCCAGATGCCAATCTATTCGCATTACCAACCTTACTAATCTACAATGTGTACTAGAAATACAAGCATAAAATGAATGCGTACAATTCAAAAAGTAGGCTACAAGACTGAATATACATGTGTACATACATACATACATACATATGTATGTAAGTATATGTCAAAGTGAAACCACCAATATTTTTTGTAGCAAATTAATAAAGAAAGTAAGTCAAGTACGACTTGTTTTAAGGAAATTAGTTGGTTCCACATTATTCTCAGTAATGTTATTATTGCGTACAAAAGAGAAATTCTTAAAACATGAATCGCAAGGTGGAATATAAGATAAGACTTTTATAAACATAGCCCACTTTTAAAGGTAAAATATCCAAACGGTATTAAATGTGAAAATGTACATATAAAATTAAGAAAAACATCAACAATTTCAAGATAGAAGTAGGCACTGGTATTTTTCATTTTAGAAAAACATTTTAAAAATAAAGTTTACATAATGACAAATAAAGCGAAAGTACAGATTTTAAAGTCAAAATTCTTATTTAATTTTTTTAGTGGGTCATATTTCTCAGAGTTTCCCTTAGAAATTTATAAAATCTTGTCTTCAAACAAACAACAAATTAAATAAGAGTTTCTAGGAATGTCAAATTATAAGTTTATGTAGTCATCTCTAGGTATGGCAAAACTAGCAGCATATATCGATAATTGTGTCATATGATATATTGCAATATTATATCGATATATCGTAAAAACATAGAATTATATTTGAAATTACACATTGGCACCGGCGTTGTACCATTTTGAAACACAGAGTTGGTTCAAAATTTGTCATTGGCATTAGTTCTAATTAGTGATTATTTCACATTCATATCTTTGGTTGGGTTTAACAATTACAATCATAATGTATTAATGTATATATTAGAAGAATATCCGAATTAGTTTGTTTTTTGTTACTTGATAGGCATTTTAAATTTTGTAATAATGACAAGTAAGTGATGTAACATACTTGCCATATGTAATATACTTAATCATTGTATTGCTACCATGTTAAAAATATAGTATTACCTTTTTTATGGACAATAAGTACATACTTAAAAGAAAAGAAATCTTATACGTAAGTATATCTACTTTATAACACAGAAAATAAGCTTGTGGATGTTATATTATCCACTGGGTACCCACAGATTGCAGACTACTGTTTCCATTAATTATAACAGTCGCCCGGACGTGGTAGCTCCATAAAAATATTTATTTAAAAATACATTTTTATGACTGAAACTACGTTCATATTTGGGAATATATCAATATATCATATGATATATCGCAAAAATATTTATCGATATTTCTACTCGATATTTTTTCAAATATATCAATACATTTAAAATAACGATATATCGTTGCTATCCCTAGTCATCTCAAACCTCCATACACTTCTCCATCTTTTGAGTAAATTCACTACACAATTTACAATTGGTAGTATAGTATAATACATTTACTTCATTCACTGCGTACTACTTTCCTAGTTTTTTATTCTAAAGCCCGTTTGCAACGACGTATAATTTTGTACAAAAATGTGTAACAAATTTTGTATATAAAAGATATGCATTTTTCTATATAGAAAATATTTTGATTTGTTTGCAGGGTAGGTGTATAAATTTGTACAAAACTTGCCCAGTAACAAATGTCAAACTACTTGAAAACAGAAACTGCACTTTTAGGTTAGTTTAGTTTACTCATTAATTTGAATTATGAAAGTACATGAGAAATATATAATAGCTGCCGCTGCGGCAACTGCTGCAATATTTCTTTGTAAGTTAAGGAAAAGAAAATATGACAATAAATACTCGGATAGAAGAAAAAGGCAGTGGATCAAAAGATGTCCACAAGGAGCAGGCATATTATACATATTAAATACTGAATCTTTATTAGATCATTTTTCATATAAAAATTTCTTGAGACTGACTTCAAATCAATTTGCTTATCTGCTAAATTTAATCGAAGGAGCCATAGCAAAATCGTATAATTTTATGCAAGATACAATTTCACCATCTAACAAGTTGAGATATTTATTATTCTTTATATAAATTTATTAAACAAGATACCTGCTCCCGCAACCAAGACATTTTATAAGCTTATACGTAAAAAGTAGATGTAAAAAAAACGTCCATAACCCCAAACTGTCACCTATCAAAAATAATCACAATAGCAAAGTTGGACTATTGCGCATGTTCCTGCTCATTTTATATATCAAATTCTTGCAAAGTTAGAGCATATTCTATTTTTTGAAAATTATGTATCAAATTTTGTATGTAATCTGTTTACGACGGTACATAATTTAATTTGTAAAATTCTTTACAGAATTATATATCAAATTATACATCGTTGCAAACGGGCATCTTACAATATCTCATTGCTTATAGCGAAATCTGGAAAACCGCACACCATCGGAGAACAGTTAATTTTTCCCGCTGTTGAAGAGGTTTTAAAAACTGTTCTGCACAAACCTCCATTTGACGTTCTCAAACGAATTCCTTTGAGTAACAACACTGTACAAAGACGTATTGATGATATGAGCTCTGATATTGAAAGCTTCTTGTGTAATTATCTGCAAACAACTCATTTTTCTATTCAACTGGACGAGTCAACTTTACCTGGTAATGAAGCATTATTATTGGCATATGTTCGATTTGTTATGGACGAAGAAATCCATGAAGAGCTGCTATTCGCGAAAACTTTGAAGACGGACACTAAAGGCGAATCAATATTTAATGTCCTGAGTGATCTTTTTAAGGAAAAATCGATTCCATTTACAAATATTATTTCGGTGGCAGCAGATGGAGCTCCTGCCATATTCGGGCGATATCGTGGGTTTATAAGCCACCTTAAAAGAATTATACCAGGAGTAACTGCAATTCACTGTGTTATCCACAGACAACACCTGGTAGCGAAAAATTTGAGTAATAGATTGCACCAAGTTAACAAAATAAGAAGCAATGCGTTAAATACCCGTTTATTTGCACAATTGTGCAATGAAGACTTCCAACGATTGCTCTTACATACTGAAGTACGCTGGTTGTCGAAAGGTGCATGTTTAACAAGATTTTACTCACTTTTTGAATCAGTTTTAGAGTTTCTGGAAAGTAAAGATCCAGATTTAAAAGAAAACCTGATCAAATTGAAAGCAGACATCGCGTATTTGACAGATTTGTTCAAAAAATTTAATGAGATTAACTTGCAGTTATAAGGGGACAGCCTAAATTTAATAAAAACAAAGGGTGTAATTTCGGCTTTTCTTGGAAAATTGAAATTTATGAAGCAAAATATTAGTCGGCGCGAATTCTCCCAGTTTCCAAACTTGTCACAGGCAGAATGTCTTGATGAGGATATTCAGACATACGTTCAACATTTAAATGCCGTGCATGATGACTTCAAAATAGATTTGAAGATATTCTGACGATGGAAATACCACCATGGATCATAAATCCATTTGATGAAACGGAAGTGGCGAATGTGGTATTACAAGAGGAGCTACTCGAGCTTAGCACCAATGAGGAGCTGAAGGTGAAATTAAAAAAGGCTATCAAACATTTTGGCTGCAGGCAGAAATACCCGAAAAATACCCTGGGCTGTGGGAAATTGCGAGAAAACTTTTGATAGCGTTTCCCTCGTCATACCTTGTCGAAAAAAGTTTTAGTGTCGTTACAAACCTGTTAACAAAGAAAAGGAGCAGATTGAACATCACAGAACGGGGAGATTTGCGGTTATTCCTGACAAAACTGAAGCCTAATATTGATAATTTGCTGTCAATCCATCAAGTACATCCGTCCCATTAAATTTTTTTTTTTTAATTGTTGATTTGCATTGTTGAAGTTACGTTACGTTATTCATGTTTAATTTTAATTCTATTAAGTCTGTAATCATATTATTTTAATAAATAGAACACAAGAAAATATATTATTTTTCTTTTTATTTTTACCACTCCGAATTTAGGGTTGGAACTCAGCCGCGACGCAAATTTCCATCGTTAGATCTAATTTTCACATTTTTGACGAGTTTTGGGAATATGGTAGAAATGTAGCAGCAGGGGGTCCATCGAAACCAGTAAAATTTTGAAAATGGTCTACGAGAAAAAAAGTTTGGGAACCTCTGATCTAAATCATTGCCATGTTTGGTTCATGCTATTTCAATTCCTTTTAATGTAACATCCGGTATATTTGTTTAGAATCTAATAGCGAAAGTGTTTTAGAATGTTTCTTATACATATTTCCCTATACATAAGATGCGTTGTTCTCTAGTAAATCAAATGTTCAGTTATGCAGATAAGCTTGTCGTTAGAAACATAGAGTGCTACCACGAAATACTATAAACTTTTGTTTCGCTAAAGATATTCATTAAAACCAGGTAAACGTTTCCTTTTTTTGATGCAATTCCAGCATCTATTCGAAATAACTTCTCATTTTCCTGCATACATTGCTAAGCAATTTAAGAAGTATAAATAATAAATAGCGAAAATAAGCAGACAAATGTTGCTTAGAGTTCAGCATAAAATAAATATTTTTTATTTAAAGCATCGCACACTAAGCTTTTCAGCAGCAAAAAAATATAATAAAAACATGCTGTTGTTTTCGCAATTTAGCTAACAAGAAAACACAGGTAAGTGCATATCACCGATTTAAATGAAACTTTGTGGGTTTATAGACCAATCTAGCGTAAGAACAACGGTAACTATCTTAGCTGCCCAATCCACTAGCAGGGCAAGGCTGCGTTTCCAGCCACCAATTTCCATATCAAGAACTAAAACGTATTTTTGTTAAGAAAATACTTATCAAATGGCGCTACATATTGTTCTAGTCATATTAAAAGAAGAGTAATATTCAAGGCACGGCAAACCGTACGGAATGATTCACACGCTGCAGGCGAATATTTATAGATTTGTTCGCTCCAACTACAGACTTTACTACTCATTTTTACACTGGTTACTCGGTGTAGTTAGTGTAGGCCGAGCGAACAAAACTACCGAGATACGTTATTTTTTGCACTTCCATAGACATGCGATGCAATAGGTTTTATCATTCTGGTTTTAGAATCGATGGGTGCTTATTTACAATATTAATCAGAAACATCTTTAAATAAGTCATTATCTATGATTACACGGTATTACGTTTTGCAAACATGGAACTAAAATATTAACATTTGTAATTGATAGAAATAAGGGTTGAACTGGAAGGGACTGTTTTAAGTTCTCAGCTGTAAAGCTGGTCTTCTTTCAATATCGCAACTTAGTGGAGCATATTTCAAATGTGGTATAAAATATAAATATATATGTGATATAAATCTGGGTTTCTCTTGAACACTGACACAAATTTCTGATTCAACTTGTTTCCAAATTTTCCGGGAAAATTTTTTAATCGATTTATTGTATTATACTCAAAAATACTGTTGTTGTTATTATGTTTACAAAATGATTATTTGTAAATTGTAATTCGTCTAGCAAGATGTTATTTTCTAAAATTAATTTATATTCAGCAATACTGCTGGCATCGTCTGGTGAATAAAACATAAGCTCTGAAGGAATAAACTAAATGCAGATATGTCTGAAACGGTATATCTACTATATATATAGACAATATTCAAACCTAAGTGTAAGAAACCAAAATAACTTTTAAAAATTCAAATTGGCGCCGCGAGTGACGTAAGAAGTAGTAGATGAAATGGCGGCAAGTAGTGCGCGCGCGTAAAGTCCCGCTGTATTCGAAGAGACTTATTTAACTTATTTTGTTTTATTTGAGCTGTTGAAGTAACTGATCTTATTGTAAATTAATGTAACTTTTTTTTGTTTGTTTAAAATAAACTTACATAAGTATAAGTTAAAAGACAAGCAGTAATACATAAAACAACGAAGCTTCAAATGTGTAAAAATAGAACTCGAATTCTATTTCAGAACGATGTGCCACCTTCTATAATACCATCTATGCAATATTGAATTGTGCACTCTTATTTTCTACCGATAAGCACGAACGCACGGCTATGCTAGCGATGACGTGTTCCCCTACGGTTTGCCTAGCCTTGGCAATATTAGGTTTGTTCGTTTGTCTTGCTCGCGTTAGTTCTAGAGTGTGATAGGATTAAGATCACGTGATCATTTTGATTGCTCAGAACTACTCTACAAACGAATAGTACAAATTGGTATTTATATAGTATACGTAACCTAAATTGGTATTTATATAGTATACATAACCTAAAAGATTGAGAATGGTGGCAATTGGCAGTCACGATAGCATTAAAAAATCCTTATTATTTATTAATTGTTGTATTTCACTTTCAATGATTACAACGGATGTCATTTTATATGAATATGAAGTTAAGTTGGGATAGGAAAATAATGGAATGACAGCTGCACTGAACTGCACAAACTTACTCCACCTCCTGAGGAGGTGTAAGTTTGTGCAGTTCAAAACTGTCGGAAGCTGCCCAACATATACAAATGAACATTGGATTACCAGTTTTTTTTACAAACGAACACGCAATTTAGAAATTCGAGCTACTCCGTATTGCACTAATTGACAAACGAACAAACCTATTGTTTGGCACTCAAAGGGCTCTATCTAATGGCAAACCGCCACATTAATTTGTGTCACCATTTCTCTTAAAATTCTACAGATGACAGGCAAATTTGTTTATCTATTTTTATAAAAAATAAACCATATTTTGGATATTTCATGTATTTGCACGACTTGCATACAATCACATCAAGTTTTAGACATTTTTACTAATTCTCTTAACGTATATTTACCTAGTTATTGAAATTGTAAATTTTTGTTTTTTTTTTTATTTTTTGCAAATTTATAAAACAAAGGCTTTCCAAAAAACACATATTTCAATATAAATTAAGCCTACATATTGGTAGTTCTCAATATTTTCTATTCTACCAGTTACTAATAAAAAAAAATTTATTTCAACTCTGGATCATAAATAACGCTGGCCACGAGCGGTACCGCGCATCGGTGTAGAATCAGTTCGGACCGAGAGGAACGGTAGTATTACTTCGTCTGCGGGGCCGTACGGGCATTTTCGCTGCCGGTCATTTACGCAATTGTTTATCTGTCCTAGAAAAATTATGATTTCGTCAGCAAAACGACCGCAGTCGGACAAATTTCGAAAATTTATTGCAGAAATTCCAAACTTAATATATGAAGGTGCTAAAATTAAATGTGTAATCTGTAAAATCCCGTTAATATGTTGGTCCAGACAACATTGTCTACGACACGTAAATAGTGAAAAGCATGTCTCAAAAAGAAATTGCGCACGAGACAATGAAAAATTTATATTTCATTTATGCGTTACGTTTATTGCATGTAATATACCGTTTAATTTACTAGACAAGGAACCATTTATCTGCTTTTGGAATAACTATTCGGAGTGCAAATTACCAAGTCGAACATCGTTACGAAGAATTGTGCCATCTGCGCGCGAACATATTGAACAAAAAATAAAATCGGAGTTGAAAGATCAAAAATTGTGGTTATGTGTCGACGAAACAACAGATCGGAAGAAACATTCTGTTCTTAATGTAATGGCACGCAAATTGGAACCTCATCAATCGGCACCTTCAATTCTATTAGTCTCCAAACGAATACAACAGTGTACTGCCGAAGTAATTTCAAAGTTAGTGTTAAATACATTGGACAAGTTTGAACTTTCAACAAACCAACTCTTGATGTTAGTTTGTTACACATTACGCGTAAAATTCATGCTCTCAATCTTGTGGCGGATACTATCAGAAAATGTTATCCTGAGGTAGACGCTTTAATAGCGCATACCAAAGCAGTATTTGGCAAATCACCGAAACGTATTCGCGAATTTCACAGACTGTGCCTCCGTATACCAGAGCCACCAGAACCTATTCTAACTCGTTGGGGAACATGACTACAGGCCGCGTTTTATTATCATAAATATTTTGACAATATTAAGAACGTGGTTTTACAATTCGATACAAAGGAAGCTGTCGCTATCCAGAAAAGCCAGTCGAAATTTCAAGATAGTCAGGTTAAAATGGATTTAAAAATCATTCACGACAATTACTTCGGGCTAGCAGATGCAATAGAAAAATTACAAAATCCTGCGGTGCCGTTAGAAGAATCTCTACAAATAGTGCAACATGTTCACGCACAGCTATGCGCGATTGAAGACGCAAAAAATGTTTCTGTTCTAGAGAAATTTGAAAGTGTTTTTGAGAAAAATTCTGATTTTGGCACATTAAGTCACATTTGTGAAGGTGCGTCAACAGAATCGTTAAGTTATTTGAAAGATTATTTTATTTATGCAAATATTACGTCACTAGATGTAGAACGTTCGTTCTCTGCATATAAACGGATTTTTTCCTCATGCCGTACTAGTTTTGCCGAAACAACAGTTGAAACATATCTAATGTTGCAGATATTTAACAGACATTATTCACTTTGTGATTTCACGGAGGACTCTTAAAATGGTAAGTGTTTGAGCACGTGTTATTTAATTTTTATTTAAAAGATGAGCGAAATTATTTGCGGCAGCAAACATCTCTATTAGCAGAATAACTCTAGTGGAACGTGAGGCCTGGTCGACTCTACGCTACTGCGCGGTACCGCTCGTGGCCAGCTTTAATCATAAACCATTCAAGACATATAATAAATAATGTGATCTTAAATCTAATATTAACTTATTCCTTTCCACAGTCAACCTCTGTTAAAATGTGAAATTACTAGAGTAAGATAATCGTTCGTCGCGCCATAGGCGTGCGGTTTCTTCAATATTTATAATACCGAAAAAGAAGTAATAAAGCGAATAATAATAAAAAAACTAATCAAGAATTAGAATATCTGTAAGGCTGTGAAACACTCACCCTCTTAAGCAGCGTAATCAAGTAGGCTGGCGGATTGCATTGGAATTACTGAACATGAGAGTAAAAGCACCAGCATCAGTATTATAACCCAGTAGATAAGAATCGTAAAAAATTGATAGCATTCAATAGTCTCGTGGAACCGTGTTCGCAGTGGTGAAAAAATGTGTTTATATTTGGAATAAGATCGTTCGACATCTGCTGATGTAATACATGTACGATTAAAATAATCTTTGAACTCGATTAATGGATTAGTCGAAGTACCATTACCAATTTGTTGTAATGTGATAAAATTGGAATCTTTCTCTAACACACTCACCAACTTTTTTAAAACGCGAATATTTTTTGCGTCATCTATAGTGCGTAGCAGAGTATGTACTTCGTCCACTATTTGCAGTGACTTCACTAACGACAACGCTCTATTTTGTAATTGTTCCAGTGCGTCATGTAAGCATTTATAGTAGCTATGAATACTTTGTAAATTTGTGTTTGAAATTTTCACTGGCTCTCCTTAATAGCTGTAGCAGGATTGAATTGTAGAATAATAGCTTTTACTTTTTTGAAATGTTCAGCATAATAAAAAGCTGCCTGCAACCAGGTTCCCCAACGTGTAAGAATCGGCTGTGGTGGTTCACGAATACCGGGACACTGTGCGTGAAATGTTCGAAGACGTTTTGGAGATTTGAGAAACACTTTTTTTGTACTTGACATTAATGCATCTACCTCGGGATAACATTATCTAATAGTTTGTGCCACAAGATATAAACAGTCGCAACCGTGTTCAAGAAGAGAACGGCCTACCGCACGCATTGTCGCTGCACCATCGCTCATAAACATTAACACTTGACGTGTTGAGACTTGAAAGTTTTTTAACGTAGTAAGTATCACAGTCGTAATTGCTGCACTAGTACACCCTTGTAATCTTTTGCTAGCTAGTAACAGTGGAAATGTCGGTTTATGTTGATCCAGTACATGAACATGGATAATACAATTTTTTTTAGAATCTGTTGTCTCATCAACACACAACCAAAGCAACTGATTTTTTAATGTAGATATGATTTTACTTCCACCTCTTTGCGTACAAATAAAACATGCTTACGTTCTGTTGCCGAAGTTAGCAACTTCAACTCCGGGTTGTATTTGTTCCAAAAGTTCTTAAACGATTTCTTATCCAGTATGTTAAGTGCCAAATTGCATGTTATCATCATGACAAGTAAATCGAAAATAAAGTCATTTCTATTTGACGCACCGTTTTTTCTATTTCTGTGTTTTGCATTACTTACATACGTCCTACAGTCGTTCTTTTACCAGCACATCACAGTTTTCTCGCACACTTTACAAACTATTTTAGCACCGTCGTACAATAAATCTGGAAACTCACAGATAAAGTTTTTTACTTTATCAGCAAAGGGTCGTTGTTTATCCTTGCACACACTGGACATTTTTAGTTAAAAATGTTCTCGAATAACTAGTATTCTGCTCGCCTGATTTAATTCTCACGCACACGCCGCGCTAGTGATGATGAATGTGTACGAATTTGAACTGCTTTGCCACTCGGCAGATGTTTACGCATCGCATCAGGCCCGCGCGCGCTGAGTTCTGTTGGCTGCTCCAGCTGTTACAGCTATGCTGAGACGACACGATTATCTTACCTTAGAAATTACTTTCTGGGTTCGGAAATATTAATATCAAAAAATGACGTAGGCCGCGCTAGAAAAATTTAAATTAGGTTTGAACTTCCCTATATATTTGTAATTTCAATAAAAAATATATTAGCTAAAAATAATGGTCACTTTTACAATGAATATTGAATTAAGAATACGTATTTTTTAAATTTGCCGCGCCCTATAAAAACCGGACCTTAGCGATGGAGTAAATATTCTCCCTATAACAAATATTTGTTTAGGGAAACAACTTCCCACCCCCTTACTTTTTTGCAAATTTCAGAATTTTTATATACTACGATAATACAGAGGCTACGTAGAATTTACGTATATACCGATTGGCAAAATGTGAAATTAGCTATGTATGGCGAGAGAGCGAGGAGGGAATCCCCTCTTCAACAACTGATCTTTTATCTTTTAATATAACTACTACTAATGTAAATAAAATTAAATAATAATTTCTTCCAAATGAAAAATAAAAGCAGAATCTATAATAGATGCATAAAGTAATTTTAGGTAATGGTTTTTTTTACACTATAGCTCCAATACTTTGACACACCTTTGGTAATTTGCCACGTTTTTCTAAAATACTCATTTTTCTTTTCATTTTTCGAATATTGCACCTTAGAAAAATCTTGTTAGTTGTTAGGCTTGTTTTAACAGAAATCACAAACTAGACGGAATTTGATTGGTAAAAAAAAATCCGAAACTATTTTCTGACTGATTTCACGACAATTGATTGGCTCTGACTAGTTTGTGATTTCTGCAAAAACAAGCATGCACGGCACTATTGTATCATGCAGCGCTTAGGCGCAATGCCTTGCGTTTGGCAGCTGAGGAGCTGCCCGATAGGTGGTGGACATCTGCACTCTGGTTTGTCTTGCTACCTTTTGCGACGGCATGACTGTGTTACTTGGCGCTAGGTGTCGCCGGGAGACATATTCAGTGCTGTTTTTGGAGAATAGCAACATAAACTGAAAGACAAACGCAATTGTATGCAGCAGAAAATTGTACTCGGAACCACGCTGATGACGTCGGGTAGGCAGAAACATGTCCGTGTGTGCTATTTTCTCTGCTACATTATTTTTGCCGGGAATGATTCCACCAATACCATGTTATTGAGTTTTTTTGACTTTTCGTTTTCATTTCGAATTTATGCTGATATATTTATGTTTCCATCACTTATTGTTAGCCTGTATGATTTCTTATTAAAATATTGTTTTCCTTGCCCTTTTTCGCTAAAAAGATACATTAGCATTATAATTCTTTTTTTTATTTTTACACATAAATTATACCTATTACCTAACTCTTCTTTAATTAGGCTCGAAATGAATCAACAGTTTAAGATTGACGACGCCAGTATGTTTTGATCGCTGTTGTTACGGTAACCAAACTAGATTAACACCATAAACCATTTGGATGTAACTTCCAAATGCAAGATTCTCCTCTGACTGCAAGTAGCCACTTGGGCACAACATTTTGTACCCATAGCTTAAAAACGTTAGTGTCTTTTGTTTACTGTTGTTGTGACAACCAAACAATAACACCAGAAACCACTTGGATGCAATACCCAAATGTAGGATTCGCGTTTAACTGTAAATATCTGTTTTACTTTCAGTACTAGGAATATGCATCATTATACAAAAACGTAAAAAATGTAAATTTACTATACGATGGACATAAAAAAGGATATGGTGCTATTTTAAAAAATTACGTTTCCGGTGTTTGAATTTGGTAATGTTTGGTGTTCAACACTGAACAGCCCTGTATATTTCGCAGGCGTTCTAACACCATGTCCAGATAGAGGCAAGTATGCCACTTAATCTCATAAAAATTTACGCTAGAATGTATTCGCATTTCGAATTTTTTGGAGGAAATAGATACAACCAAATTTCGGCAATTGAGGACAAAACTATAAATGTGTTGAAATATGTTAGAAATAGACATATGAAACTCATATTATATATTTATAATTTATTTCTAGATGGAGAAACTAACGTGATCATATATAGGCGTTTCATTTAAAATAAGAAACTAGGTGTCTGGCTGGCTACTTGCTAATACGATCACCTATATATGGAAATATTTTTGAAACATACTCTACATCTATTGTTCCATCAGAAAATTTTAGCTTATTATTTACACAATACATGCAATTTTACAATTCCAGAAGGTTGGGATATCCATGTAATATGCCATGTCAATAGCCCTAAAATTTTTTTTGTTAATTGATTATAATTGGATAAATGAGACCAAATTGGAACCATAGATAAAACTTGATAATAATAATCGAAGATACTTGCATATCTTAGTATATTGCCGACTCGTGCTTAAAACTATAACAATAAGCGGGTGATAACATTAACGACGACTACATTAAGTTGGGGCAATTCTATCTGAAGACAAAATTGAAGTTCAAAAATACTTTATGTACCTAAAGTATAATTTTCAATACTAGTTTTTGTTACCTACTTGAATTTTGTTTAAAATATTTCTATTCTATAGTTATTAAGTTAATTAGTATTAACAATATTAGTAGATTAGATAACATTTATTTGTTTTTTTTTTGGCTTATAAGATGATTTTATCCTAAATGAATTTTCTTAAAGAAACATAAGTTTTGCTTTATTATTCCAATATGGAGACACTAATTTTTATATTTATTAATTTAAAAATTATGTAGATACCATGAAAATTCAAATTTCTTCAAAAGTTACGATATATGTTGTGCATGCTTTTATGTTGAACTTTATCGATGTAAATGACAGCATATTTTCAATAAAAACTTATTTATATATGTTGTTCATATTATTTTTCAATGCCATGTAAGTAATATGTGAAAGTATTTGCTAATACGTAATATCACTTTCGAAAATAAAAGCAACATTTTGATTCAAATAAAGAACTGGCACAATACTTTGTTGACGACTCTTTCCAAAATCCTGTTTAATTTTTCTTTTATGTACTTTCATTTAAAGGTGTAATAAAAACAGTGATAAAAATCTTACCAGAAATTAACTGCAGCCATGCGCATATGTGAAAAACCGTTGTTGTTTGGCAAAAGCAAAAGAATAACATGGTAAAAATCGTCAGAAGGGCTGTCAGTACAGCCAAACCAACACAAATAGTGGCTGCCATGAATGGAATATTTGGAATATTTATGAACTCCTCCAGTTTTCCTTTGCACTGTTCATCAGCGTAGCATGTGGACCACAAGCCAAACTTTCCGGGATTATCGCCTAATATGTTTCCTATCCACTCTGGGGTAACAAAAGATACAACGCCGATAATAGCATAACATATCGTAAATATAGCCCATAGTACGCCTATGGCTTTTGAATTTCGCACGTAACTGGTTGCGTATATTTGTGTTGAATCTACGTACTCGATTTTAGAGCCCATATTGACGACCTTTCAAGTGATTTCGAGAAATTCTCGTGGAAAATCGTTAGGAAGTTTTAGCGTCGTCCTTAATGATTAAAAAAGCGGTAATAGAAAGTCGTCTTACATGACTACGGTTCGAAGATGGCCGCGAAGCAACTGCATCGACCGCGATTACCTGACTTACTTACCTGACACACCTGAACACTGGTATTCTTGGTTAACTACTTCCCACCACTTACCGAATATTATACTTTCGCAAAGATATGCACATAGAAAAGTTAAAGTAGGCAAATGTCATACGCACAATTTCCTTTTTGTACCTACATATTACCTGAAAAAGAGAAAGAACGGGAAGATGTACATATGATACCGCAAGAACAAAAGTAATTAATAGCCGAGTGTAAAGAATTAAAGAAGTTTCACCACTTCGTACCTTTTTACGTTGATAAAGATTTGCTTTACTATGCAATCTTTAACTTATATTGCAGTATTCATTTTTAAACGATGTTTTACCGTAGTGTCAAATAAGGAATCATTAAGAACTACTGAAAATTTGCGTGAATACTAAGAAAATAATTTCTTTGAAAATTAGTCGGTAAATTCGCTATTTTTTATATTAAATATTTAAATTTTATTTTATAAATAGGTAGGAATGTTATTTGACTGTTTGAGGTAATTTGGATGTTGGTTTTCTTAACGTTTTAATAATTTAAGATTTTCTTTTCTAATCAACGAAAGTTCAAATTTTTTCTAATCAGAAAAAGTCAAATATTCTATAACAAAAAACCAATTATCTTCTAGAATATGCGAACTTTAAAGTAAAATGTTAACAAATATGAAAAACAGACGCCAATTAAACATGTTGACATAATTTCATTGATTATGTTTAAAACGTGACAAACGGTTGCACCCGCAGAGGCGCCGTGAAAGGAGCTGTGTTTACTATGTACATACAAGGAATCGAGTGGACGTTCGGTTATTGTCGGTTGATCGGTATGCGTGTACTATTTATAATGTTTGAGAAACTAGTGGAACCGTCCGGGGCGTACCGCGCAAAAGTAGACACAGTATTAATAAAAAAATAATAGATTGTTACCTTTTATTGACGTATCGATGACCACTGCGGTAATGTGGGATTGCCATGGTACACCGCGTAGTACTGCAACATGTCGATTCGGTCAGGCCTCGACGACGATCTGAAAACGTTCTCGTATACTTCGCAAATGATCGTTCAGCATTTAATGAAGTAAGATTTGCGAAATTCAAATACTCCTGTATCTCTTCCGTGCAGTCTTGAATTCCAGATATATATCGAACCTTTTCTAAATCCGGATTTTTATTTAAAACTGCACAAAATCTTTGCGCGACATCTAGTCTTATAGCATCCGTCAAGCTTTCTATAGCGGCTGCTAAATTGTTGATGTTATTTAACGAGTCTTGTATAGATAAGTGAATATTTTCTAACTGCGAAATAGTTTGTGTCACTACAGAATAGTTTATGGAAATGTCATCTATTTCTTTTTGAACGTCCGAATCGGAAAAAAGTTGCTGAATTTCGCGAACCGCTTGAGAATTAGAAGAATTAAATTTGAAAATTGCATCTTTCACTTGGCAATAAT